>CM032233.1:1562500-2162500 GCA_019009955.1 Riptortus pedestris
ACTTCACACCGCTAATGCCAATCTTATGCAAATATAGACACATTTATTTCTAATTAATATTTAATCATTTATTATGCCTTAAACAACCGTTTTGATTGATTAGTTTATTTCGGCTGACAGATGATAACAGTGCCCTTGTAAGGTTTTAACTTGGCTTTCAATGTGATCCTGTGCCCGAAACTGTTAGTTGAATAAATAAACTTATCTATCTGAAGGAGTGAGAGCTTTTACAGCCGATACCCCATCGTCCTTTACAAGCATTATAAATCATTTTGAAGGGAGCTCATTTTGCCATCTCCTGGGTAGCGTCGATGGGCATTTGAGGAAAATGTTTCCTCAATTTTTCGGAAATGCCGTCATGAGTACCATGTCAATAGCTGAATTGCCTTTAGGGAACCAGCTAAGTGCCATAGGTTAAGGCTGGTCAATAACCGAACAAAGTTGAGATTCGATCTCAATTCGTTACGATTGGGACATTTTGATTGGAGCTTTCGGGTATCTTCAGGTTGGACAGTGTGAGCTTGAGTAAAAGGCACTTTTTAAGGTTAACCCCAAGAGCCTTTCCAAACACTCTTCGGAGCAGGCGATGTAGCCCAGTTATTTTGAAAGTCCCTTCTGACAAAGCTAATTTTGAAGAAAGTTCGCTCGTCAAACGTCTTCAGACAAAAGTCGTTTGAACAATTATCTTCTTAATTCTTCTTCCATGACTGAAACCGACTGCTGTATTCAAGGCATGTATGATACCTGCTGACGGTGAGTTAATCAAGTCGGCATTTAGATGAAATAATCTTCCATAATTTAAGAGTATTTTTTAACGACATAAGAAAGACACTTCTCTGATGAACTGGAAGGAGCCTGCGGTACTCAACGTAATTGCTGAAAAGGGTGTTCTCGGTTCTGGAAATGCGAAGCCAAAGCTAGGAAATCTTATGTTTCCCAAGCAATCTGCATCGTAACGAGTCGCACATCAGTGCCTCATCTCTCTTTCCAGCAGCTTTCTAGATAATAACACAAATGCCGATGCATCAGTTATTTTTTCATTCGGGGTTTCTACTTTCCACCTCTTGTCAAATAATGCCTTGAGCCTAGGAATGGGGTTCAAGTTATTACCGAGTAGTTCTCTTGCCGAAAGACGGGAGTCACTCAGGCACAATTAGATGATGCTGTACCCTTGATGAAGAATATCCTTATTTAACCTGATTCGGACACTTTATTAAAGTCTCCTGGAACGGTTTTCAATCTACCTTCATTACAGATTACCCAATGGACTGTAAATATTCAGCCAGATGAGCATAGTATTTCCCCCCGGGCCACCCCTAACTCCAAATGACCCATACAGTAAGATGTTTCCACTCGTTTATCCATTCCTTAATCATAGCATAGTGTACATCTGAACCCCCATTTTTGTATGATGTAACATTACCTCACTGTTCTTCCTAAAATCTGTATTAATACATAACAACATTTGGCAAAATGAGGGCCGGAAGAGGACGCGTTCGTTTCCCTATTATCATTCGACAGTACGTGAGGAGAGTTAGCTCAATAAGCGGTACACTTCTCGATCGACCTGGACTTTTAGCAGACTTCCCATAAGCCATTAATATTGTATATAACAAATCTTATTGTAAATTTAATTGTCTATTAATGTTGTCATACAGTTATTTTCTTTAATATGAATACAAGCCGAGATATTTGAAATTTTTAGTCTTCAACATTCAGTAAACCCCCACTCCTACTCATTTCATAATTACAGTAACCTGATGTAACTTGAGCCACTCTATTCTAAGATTAATTACCAAATTTTGTTTTCATGAGACTATTATTATCCGAGATAAATGCAAATTGGATGCGTGATGACGTCATGATTTAGGTTTCACTTTCCTGTCTCGAAAATATTAATTAGCTATATACTATAATCGATATTTAACCGTTTTAGTTTAAGATGATACATGTTGTTAGAAATGGGACCAGAAATAGGGTGGGGGGGGTGTAATTCAAAATATCTCTATTATAATGAGTCCGAATGAAAAAGTATGTAAAATAGGAAATATCCATTTGTTCAGGTCACCGCCTAAAAGGGTAACGGAAGGAGCCTAGATCAGGGGGCAGCCTAAGCTGAATAAATCCTTCACTATAGGAGATATCAGTGGCAGCCAAAGCTGAATAAATCCTTCACTATAGGAAATATCCATTTTTGGAGCTCTCCACCCAGGAAGAGGGGGGGGGGTTGTTGGTTAGGGCTCAAATAAAAAAACACGATATTTCATTGGCAATTGATTTTCTGGAAAAATGCACCTATCAAAAATTGTTGTTTTCTTATTCAGGGTAAATTTTGTTATATAAGGTTTAATCAAGTAAATATCCATAACATGATATGCTCATTAAACTTTATTTTAATCTGGCACATTATGACAAATTTCTTACGTTTTTAAACATATATGATAGTTCTAATTATGATTCGGTTTCGTGAAGAGTTAATGAATCTCCGCCCCCGCCCCTTATCTTTCTTAATCTAAATTAAATCACGGTAGTATAACATTGATTAGAGTTATACATGTTATCGACTGATAACTGTATTTTTATAACATTTTGATCTTTATAATTATGCTGAATTTCCACAACATTCGTGAGCAGAAGTTGTGGAGGGCCAATTACAGGCGGCTCTAGGCCAGCTCTAATCACATCCCCTGACTTGAGGCGGTATTTGGCAGGAAAGAGGTAGATAATGTACATTAATGGCAAACACTATCGAGGATTCTTATATATACTGTGCAAATTATTTTAATTAATGAAGGGGGCTTGTGTAGGAATTGATTTTATTCGTATTGTTTTGATCAACGAATCGGGATGGAATGGTAACTTCTTAACGTTTAGTCTGACAGACTCAGCAATGGACTACATCTTATGTCCACGTTCCCAGAATCCATTAAAATATAATAAAAGTAAATAGAATAATAAGGAATTGTAAATAGAAAGTAGTCTTACAATGAATATTATTCAATCTAAATATTTCCCAATCTAAGGTACCTCAGTAATAGTACTTAATAATGATAAATGCTATCTATGATAGTGATTAATATTGTCCACGGTATTCTTAACAGTGCTGAGGGATTGATCAGGGTATCATTCCTGTTTTATTGTTCAAGCTTAACATTTTTTAAGAAGCTACGGGTATAGTTACTAGATATCCAAATATAAACCCTAAACACTTAGAAGGGAAAATGTTAAAATATTATGCGCAAGGTTTTGCTAAAACAAATACCGTCATAACGAAATGATTTTCCAAGCGAATCAGGGTATATTAGCTTATCAGGGTATATATATATATATATATATATATATATATATATATATATATATATATATATATATATATATAGATATATATGGTGTTGTTGTATTTTTGGAGGTTTGGTCAATTTTGGTGAAAAAACCTCTTAGTTTATGCCGATATTTCAAGAATTTTATTTTCTCTTCTTCGGGGCTGTAAAAATACAGGTGATACTTTATAATATTGCACATTGTTGGTAAATTAGAGTGTAACAGGAGGTGTTTATGCTATTTTTACTTACCAAGACTAAAGACACTTAAAAGTCCGTCGCGCAGGGGCTGCGTAAACTAAGCAGATGTGAAGTTTTACAATGTAGAAATCTGCATACTGGTAACACAATACCACCCTGATTAAATACAAACGGTAATGAGAAATCTTTCAGTTAATTAAAATAAATTCCCAACTGAAACGGCTTCTGAATTGTAAAAATAACTTATATTTTAATAACTCAAATTTTAGTAGTCCAAGAACTAAAGAAGGGGGGGGGCGGATGAACAGAACGTATTTTCATAAATCTCACAAAGTAACGAAGGTAAGGCAAGGTTAGAAACGACAGGTAAGGTTAGAAGAAGCCTCCCACCTGAGCCGACGGAAATGGCCGACCTAATTCGAACTATACCCGACCACATACTTCATAAAAATGCAAATATCTCGGTTAATATTCAAGATAGAGAATAAATTTATATAACAATATTTATAGGAAATTTAATTTGCAATAAGATTGATTTTGTACACTTTTTTGATCCGACGTATAGTAACGCAGATATATCGAATTTTCGAAAATCCTCCCCTCTAAACCCCTCCTCCTCCCACTGGTCCGATTTCAGCCGTTAACGAACTTGATCTTTCTTTTTACATGAAACGTCTAAATATTGAGTTTGGTACCGATCAAACAAAAATTGCGACCGCTAGAGCGGTAACAGACAATATATATATATATATATATATATATATATATATATATATATATATATATACAGTTTTGAACGGACTTCATTTTCGTCATCTACTAGGTAGGATCGATGGACATTTGAAGAAAAATTTCGAAAATTCCGTCATGAGCACAACCTCCCTTAAGGGAAATCTGCTAAAAACTGCTAAACATATTGCACTAGAGTTACTGGTTACAGTAACCTTCCCTGGTCTGTTTACATTGAGAAGGGTCACAGCCTTATGTTTTTGTATATCTACAGTTTATTGCCTTATGTTAGTTGAACTATATTATAATTATTATTTTAGCTATTATATTATGTTGGAACTATTGTTATGTGTTATTACAATTATTGGTATATTTTATCAAAGCTATATTCATGTTATATGAAAGTTATTATGTTATTGCTATTTTATTATGTTACAACATTAATTGCTGTGTGTTGTCACAACCATTGCTACATTTTATTAAAGCTATTCTTATGTTGTACCAAACTATTTTATTGTTATTTTACTATGTCACAACTATTATTGCTGTTTGTCTCTACTATCTCACTTAATAAAGGTCCCATAAAAACAATATTTGTTATTTAAACTTAGAATGAGCGTATTGCTATTCTCACTTGAGTAGGCTCAAAAATAAAAAAAATCCAAATAACTCGTTAATATTCATGATAGAGAAAATATATAATGTACGTCATTTATTAAGAATCATATTTTCCATAAGATTGTTTATATTTAATGTTAATAACGAAGAAAACTAGATTTTTCGAAATTCTTCCTCCTTTCTATACCCCCCCCCCCCTCCTTCCAGACCGATTTCAGCTGTTGACGGACTTGATCTTCTTCTCATCTTGAAAGATGGGCAGACAGTTTGAAGGAGCTAGCTGGATCTATGCCAGCAAATATGGGAAGCGAACAACCTATTGGAGGGTTTGGTCACCGCGGCCATTTAGAGCTGCACCCAACCTGGGAGCCCTTTACAGTGGCATCGACAAAGGAACAGATGGGCAGACCCCTTCCCAGCGTTCATCCTTTTAAATTATTTATTTATGATAATTAAACGATTTCACATCTGTACTTGCTATCTGTTACTGGATTTAAAATAATTACATAGATTTGAATTAATTTATCCAGGTGAGGTACCTGGTAGTTCATATTGGAAAGAATTGTTGAGCATATCAATATTTCTACGCAAATTACTTGCATCATACACTGTTATACGAAAAAATGTATAAAGCAAAAGTTACTTTAAATAACAAAGTAAAAAACTTTTGCTATGTGCACGTACAGTGCCGAAAAACAAATAGAAAATGAAAAAACCCAAATTTATGGGAAAAAAGGCAAAGGCCTCCCTTATAACCCCCACTAAGAATTTTAATATAGCTTGTAATGTTAAAAGAATTAATTCTCATTCACATACCAAGTTTTTTAAGTTCGGTTCAACCGTTACTGCCCAATAAAATTGTTGGCTCCCTCTTTAGTTTTTAGAGAATACCTCATATATGCTTCGGAATACGACAAAAGCGTTTATAACAAAAGTTACTCTAAATAACAAAATAAATAACTTTTTTTCTGTGTTTGCCGAAAAAGCAATACAAAACGAAATATCGCTATTTTCAATTTCACGCTTTCCTTATAACCCCCACTCCTGTTTGTCTCAAAGAATATTTTGTAATTTAGAGTAACATTTGTTATGTTCACTTTTGCCTTTAACAAAGTATAAACGAGATATACACTACAAACTGAAGCGGGAGCCAACTATTTTATTGGGCACTAACGGTTGAACCGACCCTAAAATACGCCTATATAAAATAGACATTAATTTGTACTAATACAATTGGTTACTCCCGCTATAGTTATAGCGTATATATCGTTTATACTTTGTTAAACGAAAAAAGTGTGTATAATAAAAGTTATTTTAATTAACAAACTAAAACCCTTCTGTAATGTGGATGAGATAATAGGCTTCCGGATAACCCCCCCCCTTTTCGTCCGTAGAAATGCTAACATAGCTAATATTCATGGGGGAGTGGATGCTAATTCACATACCAAGTTTTGTTTTATTAGGTTGTCTTTTTGCACCCAATAAAATTGTTGATTTCCACTATAGGTTTTAGCGTATATCTCGTTTATAATTCAGTATACGAAAAAAAGTATATTTAACAAAAGTTACTTTAAATAACAGAATGAACAACTTTTGTTACTTGCATATGTTCAAAACCCAATGGGAAAAGGAATGTCGCAATTTTTCATTTTGGGCCTCCCTCAAACCCCCACTCCCGTTTGGACCTAAAAATTTTTATATGGGTTATAATTATGGAAGAATTCACACACCGAGTTTTGTTAAGTTCGGTTCAATCGTTAGTGCCCAACAAAATTGTTGGCTCCCGCTTTAGTTTTTAGTGTATATTTCGTTTATACTTTCTTATACGACAAACGTGAATATAACAAAAGTTACTTTAAAAAATAAACTACTGCTGTCATGTACATACTTGCAGAAAAACCAATTGACAACTTTTTTTTATGTTCATATTTTCTGAAACCCCAATAGGAAAGAAATATCGTTATTTTTAAATACAGGCATCCTATATAGACCCCACTCCTTTCCCCAAAGAATATTAATATAGCCTAAAGTTAACTTAAGTTGGGTTATTAGTAATACACATACCAAGTTTCATAAAATTCTGTTCAGCCGTTTATGCGTGAAAAGGTAACAAACAAACATACACCTAAGAAACAAATTGCAGTTATCGTGTTTATGACACGTGAAACGAAAAAGTAACAGATTGCACCAAGTAAAGTGTACTGCACGCCCCCCTCCCCTCTCCCTTCTCTTCTTCCAAACATCAAGAGAAACGTCAGTTTCCCCTTAAGTGTATTTAATACTTTATTTAATTAAATCGTGAAAACTATCTGAACAAACAGTTTTAGTATTGTGAAGATAATGTAATCAGATTTGTTAATATAATGTAATGTATTACAAAGATTGAGATCCTAATTGAGTGGTAGGTTGGCAGGTTCCTTTGTCCTATCAGTTCTGCCGCTTTTCTGGCGGCTTTATACTGGTCTATGTTTACTTGATTCTTATACTTTTAACAATTTAGTGTTATTCTCAGAAATGTGAATTTGTGGTTTATCACCAATAAATAATTTAAAAAGATGAACGCTGGGGAGATATATCTAGTTTCTTCTGGTATATATTAACTCTGCTCAGTTAAGATATGATATACTTTACTGAACACAGTATGTAATAATATGAACATACAGTTTACAATCGAGAGTTACAAAAGAGTATTTTTAATAGTGATTATGACGTACCTAAAAAGCTGTCACAGTTGGACGTTATACCGCGTCAAGGGAAAGGAACTTTTATTCATACATGGTTTGTAAGGTAGAATACTTTCTACGATTATGAATTATATGGTCTATTATGTTATGAAAAAATTAAGTCCGTCACGCAGGTCCGCTGCATAAACTAAGCAGATTTCCCACTTGCAGGTTTACAACAGAGAAATCTGTATACTGCTAACACAACACTAAGCTCCCAACAGAAACGGCTTCTGAATTGTAAACAAATAAGTCTGCCAACCTCTCAGAGCTGAACAGACTGATAGACATATTCTTCACCGGAAAGAAAAACAATTACTTATATATATATATATATATATATATATATATATATATATATATATATATAACTGAATATCACATCTTAAGTTCATTGCAAACTATATAATATATCTAGAACAGAGATATATAAAGAATCAGAATAATTCATATTTTAATAACTCAAATTTAATTAGTCCAAGAACTAAAGAAGGGGGGGGGAATCAATAAAACGTATTTGCATATATCTCGCATTGTAGAAGGTTACACGTGTCTCAAAACCATTTTCACGAGAGCCGAACAGTTTCGAAAACAGCCGAACTAGTTTTCCGCTGTTTCCGTCGAACAATACCGACAATAGCCGATCTCATCTCGTCCGTTATCCCCACACACTTAATAAAAATGCAAATATCTCGGTTAATATTCAAGATAGAGAATAAATGTATATAACAATATTTATAGTAAATTTAATTTGCAATAAGATTGGTTCTATAGCTGTCTCCGATCTGACGTGTAGTAACAGAGATATTTCGAAAATCCTGCCCTCTAAACCCCCCAGCCATTAACGAACTAGATCTTTTTTTAACAGATTTCCCTAAATGTCACGTAAACAATCTGTTATATAATAAACCACATTATTCGAAAATTAAATACCAAATATGGTTTTCAAGATATGGTTCGAGATACATGAAAATATGTTCTGTTGACCCCCCCCCCCCGGACTTAAGTTCTTGGACAACTAAAATTTGTATTATTAAGATAACAATTATTCTGATTAATTATAAATTACAGTACTAGATATAGTGAATAGTTTTCAATAGAATTAATATGTTATATTCAGATGTATTTCAGTAATTGTTTTTCTTTCCAGTGATGAATATTTCTCCCTTTTCAGCTCTGGGAAGTTGGCAGACCGGTTTGATTACAATTCAGACGCTTTCATTTAGGAGGTTATTAAAATTGACTTTAAGATTTCTCATTATAGTTTGTAATTATGCACTTAATATTGTCGGTGGGTTTAAGTGAATTAGTATGTAGGTTTATCTATTGCAATGTTTCACTAGGGAAATCCGCTTAGTTTACGGACTTTATACAATTTTAAATATAAATATGGCGATGGATATTTGAGGACATTTTTCGAAACGCGTCATGAGTACGACCTCAATAGCTGATTTCCTTCAAGGGGGATCATAGCGAGAAGAATAAATATAAATTCAGTTATGTACATTCATTTTCTAACGGTCCTTTACCGGTTTAGCGCTCGCAGTTTTTGTCTTATCCATATATATCCAAACTCCATATATAAGCGCCTCATACAAAATTAAAGATCAAGTTCGTTTATGGCTGATATGGGACATGGCAAGGGGGATTTAAAGTTGGTAATTTTGAAAATTTGAAATTTATTTTTTTATTTCTTGAGTTATTAGTCGGTAGAAGCATTATTTGTAGTTATAGAACCAATCTTATCTTAAATTTAATTGCCTATATCTATTGTTATATACATATTTTCTCTATCTTGTATAATAACCTAGATAATTGAATTTTAATATATCATGAACGGCCTTATTTGAAGCTGAAATACCAAGTACTGTGTTCAAAAAATCTTTGATTAGATACATGCAAATGCATAATGATGATGCCCCCCCCCTTCCTTTTCTAGATTAGATACATGCAAATACATAATGATGAACCCCCCCACCCTTTTCTAGATTAGATACATGCAAATACAGAATGATGACCCCCCCCCACCATTTTCTAGATTAGATACATGCAAATACATAATGATGAACCCCCCCCCACCCTTTTCTAGTTTAGATACATGCCAATACATAATGTTTACCCCCCCCCCACCATTTTCTAGATTAGATACATGCAAATGCATAATGATGATCCTCCCTTCCTTTTCTTGATTAGATACATGCAAATACATAAAGATGACCCCCCCCCTTCCGTTTTCTAGATTAGATACATGCAAATACATAATGATGAACCCCCCCCCACCCTTTTTTAGATTAGATACATGCAAATACAGAATGATGACACCCCCTCCCCACCTTTTTTCTAGATTAGATACATGCAAATAAATAAAGATGACCCCCCCCCTCCCTTTTCTAGATTAGATACATGCAAATACATAATGATGACCTCCTCCCCTCCCTTTTTTTGTTCTCGGATTACTAACATAAGAGTGATTGAGATAAAAATTATTATGGTTCATTATAAATTGCAACATTAGATATAGTTAATAGTTTTCAATTGTAGCGGGAGCATTGATTGTGATGGTAAGGTGGTGAAGGTTGTGAAGGGAACAGAGCCAGCGAGCTGGCAAACAATACAACGTTGTCAAGGTAATTGTTTCTTCTTCTTTCCACTCAAGTGTACATATCTCCTTCTTTTTATAAGTTTGAAATATGAATATTTTACAATCAAATAAAGAACGGTGTTGTACTTCGAACATTGCCATTTATTTAACGAAAGAACGTCAAACAATAGAATTAATATATTATATTCCGATATATTTTAGTAATTGGTTTACTTTCCGATCAAGAATATTACTGTCTTATCAGCTCAGAGAGGTTGGCTGCTAAATGTGCTTTTATGTTTTTAAGAAAAGTGCTATATGCTCTTGTTACTTTGTTTAATTTACATCCACTAGTTGGTTTTGTTAAAACAGTATTCTTCTTTTTTAATTATTTCACTCTTTCGAAGAGCAAGGTTTGTTATATGCGACCCATAAGAAGTGTGTAGTAAATCATTGAAATGAATACAATGTTTTTCTCTCTGGCATATTCACCATTGGAAATAATTGGGGGATTGACAGTAAATGTGTAATGATATAGATATGTCATAGTGATCAGATATAATGGTATCCCATATTACACAAACCATTTCCTCATTCGCAATTGGTGTTATGAAAGGTAGGCACCCAAAAAAGGAAGTCATCTACGGTGGTTAATGGTGAGATCCATTCTAAATCGAAGGAGAAGTCCAATGCCAACGCTAAGGCGTAACAATGTAAAAAATTAATTTTCCTCCAAGGGCACTTGCTATTAAGTGAAATAGTCAACTATGTATTTATCGATAGACCCTTGATTAAATGCATCGCTCTTCAGCTATTGTAATGCGGTAAAGGAAAATCAGATAAGTTATTCGTTATCCACATTTTGTAGATATCTCATAAAATTATTTTTGACTAAGCTATAAGGAAAACAATTTTCCTTTGTTAAATTCAATTTTTTATATAAACTGGAATATAGTGAGTATTTAATTATAACTCCATAATGAAATAAGCAATGCTATTGGAGTAATTCAGAATCAACAAAAATGCCTTACAACAAAACATGAATTAAAATAACAAAATTTTTATTTTTGATTTAAAATAAAGATAACAATTTTCATTTCTTAGGGATCATAAAAATTGCTGTCAAATAATTTTTATGGATTTGTTTGAAACAAATTATTTTATAACAGTTGTCCTTTGATTTTAAAAATAACAACTGTGAAATAATATTTACTCATATGCGACCGCTAGACCGTTAATAGACAAATCTATCTATATTTTTGTCATTTCCTAGGTAGGATCGGTGAACATTTGAAGAAATTTATCGAAAATCATGTCATGAGTAACCTTAACGGGAATCTGCTAATAGTTTGAAATAAGGATGAACTTTCTTTAGAATCTATTTTAAATATTAACATCATTGAAAAGCTAAATATTGTATTTTCAATTCTTTTAAAAGTAACTTGTAGTTTACATTTAATTTAATTTGTTTCATATTGTTAACATCTGTTTAATATTTCATATTAATATTCTATATATTGTTATTCCAAAGTTTAACTTAATTTTAAACTGAAGTTAAGTTTTACCCTAGAATGTGGACTAAAACAAATCTCACAGCCAGCCGTCAACCTTGTGTATTTAGGCCCAAAAATTACACAGGCTAACAAAAAACAAAATTTTTATTTTTCTATCTGATCCTTACAGATTTTTTCGTTCTGAATCCAAATGAGGCTTTAGTTTTTTTTTCTGTATAAGCTATAGTTGTCGAGGAATCTCCTATTTATTATATAGTATAAAAGCTCTCTTCACTATATGGGGAAATGAACGGTTATTTTACATCAGAAGCATGGTTTCTATTTACAGTAGGCTACTAACAACAATCCTGCTAATACAGCTTTCACTTCTAGAGTAGCTTTTTCTGCTATGTGTCGCTTGCTGAACTGTTGGTGTCCCAGCAGTCCTCTGAGCCTTTTACCATTCCTTTAATGCTCTCCTGAAAACGACTCTTGCTCTTCACCAACATCTCCCAAATTCTCCACGAAGTAATCTAGTCAACTCGCAGGCTCATCCCACACCCTAAATATTTAAATATTTTTAACATATTAGCTATAATAGAAAAATAATCTGTCTGCTTTTCATTTCCCAAGAACTTTTTAACGACTTGCTTGAATGATACCCAGGCTTCATTCTCATTTATTTTTATTGTAGTTTCCAAGTTCACATCAAAGATCAATTTCTTAATCGACAAAGACTCCTTCTTTTAGTTTGGCTTCTGAAAGGTTAGGCAACATTTGATAGAGATAGTTGGAGCCAAGGTACCTACAAGATATAAGACATGTTGCAAGATGATGAGCCATCTCTAGGCAAAGCGTGTTTCATTAAGCCTAGCTTTATATCTAGACGTGGTAGGAGCACCTTTGATACATCTACAAGCTTTTTGCCCCCAATATTCTTTTCAGGTTTTAAAGACTCTCTCAGAGACCAATACCCCCAATTAGAATCAACAGTTCTACCAACCTCCTCTACATCCATTATACCTACATTTTCAATTAAACTACATAAAAACTGTTAAATTCTGTAAATATAACAATTTTATTAATAAAATGTGAAAAAATGGCGATTTATACAGGTAGTGAAGTATATTTTGATTCAGCGACCTAAAAAATATAAGAATTAGTTATTTATAGTGTAAAAGTTTTGTCAGGGTTGGCATGTGTTATTATCTTTCTTTCCATGTGTCTAGCTACCAACCAGAAGGGATCCTGAAAGCATATTGCACAAGTGCTAAGTGGGTGTTAAATATTATTTCCAGTGGTGCCTATGCTAAATAATAGCTCTATTATAATGCGACTGTTGCCTGGCCAACCTAAAGCTGCTCTACCCAAAGCTACTTGTAATTTTCTTCATCAATAATTTTTTTTTGTTTTGTTCCAAACTTTTTTTTCTCTCTCATTGACAATGGGCTGTAATAATGGAAAGGCAGCCTGCTGTAGGTACTTCATTGTCCACAGACAGTGGGCCATAATACCCTACACGACTCAAACACTGCCTACAAAAAAGCTAATATCAAAAGCCCCCGCCAGCTCTACCTCAGTGAATAAGTCTTTCGTAGAGTATTAAATAATATCCTTTTTAACAAAAATTAACGCCTCTTTTGTCAATACAATTGTAAGAGTGCAACATAATCTCATGGAATATAAATATACCTCCCGAACCATAATATTTGTGCCGTATTAATTTGAAATTTAGATTTTAATGAATATGAATAAAATTGAAATTCTGACTGAATAAATTTCTGGGGACCTTGTATTTCTATTTCGACATAAATGTACATTAAAGAAAATTGTTAGCAGAAGGGAAGACAAAAATGTAATAATGATATAAATATTAAAATTGGAGAAATCAGACTTAAAAATTGAAGGAGTATTGTTAACTGGGAAGTTGATAGAGGAATAAGGAAGGCTCCTAAAGCAAAATGAGTATTTTCACTAACGATCAAATAAGTATGGATACTAAAAAAAGTCGGTCAAGCAAGCAGCTATGTCAACTAAGCATATTTCCCACATGTTGGTATAACACACTGCTCATCTCATCTCATCACATGTTCTCTATTTCTATGGTAAAAACCTAGGATGGAGGGGGGGGTCGAAAACAACAAAGTACAAATAACTCGATTCATACTTGAGTGACGAAAAAATGTATAGGACAAACAATCGTAGAGCATCAATAGCTTAACAAGATTGGTTCTTTAATATTTAGCTATACAACTCATAATAAGGGAGGTATTTTGAAATTTCAAAATTCCCCCCCCCCATAAACCAAACATTTCAGCCATTAACTAATATGATCTTTAGTGTGCAATGATCCAATTACGTATCGAGTATAGTATAGAAGAAATACGAGTACATATTTTCAATTCCCGTCCACCAAATCGTAATAGGGAAATCTGCTATTGAGGTTGTACTCATGAGCGATTTTTGAAAAATTTCTTCAAATGTCCATCGATCCTACCTAGAAGTCATGCTTCCATTACAACCCCAACTCCTTTACGTTCTTAAAAATGTACATCTATATATATGTATATAAAATTGTAATCTATGTCTGTACATTGATTTTTTTCTCAAAATTTCAGGATACTTCTTCGTTTCACATGCCATAGACACGATATCTGCAATTTGTAGCTTTGGTGTCTCTTTGTTTGTTTGTTACCTTTTCGCGCATAAACGGCTTCACCGAATTTTATGAAACTTAGTATGTATATTACTAGTAACCCAACTTAGACTTTAGGCTATATTAATATTCATTGAGATGATCAGTAGTGGGGGTTATAAGAGAGATCTGAAATTAAAAATAGCGATATTTCGTTTCGTATTGTTATTTGGCAAATATACATATACAAAAAGTTGTTTATTTGGTTATTTAGAGTAACTTTTGCTATATTCACATTTGTCGTATAACATAGTATAGACGAGATATGCACTAAAAACTAAAGCTGACAACAACAAGCCAATAATTTTATTACGCTCAAACGAACTTAACAAAACTCGGTGTGTGAATTAGCATTAACTCTTCCATGATTATAAGCTACATTAAATTTTTTAGGGTAGAAGGGGAGTGGGTGTTATAAGAGAGGCCTGAAATCAAAATTTGCTATATTTCATTTTCTATTTATTTGTGCACATTACAAAAGATGTTTTTTGAATTATTAAAATTAACTTTTGTTTTAAACATTTTTTCGTATAACAATGTATAAAGCAAATAATTTTTCAGTTAGAACTACTGATGTGCTCAACAATTCTTTCCAATATGAACTACTAGTTACCTCACCTGGATAAATTAATTAAAATCCATGTTAACATTTTATTCTTAATTATTCAAATCATGTTATTTTTTTAACGTTTTTAACAGATTGTGGCGGAAGTACGCCGAAACAATAATAATAACGCGTGTCTCGAATAGCTGTAGAGGTAACAGCAGTATAACATGCCGGAAGTGATGTAGGGCAACAGGAACAATATACGCCGCCAGGGCAACATATAAGGTTATGTAAATGGCGGAGACCAGTATAGATAGATATGTGGCTTGTGTGTAGTCCAAGATGTGTGTCGTTTAATTAGTGTTCTTGTTACATGTTTCATTAACTATGTTTCAGCTTTCTAAAATTAAAAGTAATGTGTTTGAAACGTTTATTTAATTATTTAACGAAGAACGTTAAAGTGGTTCCTTCGTTAAAAGATCATACCAAGTAAAGTCAACTGCCCCCCTCCCCTTCAGTTCTCTCAAACCTTAATTCATGAGTTCGCCAGTTTGCCGTCAATGTATTTAGTACTTTATTTAAATAAAGCGTGAAAATTATTTGAACGAACAGTTTTAGAATTGTGACGATAATGTAAGGATATGTGTTAATATAATTTAATGTATTACAGGATTGCGATCCTAAATGAGTGGTAGGTTGGCACCACTGAGCCTAGGAAAGTTCCTTTGTCCTTTCAGTTCTGCCACTTCCCTGGCGACCTCACAATGGTCTATGTTTACATATTGCTTGCTGTTTATACTTTTAGCAATGTAGTGTTATTCTCAGGAATGTGAATTTGTTGTTTATCACCAATAAATAATTTAAAAAAATGAACGCTGGGGAGGAATATCTAGTGACTTCTGGTATATATTAACTCTGCTCAGTTAAGATATGATATACTTTACTGAACACAGTATGTAATAATATGAACATACAGTTTACAATCGAGAGTTACAAAAGAGTATTTTTAATAGTGATTATGACGTACCTAAAAAGCTGTCACAGTTGGACTTTATACCGCGTCAAGGGAAAGGAACTTTTATTCATACATGGTTTGTAAGGTAGAATACTTTCTACGATTATGAATTATATGGCCCATTGCGTTATAAAAAAAACACATGCACAGGAGACGGGAAATATAAAAATATTGATTGCAGTGAAGTCTTAAATAACAATAATTTAATTATTAACACATCCACAGCAACTCCCCTAAAAATTCTAAACACTGAGACGGGGGTATGTCAAAATATCGTGCAAAGTAAAGACTTGCCCCAAATGAATTCCCGGTCGAATCCGGGTAGGTTAGCCGGCTATTATATACATTTATTCTCTATCTTGAATATTAACTGAGATATTTGCGTTTTTCAGTATTCAACATTCATCAAACCCCCACTCCTACTCATGCCACATAAACAATACTCTGTTATATAATAAACCACATTATTCGAAACGTAATTACCAAATATTGTTTTCAAGAGACCTTTATTCTACGAGATGCATGCAAATATGTTCTGTTGACCCTCTCCCCACCCATTATGTTCTTCGACTACTAAAATTTGTGCGATTAAGGTAAAAATTATTCTGATCATTATAAACCCTAGTCCAGTGATCAGCTGCTACCTTCTCCTTCTCGCGTTCACAGCAACTCTCATGCTGTAATCGATTGCCTCCGCCAAACGCTAAGGATATGGTGATGGGGTAGAATATAGCTGCGGAGAGGGGGCCTCAGCTGAGGGAAGGATTGGGGGTGAGACCCTAGCCCAGTGCCCGGCTCCTGCCTTCCTCTTCTCACTCCAGCAGCAACTCTCGTGCTGTAATCGATTCCCAAAATTTGAGTGATCGATATTAAAATTATTCTGATTCATTGTGAATTATAGTACTCGATATAGTACATAGTTTTCTCAATAATTAATGTTATATTCAGATATTTCAGTAATTGTTTTTCTCATCGGTGAGGTATATTGTTATCTCTTTGTTCATCCCTGAGAGTTTGGCTAATCAATGTGTTTACAATTTAGATGCATTCCGGTGGGAAGTTATTAAAAGTGGCTAGTAATTTCTCATTACCATTTGCATTTATTTACATAATATTCACAGTGTTGTTAATTTTTACCAGTATGTAGATTTATCAATTGTATAGCTTTACGTCAGCAATTTGCTTAGTTTACGCAGCCCCTCCGAAACGGAATTTTTATTCAATTAAAATACCTTTAACCCCTCTTATCCATCCTTATTTTTAAAATAAAATATTATATAATAATAGTTTTATATACATACATATATCGGACGACGCGTCGTTGCTGTGGATTTCGTAATAATAAAATTATTTGTTATGTAAGGCTACACTGTCCACAATATTTTTATGTTTCCCGTCTCCTGTGCATGTAGTTTTTTTTATATATAATTCATAATTATAGAAAGTATTCTTTCCGCCAAACTATGTTTGAATAAAACTTCCTTTCCCTTGATACGGTACAAAGACCAACAATGACTGAAAACCGAACAGAAAATGTAATATACTGCGAATTTTTAATTCAGGCTTCTCTTATAACCCCCCCCCCCGTTTGAACCTAAGAAATTTAATATAGCTTATAATCGTCGTTTTGTTAAGTTCCGTTCAATCGTTAGTGTCAAATACAATTGTCAGCTACCGTTTTAGTTATCAGTGTATATCTCGTTTATACTTGGTGTATGACAAAATTGAATATAACAAAAATTCCTCTAAATAACAAAAAAACAAAACAATTTTTGTCATGTACATATTTGCCGAAAAAACAATATAAAACGAAATATCACTATTTTTTATTATATTTATTATTTATATACCCCTACTCTTATTCGTCTCCGAGAATACTATCATAGCTTAAAGTCTAAGTTGGGTTAGTAGTAATATACATACGAAGTTTCATAAAATTCGATTCAGCCGTTTATGCGTGAAAAGGTAACAAACAAACAAACAGACACCAAAGAAACTAAATGCAGTTATGGTGCCTATGACATGTGAAACGAAAAGTTATCGTGAAATTTCGAAAAGAAAATCAATTTACAGACAGAGGTTACAATTTTATATATATACTAGCTAAATTACCCGGCTTCACCCGGGAATTCATTTGAGGCTGAATGGTAATGGTATTTTTTTGGCAAGGCTTTACTTTGCACAATATTTTGACATTTACCCGTCCCAGTATTTAGGGTTAATACCCGCCGTTTCTGTGGATTTGTTAATAATAAAATTAATTTTTTATGTAAGACTTCACTGTCCTCCATATTGTCATATTTCCCGTTTCCTGTGCATTATTATTAAGGACCAAATATTAACATACATTTGAATTAATTTTTCCAGGTGACGTACCTGGTAGTTCATATTGAAAAGAATTGTTGAGAAAATTTCTCTAAATAACAAAACAAACAAATTTTGCTATGTGCATATTTGCCGAAACCCCAATTGGAAACGAAATATCACTAATTTTAATTTCAGGCCTCCCTTTTAACCCCCACTCCTGCCCGTCCCTAGAAATGTTTGTATGGCTTATTATAAGGAAGGCGTTAGTGCTTATACACATTCCGAGTGATTTATTTAGTTCGGTTGAGTCTTTTGTGCCAAATAAAATTGTTCGCTCCCGCTATAATGTTTAGCGTATAAAGCCTTTATACTTCGGTATACGACAATTACAAACTTCCGACACACGTAGAGCTTAAAAAAAACTTTATTGGTAATTTTACAAACAAATAGAGATATTACATCAACGGATACAACTGACTGAGGAGTAGGAGGGGACGGGGTTTATATAGGAGGAATGATGAAGATTGCTGAGTCGGCGGTTTGGTGTGCATCTTGGCACTTAACTCCTTCCCCTTGAAGTTTTTGAGGTCCTCCGAAAAAGTTAAGTTGGGATTGACCATGGCTGGTGGTGATGGTTGGAAGGCTGCATCTGTAGTGTCTCTTCTCGAGTGGGTCTTGAATCCTGATGAAGTGATGATGAGAATTTGGAGCTAAGTAGGCATCGCTTTGTACAGCAGTATAGGGAATACAAGTTACATAATACTAGGTAGGCTAATATAAAATATATACAAACATCTCTTGCATCTAAGCTAAAAGTGTCTAGTACTTCAAAAGATAATGGATTATAGCTAGGTATTGTTAGGTTGTCGAATGAAATATTGTGCATATGTATATGACTGGGTTCTTGATTAATAACAATAACTTCTGAGTAAGTTTGCTTAATATTAGGTAGCTTATGTTCTAACAATCTTTCGTGGGGTTCTAATTGTATAAGTGCTGTAACAGGTATACGGGGGGGGGGGAATATAGGGGATTAGATATATTATTTATATGAACTACTTTATACTTAAAGCTAAGATACATATCAATATTATCGTAATATTTTAAAAATGGTGAAGTTACAATTGTTGTAGTAGCACAGTTGTCTATGAGACCATGAAATATATTTTCGATACATTAGTTATTAATTTTGGACTGACAATAATAGTTATTTAATAATAGAGTACAATTTGCTTCAAAATATGTACTGTTAGTTTTTAATATGAAGGTGTAAGGAGTGAGTGTTGTATAAGATTGGGTGTGTCTCTCAATGGGTATTGGAAGTAGGTAATAAGAGGTAAGTCTCTGGGATTTGAGTGGTAATGATACAAAAACGTGTAATAGTCCTTGTGTGACGGCACAATGAAGTTTGTTGGTTATCCACAGGACTTCTGGTTGGAAAGAAATTAAGGTTATATTCTGGAGAGAGTTAAGATTTAATTGTGTGAAAATTGATGATGGAACTATTCCAGTTTTGCAAAATTCGAGGGTTCTTTCAATTTCCATTACTCTGATGTATATATAGTTTAATGCCAAATATAATTATCATTATCGATTGAATTGACCATTAATTTTAATTTGTTATTATTTACATTTAGTGAGTTAATGTCTTTTCGAAAAGTGTCAATAAGGTCTTTATTTGATTGAGCTTGGTGTTCAATGTTATGTTCGAGTTTAAATTCATTGCGTTCTAGTTCGTTTATAAGTGTATCGTATTTTTCTTTATCGTTAGCGTCCATGTTTCCTGTTAGCCAGCTTATAGCAGAACCTAGTCCATTTATCAGTCCTCGTTTACTTCTTGAGGCAGTTGGTTCGTGTATATTAGAGAGAAGTTCTAATTTAGTTTTTGTGAGATGCAGGAGTCTTTTAGTTATAGTGTAAGTATTCGGGGATTGAAATTTCGGAAGGACTAGTTGAGTTTCAAGTAATTCAGTATAGAGGTTAGTGAAGTTTATATAGTTGGCAATGGTATAAGACTTGTCTAGTAGATATGCGGCTGGTAATTTGATAGGAGCAACGCCAGCTGTCGTCGTGCAGGTCGGTCACTTTGTAAGAGTCAACAGTTATCAGTAAGGCGAGTGTCCACCATATCAGGTTCAAGGAATGCATCTGAAACAGAAGCACTACATGCTGCATCTGTAGCTTTGTTATACTCTTTCCTGTGTCTCTGGATATTGTCCTTATGGACTTTAATTTTTTTTTTTTTTATCAAAATATGTTACAACCGGTTTATATGGGTTTTGGGATTTTTATCTGCTTTGACGTATGCTTCGCTTGGCACTTCAGGGTCCTCCCTATTTTCATTAAGTTTATTAGTTCTAACATTTTTCTCACGGTTTATTTGGTATCTAACTATCTCATGTACTATTTTGAGTTGGTCGTGGTATTGTTGGACTAGTTGTTCATTTATTTGATTTTCAATTTCTTTGTTATGTGTTGGTCCATACCATTTCGTTGGGTGTCATTTTTAAATTTAAGTGGAGTGTATTATTATAGGCTATTGTAAGAGTTGTTTCAGGGATTCTGTAGGGAATTTTTCTTTTGTGGCTCGTAATATTTCAATTAATGTCGAATGGTTTCTATTTGCAAGACCTAGGGAATTTGGATGTCTAGGAGTTGTGTAATATGCTTCAATTCCGTTTGATTTTAAAAAGTTTTCGGGTCTTTTCTACTTTACCCACTCATGCTACTATTTAAATACTTGGTTACTTTCTCAAGTAACAGTTATCTAGCATTAGTGAAAACATATGTTCCACTGAATTAAATGATGAATTAAAGATGTCCGCAAATACTATAACAGACTGGAAGAACTACATGCGTGAGGTGTGTGCTTCAGACATATTAAGCAGCCCTATAGCTATTGGTGGCCCCGGTTCTCATGTAGAAATCGATGAAAGCTGCTTCACGAGAAGAAAATACAACCGAGGCAGGTTATACCCCAATCAATGGGTATTTGGAGGAGTGTGTAGAGAAACTGGAGAGGTGTTTTTGTATGCTGTTCCAGATAGAACTGCAGCAACTTTAACAGACTGTATCAGAAGTGCGATCCGACCTGGAACTATGATATATTCAGACTGCTTCAGATCGTATCATGGGCTAAAGAAGCTGCCTGGAATGTATTACAAGCATTACACAGTAGACCACTCTAAAAACTTTATTGACCTAAAAACAGGAGCGCATTCTCAAAGGATAGAGTTTGTTTGGTCTAGTGTCAAACGAAGAAACAAGGTGGAGTGTGGTACTAGAAGATCTATGTTGGATTCATATCTCTGCGAGTGGATGTGGAGGAGGAGATATGAAAAGGAGGATTTATTTATGAAAATCCTGGAGGGTATTGCTCGTTATTGGTCTCGTAAATGTTAGTTGTTTTATTATCTTTTTATGTTGTTTAATTGTTTCTCTAGAAATAAACACATGTTCTAACTGTATTATATTATTTATAAATCACAGTTGAATCACTGTCATTCACATTCAGAAAATGAGTGGGTAAAATAGAAAAGACCCAAGTTTTCTATTAATCCGTTTTTAAATTCTCTCCCGTTGTCCGTTTTAATACGCATTGGTGCTGGGAATAGTTCTGAATATTCAGCAATTATGCCCATTAATTCGTGTGCATTAAGTGTAGATGTTAAGCGCGAAAAAAGCCTTTTTGAAAATGTGTCGATTAATGTGACTATGTATTTTTGCTCATAATGTAAAGTGTCTATCATAATTTCGTAGAAAGGTTTAGTAGGTGTAGGTGTTATACAAAATTTTGTTTTAATGGGTTTACGGTCATATTTTGTTTTTCTACAAACCGCACATTGGTTCACATAAATCATTATTTTGTCCTTCATTCTGGAGAAGTAATAGTCACGTTTTAATTTCATGTATGTTTCTAGTCCTCCTCTGTGGCATGTTTTCCCAACATGATGTGAGTCAATTAGATCGTTTTGTTCAGTGTCAGTTTGTACGTCAAGACATTTCTTTTTGTAGCGTGTGATTTTGACCGTTGGAAATTTTTCCTGAATAATGCGAGATACTTTATCAAATATTTTGTCAAATTCTGTTCGAACCACCTCTGAAGTGGGTTCACAGTAGATGCCATAGGCTGTGCTAGGTTTTAGTATTTGTAGGAGTGTGTCGTCAAGGTCTTCTTTCTATGGGTATGCAGTCTCGATAAGATATCTGTTTTTGTTAAATGGTTTAACGAGTGTCATTTCCTGGTTTCCTCTCTGTATAAAAATTTGATGTTTTTCAACATTAATCGGCCTATCATCGGTTATGATTCAAAATTGTTGGTTGGATGTTTCCTGTGAGTGTACCGTGCTGTGGCAAGGTCAGATTCTGAGTCATGGGGATTCCGACCTTCCAATGTCGCTTCTAGCTCAGATAAAAGGGTGTCGGAATGTGCGTCATCAGCTACAGCTGTCTCATTATGTAATCGGCCGAGTTCGTTCATTATATCAGTTTCAGTTATCTTCATTAATTGGTCAGGTGGGGGATTTCGAGAAAGTGCGTCCGCAACAAAATTTGTTTTGCCTTCGATATGTTTTATTTCAAATTCGAAGTCGGCTAGCTGAAATATCCATTTCATTAAGCGTGTATTTCCGTTCTTCATTGTAAAAATCCAAGTTAGTGGTTTGTGGTCCGTTTGTAAAATAAAATGTTTACCATATAAGTAGGGTTTGAAGTGATTGCAGGCCCATACTACAGCTAGTAATTCTTTTTCTATTGTTGAATACCTTGTTTCAGTAGGAGATAGTGTTCCAGACCCGATTGCAATAGGGTGATCTCGTCCTTCAGAGATTTGGGAAAGTACAGCCCCTATTGCGACATTACTTGCGTCGGTTGTCAATGTAAAAGGAAGGTTCCAAATTGGTAATTTTAGTACTGGTGCGTTTGAGATCTTATTTTTTAGTGTTGTAACGCAGTCTTTAAAGTCTGAAGAGAGTAGTGATATATCCGTTTTTAAAGCGTTCGTTAAAGATTTAGCAATATGTGCAAAATTATGAATGAAACGTCGGTAATATCCTGTAAGTCGTAGAAATTGACGAATTTGTTTTTAGGTCGTTGGTAGGGGGAATTCCGTGATAGCTTTAATTTTGTCGGGGTTTGGTTTAAGTCCTTCGCCTGATACTATGTGTTCGAGAAATAGTAATTCTGTCTTTATATATTCACTTTTTGTCAGGTTATGTTTATGGAGAGGATCAAATACGTTTGAGAGGTGTATAAGGTGGTCTTCCGCAGTTTTCGAATACACTATAATATCGTCAATATAGACGAGTGCATTTGGTACATTTTGGATAGCCATGTTCATGGCTCTTTGAAAGGTGGGGGGTCCGTTTACTACGCCAAAGGGGAGCCGGAGAAATTCATAATGATTATTGTCTGTGCTAAATGCTGTCAATGGTATCGAGTCATCTGTCAGTTCAATTTGGTGAAATCCGCTCGTTAAGTCTATAGTTGAAAAATATTTTGCACCTGTTAGTTGATTTAATAAATCTTCTATATTAGGAAGGGGGAATTTGTCTGTCACTGTTTCAGCATTCAGTTTCCTATAGTCGATTACCATTCTTACTTTTCTTTTTCCACTAGCGTCGGTTTTTTTTTTGGTACCACCCAAATAGGAGAATTAAAAGGTGAGTTGCTTTCACGAATGATTTTGGCTTTTAACAACTTGTCTACTTCGTCTTAGATATCCTGTTTAAAGTGATTAGGATATCTATAATTTCTTGTGTTTCTATAAGGGCTGTCAGTTTTCAGTTCAATTTTATGTTTGAGTAAGTTAGTCGCGGGTAAGGGTTCATCGTCTTTTTTTATTAGTTTCGGGTATTTTTGTAGTATAGTTACTAGTTTGTCCGTTACTTTATCGTCTAAATGTTCGTGTCTGATTAACGTTTTTATTTCGCTTTTATTTATGTGATACAACTCATTTTCTATAATTATATTTATTATCTTGTATTCTTATTGTTTTATTTAATAAACTTATTTTATTTTCATCGCAATCGATCGTGCATTTTAATTATTTTAATGTTTCATAACCGAGCAATATATTAAACTTATCACTAAACGGAAATATGTAAAATTTAACTTTAACTTCGTCATTTAGTCCCAGAAATTGAGCAAGGTTAATCTCAGTAGTCTGAGTGCCCTTATCGCGTCCTACTGGTGTTTCAACGAAAAAGTCTTCCGATTTTATTTTTATTCCCTCGGGTAAGGAATTTGGGTTAATAGAGTTTTTTGATCATCCGGTGTCAAGTAGCCAGGTCTGATCGATTTTATCTGTGAAATGGGGTAAACTTTTTGTCAGTGCTAGGGTAAATTCGGGGGCGGTGCGTGTCCTATGTCTAAAAAAATATAGAACTTGGTCATGAGTGTCGTCATTTTTTCCTCAAGCTTTGTTAGTAGGTCGTCTGCCGGGTTGTGGTCAATGTGATTGACATTATTGGATCTTACTGTCCTCATGGACACAGTGATTTGTGACTCGTGTTTGTGTGGTTGCCCTTGAAAAAAATTGTCTTGTTTTTTTGCTTCCCAAGGTACATATGTTATAAATTGGGACGTCTCGTCTGTCTTCACTGTAATGTCGTGGTTGAGGGTTTTGATCATGTCTGTCCCAGACAGGTCGTTGCCACCTGTAGTCTGGTTCTTTAGGTCGGGGTTCATAGTGGTATTGGTTGTGATAGGGTCGTTCATAGTCGTGTCGAGGTTTATAATAGCTGGGGTATTGTTTTGGTCTGTAATCGTATGATGGCTGGACGTTAAATTGTTTTTGGGTTTTATGTTGTTGGTATTGTCTTGGTCATCTGCCATAGTTGTGATTGTATAATCTATTAACAATTGGTGCAGCTTCATTTTGAAGTGCTTGTCGCACATCACCTATGTCGTCCAATTTCATATGTCGTAAAAAGTCCGCTAAATCTTTGTGTAAATGTCTGAGTGTGTGATAAATGATGTCCTTGTCTTTAACTTTCATATAATTGTCTAAATCCGCTTTATCAAGCGCGGCTCGAGCACATAAGAGAGCCCTAATCCCTTCAAGTCTTTCAATGTACTGTAGTGGGTGTTCGTGTCGGTAGGGTATTGTTTGAAAAAATTCAGATGTGAGCTGTTCGCATGTTCTAGTGTCTTTATATTCTTGATCGAGATAAGTTAAAAGGTCAGGCACAGATTTAAAGTCTTTAAGAATAAGGCACCGTTTGGCGGGTCCCTCAAATCTCGCTTGAACAGCGTTTAGCAATCGTCCGTGATTTTGGTCTTTTAATTGATTATCTTTGTGGCATACTTCATTATATATGTTTCTAACAATTTTACAAAAATAAATTAAATCCTCTGGATTGCCGTCATATCGGGGAATATATTTCATGTCCAAGTCGGTTAAGCTGTATGTGGTCATGGTTTTACTTGTTGTTTGTTCTAGTAGAGTGTCTGCAAGTTCGGTAAGGTCAAATTTGTCGTCTTTTTGGCAATTTTGTTGTAGTCTGTCAGATATGTTAGACATTAATCAATTATAAAAAATAATAAAAATTAAAATTTTTAAAATAAAATTGTAACAAATCAGAATTAAAGAGAGAGAAAAAAAATTGTTTGCCTTGAAGGATGCTACTTAGTTACCTCCAAAGTCCTTTTTAAGCGACGGTGTCTTCAGCCTGAATGATAATCTGATTTGTTCATATAATTTAATGTATTACAGGATTAATATCCCAAATGAGTTGGCAGCACTGAGCCTAGGGAGGTGTCAAGCTACTTCCTTTGTCCTATCAGTTCTGCCGCTTCCCTGCCGACCTCATATTGGTCTATGTTTACATGTTAATTGATGCTTATAGCAATGTAGTGTTATTCTCAGGAATGTGAATTTCTTTAATTATCATAAATAAATAATTTAAAAGGATGAACGCTGGGGAGGTGCACCCAGTTATTTCTGGTATTTATTAACTCTGCTCCGTTAATGTATGATATACTTTACTGAACACCAATATTAATATACAGTTTACAATCCAGACTTACAAAAGAGTATTTTTAATAGCGGATATGACGAACCTAAAACAGCTGTAACCATTAAGCTTTGTACCGCATCAAGGGAAAGGAATTTTTATTCTTACATGGTTTGGTTGACAGAATACTTTCTACGATTATAAATTATATGTTCATTGCGTTATAAAGATAAACTACATGCACAGTAGACGGGAAATATGAAAATATTGAGAAGAGTGAAGTCTTAAATAACAAATAATTTTATTATTACAGCAACGACGGGTATGAACGCTAAATACTGTGACGGGGAAATGTCAAAATATTGTGGAAAGTAAAGCCTTGCCAAAAATCCATCTTCATTCATGTTCAAATGAATTCCCAGGCGAAGCCGGGTACCTTATCTAGTATATATATATATATATATATATATATATATATATATATATATATATATATATATATATATTCATATAAAATTGTAACCTCTATCTGAACATTGATTTTTTTTTCTCGAAATTTCACGATAACTTTTCGTTTCACATGTCATAGACACCATAACTGCATTTTGTTTCTTTCGTGTCTGTTTGTTTGTTACCTTTTCACGCATAAACGGCTGAACCGAATTTTATGAAACTTGGTATGTATATTACTACTAACCAACTTAGACTTTAGGCTATAATAATTTTCTCTGAGACGGAGTGGGGGTTATAAGGGAGACCTGAAATTAAAAATAGCGATATTTCGTTTCCTGTTGGTTTTTGGGCAAATATGAACATAACAAAAGTTGTTTATTTTGTTATTTAGAGTAACTTTTGATATTTACACTTTCGTCGTATACCGAAGTGTAAATGCGTTATACGTTAAAAATTATAGCGGGAGTCAACAATATTATTTGGCGTAAAAGACTGAACTGAACTAAATAAAACTCGGTATGTGGATTAGCACTGACGCCTTAATTATCATAAGCCATATCAACTTTTCTAGGGATGGGAAGAGTGGGGGTTGTAAGGGAGGCATGAAATTAAAAATAGCGATACTTCGTTTTCTATTCGTTTTTCTGCAAATATTCACAGGACAAAGTAGTTTATTTTGTTATTTAGAGTAACATCATATACACTTTTGTCTTATAATCAATTTTAAATGAGTTTTACACAAACAACTATAACGAGAGTCAACAATTTTATTTGGCACAGAAGCCTCAACCGAACTAAACAAAACTCGGCATGTGAATTAGAACTAACTCTTCCATGATAATAAGCTGTACCGATATTCCTAGGGACGGACGGGATTGGGGTTTGTAAGGGAGGACTGAAATAAGAATTCGCTATATTTCATTTTTTATTTGTTTTAAGACTAACTTGCACATAACAGAAGTTGTTTAGTTTTTTTATTTAGAGCGACTTTTGTCATATTCACTTTTGTCGTATAACAAAGTATAAACGAGATATACACCAAAAACTTAAGCGGGAGCCAACAATTTTAAAGGGCATAAAAACTGAACCGAACTCAACGAATCTCTATGTGAATTGTCATTAATCTAATTAGTAATGCTTATTTCATTAGTTTTAAGGCTAGTTCCTAGATTAGTATTCTTTTTTAGGTTTCAATTGTTTCAAATTATTATCATTTTGTTCTAACCTATCAGAAGAATTTGTGTATATATTATAATTTATTCAATATATGTTGATTCTTTGGAGAACTCAAATAGTGGCTTGTGTTATTTCACCCTCATCTTTCCCAGAAAATATTAAATACTTTGGTATAATCAAGGTGAGGAAATTGTCTCTTTTATTAATTTTATTTCAGTCTAATGCTTTCTTATTATTAACACAAAGGCTAACCGCACGTCCTAACCGTGCCCAATAAAATTGTTGGCTCCCCCTTTAGTTTTTAGTGTATATCTCGTTTATACTTTGTTATACGACAAAAGTAAATATAACAAAATATACTCTAAATAACAAATTTAACAACTTTTATCTTGTGCATATTTTCCGAAAAACCAATAGTAAACGAAATATCTTTTTTTTTTAATTTCGGGCCTCCCTTACAACCCCCACTCCTGCACGTCCCTAGAAATGTTGGTACCACATATTATCATGGAGGAGTTAGTGCAACTTCACATACCGAGTTATGTTAAGTTCGGTTCTATCGTTAGTGCCGAATAAAATTGTTGGCTCTCGCTTTAGTTTTTCGTCTATATTTTGTTTACAGTTTGTTATACGACAAAAGTGTATATAACAAAGGTTACTCTAAATAACAAAATAAATAACTTTTGATATGTGCGTATTTGCCAAAAAAACAATACTAAACGAAATATCACTATTTTTAATTTCAGGCCTTCCTTCCAACTCCCACTCCCTATAAATGTTGGTACCGCTTATTGTCATGGAGGAGTTAGTGCTACTTCACATACCGAGTTTTGTTGTGTTTGGATTAGTCTTTTGTGCCCAATGAAATTATTGACCCCCTATATTTTTTAGCGTGTCTCATTTATACTTTGGTATACGACAAAAGTGTATTTGACAAAAGTTACTTTAAATAAAAAATAAACAACTTTTGTTTATTGTACAAAGTAAAGCCCCCCCCCCCAGAAAATACCATCATCATTCAGCCTCAAATGATTTCCCGGGCGAAGGTGGGTACCTTAGCTAGTATACATATAATTTTGAACAGACCTCATTTTTGTCATCATCTGGGAGGATCGATGGACATTTGAAGAAACGTTTCTAAAATCGCGTCATGAGTACGACCTGCTAAAATTGCCTAGAAATACTGTAAAGTGGAGCATTTGCTTAAGTTCGTGGGAATACTGTACAGTAACTGGTGTAATTTGTTTCGAACTCACCGCGTAGAATGAATGTGTCATGAGAGCATATCAACACAGCTCATTAAAAGCTCCAGGAAGCAGATTATACATGTGTGTATTATTCTAACAACACCTTATTCCACATTATTTCGCAATATAATTAAATTCTTACTTGAGCGAGTTTCCCAATATTTTAATTAGCGTAAAACGAATTAAAATTAACAACAATGAACATGTGAAGTTACGCTAAAGTATCTAATTAACTTGAGTAATAAGCGTCTATTACTTTCATGTAATCCAATGTTCTTCTCCTGTCTCATTTATGAAGTACTTAAATCAAGTAATTATATATATATATATATATATATATATATATATATATATATATATATATATATATATATATATATATGTCGTCATGAGTACGACCTCAATAGCTGATTTCCCCAAAGGCAGTCTGTTCAAATTCAGTATGTGATTTAGGATTAACTTCTCCAATACTATAAGCTGTATCAACATTTCTAAAGACAAGCAGAAGTGGGGGTTATAAAGGAAGCCTGAAATGAAAAATAACAATATTTCGTTTCCTATTGGTTTTTTGGCAAATATCCACATAACAAAAGTTGTTTATGTTGTTATTTAGAGTAACGTTTGTTATATACACTTTTGCCGTATAACAAAGTATAAACGAGATATACATTAAAAACTAAAGCGGGAGCCAACAATTTTGTTGGGCACTATCGATTGAACTGAACTTAACATGAATTAGCATTAATTCTTCCATGATTATAAGGTATATTAAAATTTGTTGGTCCAAACGGGAGTGGGGATTATGAGGAAGGCTGGAAATGAAAAATTGTAATATTTCTTTTCTTATTAGATTCTTGCCAAACATGCACGTAACAATAGTTGTTTATTTTGTTATTTAGAGCAACTTTTGTTGAATTCACTTTTTTCGTAAAATGAAGCACGGGATATACGCTAAAACTATAGCGGGAGTCATTAATTTTATTAGTGCTTTTTTAAGCGTTTTTAATGAATGCATATTATGACAAATAATTATATGTTTTAGTTACATATGATAACTCTAAATTTCATTCGGATTAGTGAGGTAATATATCTCACAACAAACTAACTAAACAACTTTTGTTATGTATATGTTTACCAAGAAACTTCTAGGAAACAAAAATAAACGATTTTTCATTTTCGGCTTCCCTTATAACCCTCACTCCTGTTCGCACCTAGAAATTTTAATATAGCTTATAATCAGGGAGATTTTCATAGTAAATTATATGCGGAGTGTCGTTGAGTTCGGTCAAGTCTTTTACTCCCATTAAAATTGTTGACTATTCCGCTATAGTTTCAGGGATCCCTTATAACCCCCACTCCTGCTCCTTCTTAGGAATATTGGTTCAGATTATCATCATGGAGGAGTTATTACTAATTCACATACCTACTTTTGTTGACTTCGGTTCAATCGTTAGTGCCCAACAAAATTGTTGGCTCCCGCTTATGTTTTTAGTGAATATGTCGTTGATACTACGGCAAAAGTGAATATAACAAAAGTTACGTTAATCAAAAAAATAAACTACTTTTGTCATGTGCATACCCGTATTTGCAGAAAAACCAATAGAAAACGAAATACCGCTACTTTTAAATTCAGGCCTCCCTTACAACCCCCACTCCTGCCCATCCCTAGAAATGTTGGCATGGCTTATTATAATGAAGGTGTTAGTCCTAATACACATACTGAGTTTTATTTAGTTCGGTTGAGTCTTTTGGGCCAAATAAAGTTGTTAGACTCCCGCTATAATTGTTAGCATATAACGTGGTTATACATCGGTGGGTATACGACGAAAGTATATATAACAAACATACTCTAAATAACAAAATAAAGAACTTTTGTTATTTTCATATTTGCCGAGAAACCAATAGGAAACGAAATATCGATATTCTTAATTTCAGGCCTCCCTTATAACCCCCACTCCTGTTCGACTTAGAGAATATTAATATACCTAAAGTCTAAGTTCGGTTAGTAGTAATATACATCCAATTTTTATAAAATTCGGTTTAGCCGCTTATGCGTGAAAATGTAAGAAATAAACAAACAAACAGACACCAAAGAAACAAAATACAGTTATGGCGTCTATGTCATGTGAAACGAAAAAGTATCTTGAAATTTTGAGAAAAAAATCAATGTACAGATTGAGGTTAAAGCTTTATGTATATATATACTAGTCAAAGTACCCGGCTTCGCCTGGGAATTCATTTGAGGCTGAATGATGGTGTTAATGTTTTGGCAAGGCTTTACAATCCACAATATTTATTGGGGGGGGGGGGGGATAACTAGATATGTTTTAATGTATTACTTAGGTTGCAGGGAGGACTATGATTTCTTCCCCATGCCTAGCTTTTTGAAAATAAATGAAATCATTTTTAGGGTAACACTATTATTTAATTCCATCAGGTAGATAAATTATTAAAATAATATTTTGAATCAATAGTTTAAGGAGAAGAATGTTGATAATTCTATAGCGGGAGCGGGAGATGACGGGAGGCTAAATCTGTTAATTGAATTTACTTATTTCCTTTCAAATGCTGGCATTACTGGAAGTGATTCTCACTGGGATTTACTATAACGAGTATAATCTTTCGTACAAAGCTATGCTTAAACTATATGTGCTCGTATTTGTTTTTGATAGGAAATAGGTTTATAGATACTATTTCATTATAATAAATGCTATCCATGATTATGGTTAGAATTATTCAAGGTGAGTCAAACAGTCTAGAGAGATTGATTGGGATGACATTTTCATTTATTCTTCAAAACTAAAATTTCAATTATATTAGTCTCCAAATGTTACCCTTTAGAATTGGCTATTACGGTAAAACATTACGTCGTGGGGGAAGTGTAATTGTCACATTGAAGTCTTGCTATAAGTATACCATCATTAGTCAGACAATTATGATTTCCCGGGCGTCGCCGGGTACCTTACCTAGTATATATATACAAATGTAACCTCTGTCTGAACCTACATTGATTTTTTTCCCGAAATTTCACGATACTTTTTCGTTTCACATGTCATAACTGCATTTTGTTAGCAGATTTCCCTTAAGAGAAATCAGCTATTGAGGTCGTACTCGTGACGGAATTTTCGAAAAAATTTCTTCAATGTCCATCGATCAACCCAGGAGATTACGAAAATGAGGTCCGTTCAAAATTATATGTATACTAGCTAAGGTAGCCACCTATATATATATATATATATATATATATATATATATATATATATATATATATATATAGATATGGATATATATATGTGTGTGTGTGTGTGTGTGTGTGTGTGTGTGTGTATACTAGCTAAGGTACCCGGCTTTTTCATTTGAGGCTGAATGATAATAGTATTTTTTTTTTGGGCTATGCTTCAATGTTTACAACTACACTTTCCGTCTGGGCGCAATGTTTTCCTGTGAGGGTCAGGCAGGCGACTTATAGATGAGAAATTTTACTTTTGAAGAATAAGTAACTATGTGTTCCTAATCTATCCCACTCCACTTTTTAACTCACATATTGAATACTTCAAACCATAATGATGGATAGCATTTATTACAATTAAATATCCTCTATAATGAAAGTTATTTCCTGTCAAAAACCAATCCGAGCACATATAGTTTAAGCATAGTTTTGTGCATTAGATTATATTCGTAATAGTAGAGCTCAGTGGAAATCACTTCCAGTAATGCCAGCCTCACAGTCCTGTGAAATTTCCCTTAAGGGAAATCTGCTAATAAAGATATATGGCTGTTAACGCTCTAGGGGTCGCAATTTTTGTTTGATCGTTACCAAACTCGATATTAAACGTTTTATGTAGAGAGACAGATCAAGTTCGTGAATGGCTGATATTGGACCAGTGCACGGAGGGGGGGCGGGGTTAGAGGCGGGGAGATTTTCGAAAATTGGAAATATCCCCGTTACTATACGTTGGATCAAAAAATTGTGTAAAATCAATCTTATTGAAAATTTAGTATACAATCTTATTGTTATATACATTTATTCTCTATCTTGAATATTAACCGAGATATTTGCATTTTTCAGTTTTCAGCCTTCAGCAAACCCCCACTTCTACCCATGTTACATAAACAATACTCTGTTATGTAATAAACCACATTATTTGAAACTTAAATACCATAAATTGCTTACAAGATACCTTTATTCTACGAGATAGATGCAAATATGTTATCGTTCCCCCCCCCCCTTCTTAAGTTCTTGGACTACTAAAATTTGATTGATTGAGATAAAAATTATTCTGATCTATTATAAATTACAGTACTAGATATAGTAAATAGTTTTCAATAAAATTAATGTGTTATATTCTGATATATTTCCGTAATTGTTTTTCTTTCCTCTGAGAAGTTGGCACACCTGTTTGTTTCCGTTTCAGGTGCCTCCCATCTGGAGGTTTCTTATTATCATTTGTATTTATTCAGTTGATGTTGGTGGTGCTATTGTTTGTTACCAGTATGTAGATTTATCTATTGTTAAGCGTCACGAGGGAAATCTGCTTAGTTTATGCACCCCCTGCGTGACGGACTTAATTGTCACCAAACTCGATATATAAGCGTTTTATGTAAAACTAGAGATCCTGTTCCTGACGGATGAAAATTTGACTGAGAGAGAGTTAAACCACACGAATGGAGGAATTTGGAATATTCGAAAAATCTTCGTTATTATACGTTTGATCGAATAATGGTATAGAGCCAATCTTATTGCAACTTTAATTGCCTATAAATGATGTTACATAGATATTTGTTTTATCTTGAATATTAACAGAGATATTTCTATTTTTTAGTTTTCAACCCTCTGTAAACACCTACTCATGAGTAGGAGTCACATTAACAATAAGCTGTTATATCCTGAACCCAATTATTCAAAGTGTAAATACTAAATATGATCTAATTAAACTAATACTGTGTGAAATACATGCAAATATGTAATGTGGTGATGTCATCATTTAAGATTTTACCTTAACTCAGTTAGGAACTGTTTATTAGATCTATATCATACTCAATATTTAACGGTTTCTTTCAACTCATCACATCATATTTGTTTTTGACTGAAATGGGACAAGGATGGAGTGGCTTTTGCGGATGAGGGCCTTTCAAAATATCTCCCTTATAATAAGTCGGCTAGTAAAATGTTATAGAACCAATTTTACTAAACTATTGATGTTCTAAGATAGTTGTTCTATACATTTGTTCGTAACTCAAAAAGAAGCGAGTTATTCGCAGCCTCGCACAGCGGCCCTTCTCCTAATTGCTTTTTTACATAAAAATGGAGAATATGAACTGAGATTATATTATACACAGCACGTAGCAAATCTGCTCAGTTTACAAACCACGCCTGACGAACTTTTTATATTGAACAAACAATTTTTTAATGTGATGAGATTGATGATTTAGCTGTGTAGTCAGCAATTCAACATCGGTGTGCAGGCAAACGTAATTCTGTAACATAGTTTTTTTTTCGTCTGTTTAATTATAGTGGGGATGTAACTGTGCTAAAAAGGCATGAATCTTGTGGATTGTATATTGTGAAGTGGGCGAGCATGAGGGAAAGGTGGCGGCTATACTCTAGGCAAAGGGGCAGAACCAATCAGTTTAGCAAGCCATTGGCAACAATCCTATAATTTGAAATGGTATTTCATTGTCCCTCCGCTAACACTCCTCGAGCAAATGTATTTGGCGCCTCAATGGCACGCTGCTCCTATTAGAACCTTATACATATGAAGTCTTGTGGAATCGGGAAGCAGGCCAGTTCTCCTTCCGAAAGGGAGATGTCGCCCGGTCCCCACCAAATCAGATTTTGTGCTTGTAATCCTGGCGAAATTTTCGAAAAACTTTCTCCAACGTCCATCGAACCTGCCTAGAAGATAATTCATTGTTATACAATCTCTCTCCTCTCTCTCTCTCTCTCTCTCTCTCTCTCTCTCTCTCTCTCTCTCTCTCTCTCTCTCTCTCTCTCTCTCTCTCTCTCTCTCTCTCTCTCTCTCTCTCTCTCTCTCTCCCCCCTCTCTCTCCTCTCTCTCTCTCTCTCTCTCTCTCTCTCTCTCTCTCTCTCTCTCTCTCTCTCTCTCTCTCTCTCCTCTCCTCTCTCTATGGGTGTGGAGCGATAGAATTTGAAAATATAATGCTTTTTTACTTCTTATAATGAGTAGTAGAGCTTTTTTCAAGGGGATGCGCAGGCTGATGATTTTCTGTTCTTGATGTTTCAATGTCAGTGAGAATATAAAGTAGTTGGCCCAGTCAGCTTTTACAGCAGCTCCATTCTCTGCCCAACAAAGGAGTTGGATAAAATAAAAGAACCTGACAAGCGTTGGACGAAACTTTTCTAAAAGCCGGTGGCTAGAACTGGTTACAAATCAGCCTTGAAAACATTAAGAATAAAATGAATGACAGGCGTTGGCTCACAGGTACCTGGCAAGTGCAATTGTACGAAAATTTCCACTGACAGCCATGTTACCATGAAACTAGATAAAGGGCTAGTAGATCTCATACAAGGTTAAGGATTATTAAAAAAAGTCCGTTACACGGGGGCTGCGTTAACTAAGCAGATTTCCCACGTTCGTTCAATGAGAACAATATTTGGTATTTAAGCTTCGAATAAAGTTCTTCATAACATAATGGAATATTGTTAATATGCAATGTGTAGGAGTGGGTGTTTACTTAAAAGCGAAAACTAAAAAATGCAAGTATCTCAGTTAATAATCAAGATAGTGGACAAATGTACATAACAACACTTATAGAACATTAAATTTGCATTAAGAATGATCTATACAATTTTTCGTTCCGAAGCATAATAACGGAGATATTAAGAATTTTCGAAATTATCCCCCTGTAACCCCCCCCCCCCCACTCCCCCTGATCTGATTTCAGCCGTTAACGGACATGATCTTTCTTTTTGTATAAAACGATTATATATCAAGTTTGGTAACGATAAGTTCAAAATTACGACCGCTAGAGCGGTAACAGACAAATTAATATTTCCCGTCTCCAGTGCATTTAGATTTTTTTTTTTACATATAATTCATAATCATAGAAAGTATTCTATCCGCCAAACTATTTTTAAATTAAACGTCCTACCCCTTGATACGGTACAAAGACCAACAGTGACTGAAAATGTAATATACATTTTATTTTTACTGGAATTTTTATTTCAGGCTTGTCTTATAACCCTCCCCCCCCCCTCCCGTTTGAACTTAAAAAAATTAATATAAGTTCCGTTCAATCGTTAGTGCTAAATACAATTGTCGGCTACCGTTTTTTTTTCAATGTATATCTCATTTATACTTGGTATACGACGAAAGTGAATATAACAAAAGTTACTCTAAAGAACAAAATAAACAACTTTTGTCATGTACATATTTGCTGAAAAACCAATAGAAAATGAAATGTAACTATTTTTAATTTCAGGGCTCCCTTACAACCCCCACTCCTGCTCCACCCTAGAAATGTTGGTACCACCACACATCACGGAGGAGTTAGTGCTAACACACATACCGAGTTTTGTTAAGTTCCGTTCAATTGTTAGAGCCCAATAAAACTGTCGGCCCCCGCTTTAGTTTTTAGTGTATATCTCGTTTATTCTTTGTTATAGAACAAAAGTGAATATAACAAACGTTACTCTAAATAACAGAATAAACAACTTTTGTCATGTGCATATCTGCCAAAAAACCAATAGGAAACGAAATATCCCTATTTTTAATTTCAGACGTACCCACTCCTGCTTGCCCCTTGAAATGTTGGTATAGCTTATTATCATATAGGAGTTGATAATTCACATACCGAGTTTTGTTTAGTTCGGTTCAGTTGAGTCTTTTGTGCCAAATAAAATATTTGACTACCGCTATTGTTTTTAGCGTATAACTCATTTATACGACAAAATTGTACATAACAAAAGTTACTCTAAATAACAAAATAACTAACTTTTGTTATGTGCGTACATGCCGAAAAACCAATAGGAAACGAAATATCGCTATTTTTAATTTTAGGCCTCCTTTATAACCCCCCTCCTGTTCGTCTCAGAGAATATTAACATAGCCTGAAGTCTAAGTTGAATTAGTGGTAATATACATACATACCAAGTTTCATGAAATTCGGTTCAGCCGTTTATGCGTGAAAATGTAACAAACAAACATACACGAAAGAAACAAAATGCAGTAATGGTGTCTATGGCATGTGAAACGAAAAGTTATCGTGAAATTTAGAGAAAAAAAATCAATGTACAGACAGAGGTTACAATTTTATATGTATACTAGCTACGGGTAGCTTACCTTCCCCTTCCGCTCCAGTATAAGGGCTATCACCATTGTTTTCCTTAAATTATTGATTCAAAGTATTATTGTAATAATTTATCTACCGGAATTAAATAATAGTATTACCCTAAAAATAATTTCATTTGTACATTAAAAGTTTTAGATCCAAACGGGATTGGGGGTTATGCGGGAGGCCTGAAATGAAAAATTGTGATATTTCGTTTCCTATTAGATTCTCGGCAAATATGGACATAACAAAAGTTGTTTATTTTGTTATTTAGAGTAACTTTTGTTGCATTCACTATGTTCGTAAAATGAAGTAAGCACGGGATATACGCTAAGACTATAGCGGGAGTCATTAATTTAAGTGCTTATTTAAGTTTTTAATGAATGCATATTATGATTTTATGTTTTAGTCACATATGATAACTCTAAATATGATTCTGATTAGTGATGTTATATATCTCCGTCGTCACCTGCTCATTTATTTATTTCTCCTAGAAAATAACATTGTTATTTATTTCCAATAGAAACTAAACTGTAAGCGCATTTACGTTATTTAATTTGTAAGAGTGATAGCGGAAGTTATGGGGATCAAACTCTTTGGTTCAGCTAATATATTGTCTTATTTCCGATATCTTGATGTTATTGAAACAAGTATGTACCATCATGACAATTAGACGTTAATGGTAATGTAATTATGAAAAAAGACAATATCCATTTAAATTTGATATCATTTAAAGTATTACTTATTTTGCAGGGAGGGCTACGTTCTCTTCCCCTCACCTATATTTTTGAATATAAATGAAATTATTTTTAGGATAATACTATTATTTAATTCCATCAGGTATATAAATTATAAAAATAATACTTTGAATTAATATTTTAAGTAAAACGATGGAGATGCTGGAGCGGAAGGAGGCCGGAGGCTAAAATAGTTACTTGAGTTGTAGTAACTTGTTTCTATTTCACAGGACTGTGAGGCTGGCATTACTGGAAGTGATTTCCACTGAGCTCTACTATTACGAATATAATCTAATGCACAAAACTATGCTTAAACTATATGTGCTCGGATTGGTTTTTGACAGGAAATAAGTTTCATTATAGAGGATATTTAATTGTAATAAATGCTATCCATCATTATGGTTTGAAGTATTCAATATGTGAGTTAAACAGTGGAGAGGATTGATCAGGAACACATTTTTTATGTTTCTTCAAAATTAAAATTTCTCATCTATAAGTCGCCCGCCTGACCCTCACGGGAAAACAATGATTAGGGACTTATTTTCATTTATTCTTGAAACATAAAAAAAAAATTCTGTAAGTCAAACAACTGACCCTTACGGAGGATAATGCGCCCAGACCGGTAGTGTAGTCGTAAATATACGACTACACTTCCCATGTAAACATGTAGTGCCATGCCCAAAAAACAAATACTATCATCATTCAGCCTCAAACGATTTCGGGCTTAGTTGCTGATACATTGTATCATTGCTTGATTACTCTCATAGCATTGGTGGGCAGCATTAGCCTAGGCAAGTGGGTTTATCTCCGGGCTTAGTTGCTGATACATTATATCATTGCTCTATTTCACTCATAGCAATGGTGGGCAGCATTAGCCTAGGCAAGTGGGTTTATCTCTTGGCTTAGTTGCTGATACATTATATCATTGCTCTATTTCACTCATAGCAATGGTGGGCAGCATTAGCCTAGGCAAGTGTGTTCATCTCCGGGCTTAGTTGCTGATACATTATATCATTGCTCTATTTCACTCATAGCAATGGTGGGCAGCATTAGCCTAGGCAAGTGTGTTCATCTCCGGGCTTAGTTGCTGATACATTATATCATTGCTCTATTTCACTCATAGCAATGGTGGGCAGCATTAGCCTAGGCAAGTGTGTTCATCTCCGTGCTTAGTTGCTGATACATTATATCATTGCTCTATTCCACTCATAGCAATGGTGGGCAGCATTAGCCTAGCAAAGTGTGTTTATCTCCGTGCTTAGTTGCTGATACATTATATCATTGCTCTATTTCACTCATAGCAATGGTGGGCAGCATTAGCCTGGGCAAGTCTGTTCATCTCCGGGCTTAGTTGCTGATACATTATATCATTGCTCTATTTCACTCATAGCAATGGTGGGCAGCATTAGCCTAGGCAAGTGGGTTTATCTCCTGGCTTAGTTGCTGATGCATTAGTTGCAATGTGTCCTGTTTGGTGTGGCCAACATGCACATATCAGAAAAATAAACATTACAATGACTTTGTTATACAATGTTCTTGTAAACATTTATAGAACACTAAGATATATGAGATTGATTTTATACAATTCTCCAAGTAATAATAACGCAGATATTTCGAGTTTTTGATATACATTTATATTTTTGAATTCATTTATATAATCTTGAACGGAATTCATTTTCGTCATCTCCTGGGCAGGATTGATGGACATTTATGTCAATTATTTGAAAGTAGCATCATGAGAACAATATCTGATTTTCTTTAAGTTAAATCTGCTAATAGGTAGAAACTAATTTCAGATACCAGTTACAGATTTATTTATAAAATCTGAAGTGAATCTTTGGCACAAGTTGGATTTTCGAAATGTTTGGGGCAACGCTGCGACGAATAGAAACGGAGCTTTCGCTTGTGCTAGTCTTGGTTTGCCTTTAGAGCTGAGGTGGCCACATAGAGAAAGTACCCTGTTCCCGCTAGCATTATTTCCTAACGACACAAGGCTCACCAATCTGGCCCAATACTCCTTTCGGCTCATCTTCATTTTATAAGCAGACTTCCCTTGAGATTCGAAGAACTTTTTGTCACTTCAACAACCACAGGTTGGGCACTCGGGGGCTGCATAAACTAAGCACATTTCCCATGTGCTGGGAAGGGGGGGGCAGATTTCTGAAGGAAGAATACAAGAAAATACGAATAACTCCCTTAATACTCGAGTTTCGAAATGGTACATAGAACAAAATTGCATCTATAACATCCCATAATAACGGAAATATTTGGACCCCCCAAAAACCCCACTATTCCAGCTCTGACTTCAGCCAATAACAAATATCATTTTTAGTGTTTACTGAAAGAGTTAAATATCGAGTATGGCATAGATATAAGGAAACACCTTCGAAACAAGAACGGAAAATCATAATTGATGACGGCAACCCGCAACGAATTTGCATGTAATAATAAAAATAAAATAATGAATAATAAAGGTCTCTTGAAAACAATATTTGTAATTTAGGCTTAGAATAAACTAGTTCATGTTATAAGTGGGGGTTTACTGGAGGCTGAAAACAAAAAAATCCAAATATCTCGGTTAATATTCATGATAGAGGAGATTTGTATATTGCAGCAGTTAAGTATAGGCAATTAAAGTTGCAATAATATTGTGTCTATATACTTTTCCATCTGACTCATGATAACGAAAACTTTCGAATTTTCGAAATTCCTCCCCTCTAAACCCCCCATCCAATTTCAGCCGTTAACTTGATTCTTTTTACGTAAAATACTTGTATACCTACTTTGGTAAAGATTAAACAAAAATTGCGACCACTAGAGCGCTAAGATATATATACATTTTTTAACGAAATCAGTATTAAACGTTGTTTATAAGAGTTCTTTTGGATTGCAAAATTAAACACACACAAGCTTCACAGTTTTTATCACTGCACAATTTATTTAACAATGCACTACACACTTGGTTAATTATTCTTAATTACTACTCATAGTATGCATTGATAGCTTCACTGTTTTTCAGATTACACAGTCCAATAACTCTCTCACGAAATTCAGAAAAACACGGCACTGCACTGTCCTTTACTTCGTGAAGTTAACGCCATTGCACTGTCTTAAACACGGCACTATACTGTTCCTTACAGAGCCACGGCACAACACTGTTCTTTACATAAAAACTTTACCGTACTGCAACCAAGTCGCACTGTTGCACTGAACGCATTGATGATCACTTAAAGACAGCTGAGAATAAACAAATTGTCGGCCGAGCTGTACGCTTTTTATAGAGAAGCGACAACATCAAAGCGGAATTGTCTGGACTCTTCGAGATCTGGACCGGTATTGTCGGGACCATATGGTGGCAACCTTTGATCTCTTCTTTGAAATATTTATGTTAATGGTTGGTGTATAAAGGATATTCTCCTATCTTGTTTCATGATTATGTGGTATACTATTTTTGTAAAACAAGTTCATGTTAGCAGATTTCCCTTAAGGGAAATCAGCTATTGAGGTCGTACTCATGACGCGATTTTCGAAAAATTTCTTCAAATGTCTATCGATCCTACCTAGGAGATAACGAAAATGAGGTCCGTTCAAAATTATTTATATATATATATATATATATATATATATATATATATATATATATTTGTCTATTAACGCTCTAGCGGTCGTAATTTTTGTTTGATCGTAACGAAACTCGACATTTAACCGTTTTATGTAAAAAGACAGATCAAGTTCGTTAATGGCTGAAATAGGACCAGAGGGAGGGGGGGTTTAGAGGGGGGATTTTTGAAAATTCAAAATATCTCCGTTATTATGCATCGGATCGAAAAATTGTATAAAACCAATCTTATTGCAAATTAAATTTACTATAAATATTGTTATATACATTTATTCTCTATCTTGAGTATTAACCGAGATATTTGCATTTTTATGAAGTTTGTGGTCGGGTATAGTTCGGATTAGGTCGGCCATTTCCGTCATTTCTTCTTCTTCTAACCTTACCTGTGGTTTCTAACCTTTCCTTACCTTCCTTACTTTGTGAGATTTATGCAAATACGTTCTGTTCATCCGTCTCCCCCCCCCTTCTTTAGTCCTTGGGCTACTAAAATTTGAGTTATTAAAATATAAATTATTCTTACAATTCAGAAGCCGTTTCAGTTGGGAATTTATTTTAATTAACTGAAAGATTTCTCATTACCGTTTGTATTTAACCACGCTGGTATTGTGTTACCAGTATGCAGATTTCTACATTGTAAAACTTCACATGGGAAATCTGCATAGTTTACGCAGCCCCTGCGTGACGGACTTTTTTGATTCCCAAACAGTATTGTTTGCTACATATATATTGAAGGAAAAGTCATAATTTTTGATTCCTTAAAATGTGAACAATAGGTGTCTCTCGACTTTCCGTTCTATATAAACCTTATTTCTCTTTTTTGCAATTTAAGTATGATTTTTTTTTGGTTGGCCCAATGCACAACGCAGACTATGGAAATATCCATTGTACATTAACAATAGACTTTCCATGGGAAGACGTTTTAAAAACATAGTAATAAAAAGCAAAGCGATTTCAGTATCTTACTCAATTCTGATCGAAAATATGATCGAAATAGTTTAGACTTTTGTCCACAGTCAATCCTAAAAACTTTACCATAGCGACTAGATAAATGTCCTGATTATTCATTGAGATCACTCCAAAAAAATGTGATACATACTGAAATATAGAATTTTGTTTCGAAACGTCAAAGCTAGCTTATTAGCCGTAAACCAATCAGATAATGATAACAGTAATGATTTAACCACTATAAAAATCTGGCCGGTCAGATCTGGCTCATCCCTCTGCGGCAGCTGTACATCCTGCAGGAGGGGTCCTGGCCGGTCAGATCTGGCTCATCCCTCTGCGGCAGCTGGTACATCCTGCAGGAGGGGTCCTGGCCGGTCAGATCTGGCTCATCCCTCTGCGGCAGCTGGTACATCCTGCAGGAGGGGTCCTGGCCGGTCAGATCTGGCTCATCCCTCTGCGGCAGCTGGTACATCCTGCAGGAGGGGTCCTGGCCGGTCAGATCTGGCTCATCCCTCTGCGGCAGCTGGTACATCCTGCAGGAGGGGTCCTGGCCGGTCAGATCTGGCTCATCCCTCTGCGGCAGCTGGTACATCCTGCAGGAGGGGTCCTGGCCGGTCAGATCTGGCTCATCCCTCTGCGGCAGCTGGTACATCCTGCAGGAGGGGTCCTGGCCGGTCAGATCTGGCTCATCCCTCTGCGGCAGCTGTACATCCTGCAGGAGGGGTCCTGGCCGGTCAGATCTGGCTCATCCCTCTGCGGCAGCTGGTACATCCTGCAGGAGAGGCCCTTGAGGTAGGATCGATGGACATAGTTTTCGAAAATCGTCCCACTATTACAATCTCAATAGCTGATTTGCCTTCAGGTAAATTTGCTAAACCTTTCTTGGAAGGTCTCCTAGACTCGAGGTTTGGGGAGAGCGATCCCATAAAAGGTGTCTCTCTTCGAAACAACTAAGACAAGCTGTAAAATTTATGAATGCTTATGCTACACTTAAATAACTTCAATCCTACATCATAAAGCCACAATGGAAATAGTAAAAATAGTATTGGAAAGCTCAGCAGAGACGTGACATTTTTCTATACATTACATTTCTATGCAGTAACATAGGATAGAAAGTGACATAATCATGAAGAAATGTCATATACGTAACATTTTCACAGTAAACGTTTTGGCTGAGAGTTGAAACGAAGGTGTTTGATGTGCATGGATATTAATATTTAACCCGTTTAGACTGAGTAGGGATATGTTTATGATAATTTGCCAACCTCGTCCAGTATTTCTACCCAAGTTCAATTGGAGCATGAGTACAACCAAAGCTACATAAGAAACACTAAAAGTCCGTCACGCAGGGGTTGCGTAAACTAAGCAGATTTCCCGAGTGCTTATGACACTAGTGATATCACACCACATATTCTGACTGAAACACGAAAGTACGAATTATTCGCTATATATTTGAGTTAAGAAAAAATATATAGAACAACAATTGTAGACCATTAATATTTTAAGAAGAGGAAGTATGCCCAACCTCCCTAGGCTCAATAGTGCCAACTACCACTCATTTAGGATGTCAATCCTATAATACATTAAATTATATTAACAAATATAATTACATTATTTTTACAATACTGAAACTATTTGTTCAAATAATTTTCACGTTCTAATTAAATAAAATATTAAATGCACATAGGGAAAACCGGCGTTTCTCAGGAATTAAAGTTTGGGATAAGAGAGAGGGGGGGGGGCAGTATACTTTACTGCAATCTGATTGCACAAAAAACAAACAAACACCAAAGAAACAAAATGCAGATCGAAAATTTTCACGTTTTAATTAAATAATGTATTAAATACACTTAAATACAGCGTAAACTGGCGTTTCTCATAAATTAATGTTTAGGAGGAGAGAAGGGGGTGATGGCAGTATACTTTACTTGATGCAATCTGTTACTGGCGTTAAAATTATAACATATATATGAATTATTAAGGATAAAATATTAACATAGATTTGAATTAATTTATTCAGGTGAGGTACCTGGAAGGTCATATGGGAAAGAATTGTTTAGCATATATATATTTCTACGCAAATTACTTCCATCCTACATTGTTATACGAAAAAAAAATTTTCTTTTAATAACACAAAAAAGAACTTTTGTAACAAACCTTTGTTTGTTGTTTTAAGTGCACGATTGCCTTAAAAAAATTGAAAATGAAATATCGCTATTTTTTTTTCTCAGGCCTCCCTTATAACCCACAATACTGCTCGAACCTAGAAAGTTTAATATAGCTTATAATCGTGGAAGAATTAATGCTAATTCACATACGGAGTGTTGTTAAGTTCGGTTCAATCGTTAGTGCCCAATAAAATAGTTGACTCCCGCTTTAGTTATAGTGTATATCTCATTTATACTTTGTTAAAAGACAAAAATGAATATCACAAAAGTTACTCTAAATAACAAAATAAACATCTTTTGTTATGTTCATATTTGCCGAAAAACGAATAGAAAACGAAATACCGCTATTTTTAAATTCAGGCCTCCCTTACAACCCCCACTCCTGCCCGTCCCTAGAAATGTTGATATGGCTTATTATAATGAAAGCGTTAGTGCTAATACACATACCGAGTTTTATTTATTTCGGTTGGGTCTTTTGTCCCAAATAAAATTGTTCACTTCCGCTATAGGTTTTAGCGTATATCTTGTTTATAATTCGGTTTACGAAAAAAGTGTATAAAACAAAAGTTACTCTAAATAACAAAATAAACAAATTTTGTTATGTTCATATTTGCCGAAAAACCAATAGAAAACGAAATATCGTTATTTTTAATTTCAGGCTTTCCTTACAACCCCCATTCCTGTTCGTCTCAGAGGATATTAATATAGCCTAAAGTCTATGTTGGGTTAGTAGTTATACACATACTAAGTTTCATAAAATTCGGTTCAGCCGTTTATGCGTAAAAAGGTAACAAACAAACAAACAAACAGACACGAAAGAAACAAAATGCAGTTATAGTGTCTATGACATATGAAACGAAAAGTTATCGTAAAATTTCGCGAAAAAATCAATCTACAGACAGAGGTTACAATTTTATATATATATATTTGTCAGTTAACGCTCTAGCGGTCGCAATTTTTGTTTGATCGTTACCAAACTCGATATTTAAATGTTTTATGCAAAAAGACAGATCAAGTTCGTTAATGGCTGAAATCGGACCAGTGGGAGGTTAGTAGTTATATACGTACGTACCAAGTTTCATAAAATTCGGTTCAGCTGTTTATGCGTGAAAAGGTAGCAAACAAACAGACACCAAAGAAACAAAATGCAGTTATGGTATCTATGACATGTGAAACGAAAAGTTATCGTGGAATTTCGTGAAAAAAATCAGTGTTCAGACAGAGGTTACAATTTTATATATATACAACACTGTTCTTTACATAAAAACTTTACCGTACTGCAACCAAGTCGCACTGTTGCACTGAACGCATTGATGATCACTTAAAGACAGCTGAGAATAAACAAATTGTCGGCCGAGTTGTACGCTTTTTATAGAGAAGCGACAACATCAAAGCGGAATTGTCTGGACTCTTCGAGATCTGGACTGGTATTGTCGGGACCATATGGTGGCAACCTTTGATCTCTTCTTTGAAATATTTATGTTAATGGTTGGTGTATAAAGGATATTCTCCTATCTTGTTTCATGATTATGGGGTATACTATTTTTGTAAAACAAGTTCATGTTAGCAGATTTCCCTTAAGGGAAATCAGCTATTGAGGTCGTACTCATGACGCGATTTTCGAAAATTTTCTTCAAATGTCTATCGATCCTACCTAGGAGATGACGAAAATGAGGTCCGTTCAAAATTATATATATATATAGATATATATATATATATATATATATATATATATATTTGTCTGTTAACGCACTAGCGGTCGCAATTTTTGTTTGATCGTTACCAAACTCGATATTTAAATGTTTTATGCAAAAAGACAGATCAAGTTCGTTAATGGCTGAAATCGGACCAGTGGGAGGGGGGGGTTTAAAGGTGGGGATTTTCGAAAAGTCGAAATATCTCCGTTACCATACGTCGGATCAAAAAATTGTATAGAATTAATCTTATTCTAAATTACGTTTACTATAAATACTGTTCTATACATTTATTCTCTATCTTGAATATTAATCGAGCTATTTGCATTTGTATTAAATTTGGGCCGATAACGGACGACTGTTTCCCGCCAAAAGCTAGTTCGGCCCTTTGCCGTAACTGTTTGGCTCTTGAATGGAGATTTCTATATTGTATAACTTCACGTGGGAAATCTGCTTAGATTACGCAGATGACGGACTTTATATAATTTTGAACGGACCTCATTTTCGCCATCTCCTGGGTAGGATTGATTGACATTTGAAGAACTTTTTCGAAAATCGCATCATGAGTACGACCTCTGAACTAAAACTGAAGCGAGAGCCTACAATTTTATTTGGCACTAACGATTGAACCGAACTTAACACAAGTCTGTATATGAACTAGCACTAACTCCTCCATGATAATAGGCTGTACCGACATTTCTAGGGACGAGCAGGAGTGGGGGTTGTAAGGGAGTCTGTTTTTGTTTGATCATGACCAAACTCGATACTTAAACGTTTTATCTAAAACTAGGGATCGCGTTGTTTAACGGCTGAAATCTGACAGTGGAGGTGGTTTAGAGGGGTGAATGCCGAAAATTCTTAATATTTTGGTCATTGTGCGTCGGATGGAACACTTTTTATATACGCACTCTGTTTGCAATTGTAATGTTCCGTAACTATTGTTATGCACGATTTTTTCGCTTTTGATTATCAATCGAGATATTTGCATTTTTTAGTTTTCGGCCTTCAGTAACCCCCCCCCCCCCCTCCTACTCATGCCATGTTTACAATACGCTGTTATACTATAGAGCACTTTATTTGAAGCCTAAATACCAAATATTGTTGTCATTGAACTTTTACTTTTTGTGACGAACTTTTACCTAGTATATCACTCCCAAATGAAAAAATGTTAAATGAAGTACAACTGATTATTATGTTTAGATAGTTTACTAGGAGTGTAAGGAAGTCAGATGAGATTTTTGTCAGTGGCATGAAGGTTTTGAAATGTAGAGCAAGATTTCCTTATGTAAGGTTATAGACTAGAAAGAATGGCGAAGTGGGGCTAGAGAGTATGGCAGGTGGCTATTACACAAGGGCCTTTGGGAATGAGGACACTTGGATTGGGGCTATCAGACATCTTATCTAAGCTAGCCTCGCCTCTCCTTCAACCTTACACCTTACTACAGCCCTCTCCATTCAATCGCTGTAAAGCCCAATCATCAGCTCTCCAAAGATGTTACCCCCAGGAAATCTCCGAAACGGCTCAACTGAATCTTATGAAACTCGGTCTGTAAAAGTTGTTTAATTTGGTATTTAAAGTAACTTTTGCCGTATACCGAAGTATAAAGGAGTTATACGCTAAAAACTATAGCGGGAGTCAACAATTTTATTTGGCACAAAAGACTCAACCGAACTAAACAAATCTCGGTATGTGTACTAGCACAAACTCCCCCATGATGATATTCTGTACCAACATTTCTAGGGACGAGCAGAAGTGGGGGTTGCAGGGGAAGCTTGAAATTAAAAATAGTGATATTTTGTTTCCTATTGATTTTTCGGCAAATATGCACAAGACAAAAGTTGTTTATTTTCTTATTTAGAGTAATATTTGTTATATTCACTTTTGTCGTAAAATGAAGTAACCACGGGATATATGCTAAAACTATAGCAGGAGTCATTAATTTTATTAGTATTTATTTAAGCGTTTTTAATATATGCATATTTATTTTGTTATTTAGAGTAACTTTTGTTATATTCTCTTTTGTCGTATAACAATGTATAAATGAGATATACACTAAAAACTAAAGCGAGTGCCAATTTAATTGGTCCCTAACGACTAAGAACGCCTGCCCTCACTACCCTTGACGCTGTCCATTTCCCAGATAGTAACTGGAGCCTTCCGGACAACTCCAGTTTTCAGTTTGTGTGCTGAGGCTGGAGTTGAACCCTCTCCTATTTCGAAGACACCTGTTAGCCGCAAGATATATCAGCAAGGTATTCTCTATACCCAATCACCCATGCTTCACAGAAATTTTTCAATCAAAGTATGAGAACCTTTATCAGGCTGCATCCTCACCAGCACCACTCGCCCTGCGTATGAAGAAACTTGTTAATCAGATTAAGGGAATCGAAACCATTCCAGTCGAAGAGTCTATTCCCTCTTGGACGCTAAAAAGGCCACAGTGCATAGACCTTGCAAAAAAGAAGGACACCAGAAATAGTTTCGAGCTAACCAAGAAGCTCTATGAGCTCCTTGGAAGAATCGACCAAAAGCAAGTCATATACACCGATTGTTCTAAGATCGAAGGGTCGACAGCTTGCGCCTTTGTTGCTGACAGCGCAACTTGCGCCTTCAAACTAAACGCCTTATCCGGAATTTTCTCCGCCGAGCTGTTTGCGATTTCGGCCGCTCTATACCGCTCGATGTCCTCTGAGGCCAAACACATCGTTATATGCACTGACTCAAGGAGCGCTGTGTCTGGTACCAGGAACATATTTAGCAACAACCCAGGAGTGGTTAAGGTACTGCATTACACAACGAGCTACACGAGCTGGGCAAGTTGGTGCTGCTGATTTGGGTTCCGGGGCACCGTGGGGTTCCCGGTAACGAGAGGGCTGATAGAGAAGCCAATCTCGGCCATTCCTTGGCGTCTGCAACACCAATTCCTCTCACTCCAAACGAGATTGCTGCACCTCTAATTGAAGACATCAACAGGAGCTGGAAGCACTTGTGGGAGGAGTCCGATTGCAGCAAGTTGAAGATGGTGAAGAAGGACCTTGCGGCCTGGGAGTCTTCATCGAGACACCATCGTGGGGAGGAGGTGCTGATTTGCAGGCTCCGGCATGGCCACACTAGGCTGACACATCTCCATCTAATTAAAGGGAGGAACGCTCCCTCCTGTGCAGTGTGCCGCAAAAGCCTTTCAGTCAGGCACATTTTTGAAGAGTGCAGGAAGTACAGAGGCATCCTGGCTGACCTCGGTATTGCAAGGAACCTCGGCGACGCCCTTGCAAACAGTAGAGCGGTCATTGACAGGGTAATAAGGTTTCTCCATTTAACAGGCCTTTCCAGCCACATATAGCTAAGGTTTCTTCTCTTTTAACGTTATTGTAAGAGTTTTAGCTAATGTTTTTTTTTTATCTGTTATTTTAATGCGCGTTATCTTAATAGGCTTTAAGCTTGATGTTTATTTTTATCGATTTAATTTTTATATTTATTTTGATAGCTTGAACCTTGTTGTTATTTTAATGGTTATTTTAATAAGCTTTAAGTTGGATGTTTATCTTCTATGGATTTAATTTTAATATTTATTTGTATAGCTCTAACCTTGTTGTTATTTTAATGGTTGTATTTATAATGCCCTTTTAATAACTTGTAGGTTTAAGGTTTACTTTAACGGATTTAATTTTAATATATTTATATATATATATATATATATATATATATATATATATATATATATATATATATATATATATAGTTCCCCCCCCCTAACTTTGTTGTTATTAATGGCTGTGATTTCGATGTTTTTTTTGGGGGTTTTCTCGTAATGAGCTTGTAGTCTAATGCTGTCATTTAATAGTTAATTAGAGATGTAGTCAGTAGGTTTAATGTAATTGCTAATAACATAATAATTCTTCTTAGTGTTTATTTTAATAGCTTGGTTGAAAATTTATTCTGCCTTAATGAGTTGAAATGGTTTCTGTGATACCGGCGAGTGGGTGTAAAGGCATACGGCCGAACCCCCCCCCCCTTACCAAGGGGGGGGGAAGGGGGGTTGAAAAATATAAAGATAAAAAAAAAGAATATAAATAAAAAAAAATAATGTAAAAAATATATAAAAATAAAAATATATGCATATTTATATATAATAAAAAGTCGTCCTAGCATGCGTGTGCCTGGGACTTCCCATGACTGGGGAACTCAAATACGGTCTGAAGAGTGTTGGGCATTGATAACCGCGAAGTTCTTTGCCCAAAATCAAAGAAACAAACAAACCTAACGACTAAACCGGACTAAAAAAAAATCGATATGTGAATTAGCATTAACTCTTCTATGATTATAAGCTATATCAAAATTTCAAGGGACGGCTTAGAGTGGTGGTTGTAAGGGAGGCATTATATGAAATCTCCGAACTTAGTTTCCTATTGGTTTTTCGGCAAACATGCACATACAGAAGATGTTCATTTTGTAATTTAGAGTACTTTTGTCACGTTCAGTTTTGTCGTAAATTGAAGTAAACACGAGATTTAATATAGATATATTATGGCAAATGATGGTATGTTTTAGTCTTGTATGATAGTTCTAAGTATGATTGAGATTAGTGAGGTTATAAATCTCCGTCACTCCCCTCCCATTTTCCCTTGAAAGCAACTTTGTTATTGGTTTGCATTATAAATGAAAACTATATGAGCATTATCATTATTTAATTTGTATAATGTATGATTTAAACAAAGTCACGCGGAACTTGCGCAAGGAAGTAAAGCGGATGTTGTAGCGAATCAAACTCATTGATTCTGGTTATATATTATTTTATTTCCTCTCATTTTTTCTTTATGTTTTTATTTGTTATTCATTGATACAAAACATTCTATAAGTTTTCAATAGTTACTAGGATAGAAAGTAACCTAAAGACTTGTGAAGGGAAGTGTAAAAATATTGTGCATTCTAAAGCCAAAAGAAATTACTATCACTCAGACTCCCAGTGCAACGCCTGTTACCTTAGCTACTATATCAATATATATAAAATTATAACCTCTGTCTGTACATTGATTTTTATCTCGAAATTTCACGATAACTTTTCGTTTCACATGTCATAGACACCATAACTACATTTAGTTTCTTTGGTGTGTTTTTGTTTATTTGTTTGTTTGTTACCTTTTCACGCATAAACGGCTGAACCGAATTTTATGAAACTTGGTATGTGTATTACTACTAACCCAACTAAGACTTTAGGCTACATTAATTTTCTCGGACACGAACAGGAGTGGGGATTATAAGGAAGGCCTGAAATTCAAAATAGCGATATTTCGTTTCCTATTGGTTTATTGGTAAATATGCACAAACCAAAAGTAGTTTATTTTGTTATTTAGAGTAACTTTTGTTATATACACTCTCGTCGTATACCGAAGTATAAATGCGTTATACGCTAAAAATTATAGCGGGAGTCAACAATATTATTTGGCACAAAAGACTGAACGGGACTAAATAAAAGTCGGTATGTGTATTAGCACTAACGCCTCAATTATCATAAGCCATATCAACTTTTCTAGTGATGGGCAGGAGTGGGGATTGTTAGGGAGGCATGAAATTAAAAATAGCGATATTTCGTTTTTCTGCAAATATGCACATGACAAAAGTAGTTTATTTTTTTATTTGAATTAACTTTCGGGTATTCACTTTTGTCTTATAACAAGGTATATACGAGATATCCGCTAAAACTTTTGCGGGAGCCAACAATTTTATTGGGGCACTAACGATTGAACCGAACTTAACAAAACTCGTTATGTCAACTGGCATTAATTCTTCGATGATTATAAGCTATATTAAAATTTTTAGGTTCAAACGGAAGTGGGAGGGTATAAAGGAGGCCTGAAATAAAAGTTCGCAATATTTTTTTGTATATTTGTTTTTCGAAAAACGACACATAACAAAAATTGATTACTTTGTTATTTAGAGTAACTTTTGTTTTTTTTTTTTTACATTTTTTGGGGAACAATGTATGAAGCAAATAATTTGCGTATAATATTGATATGATCATCAATTCTTTCCAATATGAACTACCAGGTACCTCACCTGGAAAAATTAATTCAAATCTATGTTAATATTTTGACCTTAATAATTCAAAGCTATGCATAATGCAAAGGAGATTGGAAATATGACAATATTGAGGACAGTAAAGTCTTACATAAAAAATTAGTTTTATTATTAAAAAATCCGCTGTAACGACGGGTATAAACCCTAAACATTGGGACGGGTAAATGTCTAAATATTGTGCAAAGTAAAGCCTTGCCAAAAAAATACCATCACCATTCAGCCTCAAATGAATTCCCGGGCAAAGTCGGGTATCTGAGCTAGTGTATATATATAAAATTGTAAACTCTGTCTGTACATTGACTTTTTTCACCAAATTTCACGATACTTTTTCGTTTCATATGTCATAGACACCATAAATGCATTTTGTTTCTTTCGTGTATGTTTGTTTGTTTGTTACCTTTTCCCGCATAAACGGCTGAACTGAATTTTATGAAACTTGGTATGTATATTTCTACTAACCCAACTTAGACTTTAGGTTATAATAATATTCCCTGAAACGAACATGAGTGGGGGGTTATGAGGAAAGCCTGAAATTAAAAATAGCGATATTTCGTTTCCTATTGGGGTTTCGATAAATATGCACATAACAAAAGTTGTTCATTTTGTTATCTAGAGAAATCTTTGTTATATACACTATCGTCGTATACCGAAGTATAAAGGCGTTATACGCTACAAATTATGGGGGGAGTCATCAATTTTATTTGGCACAATAGACTCAACCGAACTAAATAAATCTTGGTATCTGTATTAGCACTAACACCTTTAGTATAATAAGCCACACTAACATTTCTCAGGGCGGGCAGGAGTGGGGGTTGTAAGGAAGGTCTGAAATTAAAAATAGCGGTATTTCGTTTTCTATTGGCTTTTCTGCAAATATGCGTATAACACAAGTTGTTTATTTTGTTATTTAAAGTAACTTTAATTGTATTCATTTTTGTCGTCTAACAATGTATAAGCGAGATATACACTAAAAACTAGAGCTGTTACCTTTTCACGCATAAACGGCTGAACAGAATTTTATGAAATTTGGTTTGTATACTACTACTAACCCAACTTAGACTTTAGGCTATATTACTATTCTCTGAGACGAACAGGAGTGGGGGTTATAAGGGAGGCCTGAAATTAAAAATAGCGATATTTCGTTTCCTATTGGTTTCTCGGCAAATATGCACATAAGAAACATTGGTTATTTTGTTATTTAGAGTAACTTTTGTTATATACACTTTCGCCGTATTCCGAAGTTTAAATGCGATATATGCTAAAAATTAAAGCGGGAATACAATATTATTTGTTGCGATAAAAGTCTCAACCGAATTAAACAAATCTTGGTATGTGGATGAGCACTGGCTCCTCCATGTATGACATTTTTAGGAACGAGCAGGATTGGGGGTTATAAGTGAGGATTGAAATTAAAAATAGCGATATTTCGTTTCCTATTGGTTTTTGGGCAAATTTGTACATAAGAAAAGTTGTTTATTTTGTTATTTAGAGTATCTTTTGTTATATTCACTTTTGTGATATAACAAAGTATAAACGAGGTATACATTAAAAACTAAAACGGGAGCCAACAATTTTAATGGGCACCAACGATTGAAGCGAACTTAACAAAACTCTTGAATTGAAATGAATTAGCATTAATTCTTCCATGATTATTATGCTATATTAAAATTTTTGTGTTCAAACGGGAGTGGGGGTTATAAGGGAGGCCTGAAATAAAAATTCACGGTATTTCATTTTTTATTTGTTTCAAGGCAAACGTGCATATGGCAGATATGCATATGCATATGACTTTGTTATTTACATTAACTTTGTTTTATACATTTTTTCGGAAACAGTGTATGAAGCAAGTAAGTTGCGTATAAATATTAAAATGCTTAACAATTCATTCCAATATTAACTATAGGTTTTTAAGTTAAGCAATGATGACAACACTCAAGCGGAGTGGGAGTTGTCAGTAGGCTGACACAGCTAAGTGTATTAACTAATTTCCTGTGAAATGTTGTATTTTTTTTCCACTCGTATTTACTATTATGCATATAATGTTATGCTCGGATTGGTTTTTGACAGGAAATATGTACACTATAGATGAATTTAATTATAATAAATGCTATCCATGATTATGATCTGAGTTATTCATGGTGTTTTAAACAATAGAGAGAGATTTATTAGGGGACTAATTTTCATTTATTCTTCAAAATTAAAATTTCTATTCTATATGTCTCCTACCTGACCCTTACGGCAAAACCATTAGCCCAGAAGGAAAGTGTAGTTATACACATTGTAGCCTTGCCAAATAAAAAATACCATCAACATTCAGAATCTAATGATTCCCGAGCGAAGCCGGGTACCTTAGCTAATATATATATATATATATATATATATATATATATATATATATATACTTAGTACTCCTAATGTAAACAGAGGTACAACAGTAATATACAATAGTTTTTAAATATCTTTAGTCTTGCCCTGAAGAAGAGAAAATAAATATTCTCGAAATATTGGAATGAACTAAGATTTTTTCACCAACATTGACCAAAACTCCAAGAAACAACAACCATATATATATATGTTTGCGTGCGTGTGCGTGTGTGTGTGTTTCTGCTAGTTTTTAGAAAATTCAAAATAGCACTCTTCCCTGGCGAAATCATTTTAGACTGAATGATGGTATTTTTTTTTGGCAAGGCATCAATGTGTACACTTGCACTTCCCGCCTGGACGCATTGTTGTTAGGGTCAGGTAACTGTAGGCGAGTTATAAAACAGAAAGTTTAGTCATGATGAATAAATGAAAATAAGTTCCTAATCAATTCCTCTCCTTGTTTGATGTGTCAAACCATATTCATGTGCATAATTCAAATCATGATAATGGATAGTAGATTTGTTATATTTAAATTCCACCTGTAATGTACATATTTCCTCTCAAAAACCAATCCCAGCTTACATTGTTTCAGCTTAGTTAAATACAAAGCCTTATATAGATAATAGTAAATGTGAGTAGAAAGCAAATCAAATAATTCTAACATTTCACAGGAAATATGTTAATACATTTAACTGTGTTAATATCCAGACAACATTCGCTCCCGCTTGAGTGTAACCAACATTGCTTTATTTAAATTATTTATTTAATACTTTTGAATTTTCTAGTAATTTATGTACCTGGTGTAAATAAATAACAGCGGTACGATGATTCTTAGAACTATCATATAAGTCTAAAAACATAACATCATTAATGTTAATGTGCCCATATTAAAACGCTTTAATGAGTACTAATAATATTGTTGACTCTCGCTATAGTTTTTAGGGTATATCTCCTGAATACTGCGTTCTACTAAAAATTGAATATAACAAAAGTTACTCTAAATAACAAAATAAATATCTTCTGATTTGTGGATGTTTGCCAAAACACCAATAAGAAGAGACGTACCGCGATTTTTCATATAACGTCTCCCTTCCATCCCCCACTCCTGGTCGTCCCTACAAAGTTTGATGCCAGTTTTGATTAGTTCAGTTTAGTCAATAGTGCCCAATAAAATCTTTGATCCCCGCTATAGATGTTAGCGAATATCTCATTTACATTTCAGTATACGACAAAAGTGTATATTACTGAAGTTAGTTAAAATAAACAACGTTTGTTATGAGCATTATTGTCGAAAACCCAATAGGAAACAAAATATCGCCATTTTCCTTTCCAGGCCTGCCTTATAACCCCCACTCCTGCTCGTCTCTGGTTTTTGATGGCTGAAATGAGACGCGGAATAGTAGGGGTGATGGGGAATTTGGAAATTCAAAATATATCCATTATTTTACGTAGGAATAAAGAATGTGTGCTGAGATGAGATGACGTGGTAGTTAAGGCAGTCCCTGCGTGAAGTCCTTTCAACTGTTGATTGTAATGTAATATACTCGTAATGAGCCCCAAACAAGAAGCCCCATCATTCGTTCTATAGGTATATATTTGTGGTAATGTTTTGCTCTCTTGCTACAGGATGATTGTAGCAGTGGCAGTGGTGGCCAGTTGGTACTTGGGCCAGGGATCGGCTCACGTCGCCTTGAGCTTCCCCCCAGCACGCAAGTATGACTTGGACTTCCTCGACAACAGCAGGACCAAAGGACCCTGTGGCATGCCCAAAGGTCAGTAGCAAAGCTTTATCATTCCTCTCTCACCTAATCCCTATGCAAACTAACTAAGCACATCCTACACTTCTCATCTCCTCTCACCAAACATTCTCTATTTATATGTAAAGGGGGGGGAGTAGTGAAAGCAGAAAACAAGTAAGTACTATTACCTACCTTAATATTTGAGTTCCGAAAAATGCATGAAACAACAATTGCACATCATCAATAGTTTAACAAGATTGGTTCTATAATATTTTACGATCCGACTCGTAATAACAAATCCAATTTCTGTCAATCACAATTATGCTATTTGTCCATCAAAACAAGAGCTATTATCATTGTAGTTAATAAAGATATTAATGTTCTACTTTCTTGTCAGATGATGATATCTATGTCAATAAACTTAGTGTTTGTAATTTTCAATTCATTTAAATAAATATGTATTTTGATATCACAAAAAACGTGGATGATTATTTAAGGAAAATAGATAATAATTTAAGTCGATATCCTAACTAAGGCATTCTTATGGCAGCTGATACTAACTACAGATCAGCTCTATGGTATGAGCGCTTAGGAAGGAAAGAGTTCGACCTTTAGAAAAGTACATGGTGTCTAAAACCTTGCTCATAATAAACGAGAATTATCAAAAATCGACTTCCTCATCTTCCAATGTAATATTGATTTAACAATAACGAATGGTACTATGGCGAAATACCTTCATGACTGGACTAGCCATGATGATGAAAACTTTTCTGACATGTTTCAAAAGAACCTTATATCTCTAATTAAAATTCAATTTTCAATAACGATAACACTGATGAAACTATTGAAGCATCCTTGATTGATTTACTTAATACAATTGGAATTATTAAAACTCTTTATGAATTCAACAAATATTTGATCAGAACTTGCAATATTCTATTCTTGGGCTATAAAAAATTCAAGGCTGATAATTCCGCACCTTGGTGGACTAGCAAACTTACTCAGTTGAGACATAAAACTAACGAATTAAGACGACAATTCCAAAGGACCAGTGACCATGAATTACGATAGGAAAGACAGACTAAATACGTACAAACTAAACAAATTTACGGTAGAATGACAAAAGGAATGAAAAAAATGAAATCTTAAAAAATTGTCTGTGATCCAATAGACAAGACTAACTAAAATTGAAAACCAACATACAACTACGGACGATTCAGAAAAGCGACGGAACATTTAGTACTGACACAAGAGAAACCATTCGACACTAATGACTACTTTCATCAACGAAGATGATCCAAACACAGATTCTGACATACACACTAAAATGAAACGGAACAGTAATCTACTCCCTAATACAGAAAATGACCAACCTTTACAGACATTGAAATAATAAATATTATTGAACAACTAAATCCAAATAAAGCAGCTCGTCATGACTTAATGACAGTTGACATATTTCAAAAAGTATTTAATATTTTTCCAAAATTTATAACAACATTATATAAAAAATATTACGATAACGTAATACTTTCTGATATATGGAAAATATCACAGGTAAATCCAGTCTTTGGGACTTAGGAAACTCTAGTTATCGACCGATAAGTATTATTCCAGTTGGAGGCAAAATCCTAGAAAAAATTATTAGTTCCAGGCTATCTTTTCGCCTTACCAGACACTCACCATTACACCCAATCAATATGGATTGAGAGTCCAAACAAGTACTGTCGGCGCACTATACAGAATTACTAACTTACATCGAACGAATCTAACGGAAAAGAAACATATTGTGATCACTTCGATGGATTTTAAAGGTGCCTTCGATCACGCCTGGTGGCCTTCGATATTTGAATCATTACATAAACAAAAATGACCAGGCAACATTTACAAATTACGTCGTGACTATCTCAATAATCGACTTGTTTACATGACCCTCCAAAACACTGCTGTACACAAATCTCAAAATAGAGGCACGCCACAGGGCTCAGCTTGCTCACCTTTACTGTGGAAAATCATTTTGGACAGTCTACTTAAAACAGTACTACCAGAAGGAACAGAATTAAATGTAATTGAAAGACGACATTTTACTTATAGTTATTGGAAAAGACAAATAAAATCATACAACTTACTAACGAATGGGCTAAAAACCACAAACTCAAATTTAATTTAGGACAAATGTCTTACACACTATTTACAAGAATAAGAAATACATTTCTGCCATTTAGGCATTAAATTAAACGGAGTGGCGATACAAGGAAAACATATCTTAAAATATCTTGGACTCCACATTGACAGAAAATTGAAATGGAACTATAACATTACTAACTAAGAAACAAGTCTGCTCTCAATAATAAATGGACTCTCGATGGATGCTAGAATGCCTTGGGGTCTTAAATCCGACACTCTGGCCACGATATACAAAGGGACGATTGTCCCCATATTGACGTATTCGATTGAAATATGGGTCCATGCCTTAAGCGAGAAAAGAAATACCAAACAATTAGAAAGAGTACAAAGGCTATTTGAGATAAAAATTGCTAAAGGATATTGTACTATATCCTATGAGCCACCATGTGTAATAGCAGACACTAGGCCAATTTACATTAAAGCTGAGAAAATAATATGGAAGCATGTACTATTGAAATTGAATGAAATCCGGCAGGACTTTACATTACAATATATTACAACATACGAAATAGAATAAGACATCAGACATACTTACTGGTTACACCCAAAGCATTACATTACACCATTAGACAACCTAGACATAACGTGAACATATCATATATAGACTGATGAATATGGCGATGATGGAGTTGGGTGTGCGTACATTATTTTAAAAGACGGAATATTATACAGAGAGGGCAATACCGACTATTACCACTATGTACAAATAATAAAGCAGAAAACCTTGCAATTACTGAGGCACTCAAAACACTGCACGACATTTCAAGTTACAGAGAGGCTAGCATAATCTATACGGACAGTAAAATTAATATAGATCATATTTACAATAACGAACAGATCAGAAGACTAATCACATTATGTCGACAGAAAAATTTAATAGTGGCAATAGCATGGATAAAAGGACATTCGGGAAATTTAGGAAATGATACAGCAGACCAACTTGCTAATACAACTTCAAGAGACGAATCAATACCTATTTCATACTCTAAAATGACTAAGCAAGCCATTATAATTCTTTTGAGGTATGAATCTCAAATAAAAAATAGGACGAAAGATGGACAAACACACCTAAAGGACGAAAATTATACAAGTACGTTCCAAGGATATACCAGAGATAAAAAATAACACTTCTAAATTACAAGCTAATACAATTTATATCTGAGCATTGACCTACAAAAAGCTCTTGTACAAATTTAAACTAAAAAACACAAATACATGAAAATGTATCAATGAGACTGAACAGACATATGAGAACTTCTTATATGACTGTAAATTACTTGACGGACCAACAATTAAACTCATCAAGCACATTACATTACAATACGGAACACGGCTGATTGACAATCCATTACTTAAATACATCAAGGGATTTAATGCATTTATACAAGAATTGGACACAATTTCGTTGACCTACACCTACTGATTACAAGCTTATGTACTATTTACATATGTTTTTTTTTGTTCATTTTTATTGATTTTGTAATATTTATAATTATTGTATACAAACTATCATATGTATTCATTGAATTGTGTGTAGTATCCACAGGATGGAGCAGACAAAACTTAAATAAACTCCCGCGTTAAAAGGATACTCTGCCTGCAAAACAGGAATATATAGAAACATACAAATGATATTTACCAACTTCTAAAAATATATACAGAAAATTAAAAACAAAGAACTTATTCCGCCTCAGAATCACAAGATTGTATACAACTTTTTATTTAAAATTAGCTATAATAAAAATAATAAAAGTTTTCTTAAATTGTTGGTCCTGTTTTGGTGCTAAGTTTTATTATAGTTGACAAATATGGATCTGAGGAAAGGAGGAGCATTTTCATTAAATCCATATTTGAAGGAATAAGAGAAATTTCCCTTGTATTGAGTCCCCTGAGATAGGTTATGTCGGCCCTCCAACGGTTCTTCTGCTAATCGCCCCTACCCTTATCCTTACTATCTCCGCAACTTGTCTCTTTCCTACACATATTTCAAAAGAGTCCGTCACGCAGGGGCTGCGTAAACTAAGCAGATTTCCCACGTGTAGTTTTAAAATAGAGAAATCTGCATACTGTTAACACTTAACACCACCGTGAGTAAATACAAACGGTAATGAGAAATCGTTAAGTTAATTTTAATGAGCTCCCAACGGAATTGGTTTATGTTTGTAAACAAATAGGTCTGCCAACCACTGAGAGCTAAACAGATAGACATATTCTTCACCGGAAAGAAAAACAATTACTGTATACATCTGAATATAACACATTAACTTTATTGCAAACTATTTGGTATATCTAGTGCTGCAATTTATAATGAATCAGAATAATTTATATTTTAATAACTAAAATTATAATAGCCCAAGGAATAAAGAAGGTGGCGGGGGGGGGGGCATACCGGCGGCAATACCGAGTTTGGTAACGACCAAACAAAAATTGCGACCACTAGAGCGTTAACAGACACACACACACACACACACACACACACACACACACACACACACACACACACACACACACACATATATATATATACATATATATATATATATATAATTTTGAACGGACCTCATTTTCGTCATCTCCTGGGTAGGATCGATGGACATTTGAAGAAGATTTTCGAAAATCGCGTCATGAGTACGACCTCAATAGCTGATTTCCATTAAGGAAAATCTGGTAAAAAAACGTTATCGGAAAGTTTAACGATTTTATTCGACGAATCTTTGTATTTTGTTTCGAATTTTCCTCAAAATCTGTAACATCAGTCCCATTTTTTGAATACCCAGTTAAAACAATGGTACGAATTTTATCTGATGTTTTCCTTAACTTTATCAGAACATTCAGATAAATTATATTCTTGCACGGTTCTATCAAATAAAGCATCGTATCTGATGATTGGTTCCTTGCAGTTGTGCATTGCTTATGAAATATGAAACCACAAAATCACCGTAAGAAGCAGCCAAAAGTAGGCAAAATAGGCATCAAAATTTTGAACTATGAAAAAACCGTTATTTTACATTTTTTTTTTTTTTAAATGAATTCCAAAGTTGAAAAATAGAAGAGAATTTCTTATATAATCATAAACAATAGAAGTTACCCAATTGGTCAAGGATTGTCAATGAACGATTCACTTAGGACTGACACTTGCACAACTGAAAACAGGAATGAAAATGATATAATAATGTAATGGAACTGCCAAAGTAAATAATTACTAACCGAACCAGTGTTATTATGTTATTGGTGTCAACAATTCAAGTTAATTGTTAGTTTTAAGCCTTTTTTTTAAGCAGATTTCCCTTTAGGTTAGCTATTACGGTTCTCCTCATTACGCGATTTCCCCAAATGTCCATAGATTCTAACTAGGAGACGACGAAAATGAGGTCGTTCAAAATTATATATATATATATATATATATATATATATATATATATATATATATACTAGCTAAGGTACCCGGCTTCGCTCGGGAAATCAAAAGAGGGAATGTTGGTTTTTATTTTTGGCAGTGCTTCAATGTGTAGAACTACACTTCCCATCTGGGGGGGGGGGGTATAGTATTCCCGTGAGGGTTAGGTCAGTGGAATTATAGAATAGAAATTTTAGTTTTGTTGAATAAATGAAAATACGTCCCTAGGCAATCCCCTGTCCATTGTTGGACACACTGTGAATAATTCAAATCATAATCATGGTTAGCGTTTATTAGAATGACATATTGCCTATAATGTACATATTTCCTGTCAGAAACCAATCCAAGATTGTGAGCTTAGTTGTATACGTAGTAGTTACTTTGAGTAGAATGCAATTCTATCATTTCACAGGAAATAAGTTAACACAATTAACTGCGCTAGCCTCCCGACAACTTCCGCCCCCGCTACAGCATCAACATTGCTTTACTTAAATTATTTATTTAAAACATTGAACAAAATATTTTCTAGTAATTTATATACCTGTTGTAAATAAATAACAGTGATACCCTAAAACTAATTTAATTTATATTCTAAAAGCGAGTTGAGGAAAAGATATTGTAGCCCTCCCTGCAAACTCAAATCATATAGAGTTTAAACGTAAATTGTCTTTTGTTATAATGACATTACCAAGTAGCCTTTAATAGTTATAGATAGTACATAGACATTTCAATATCGCCAACATATCGGAGCAAATGAGATAATATATACAGCAATTAAAGAATTAGATTCCGTATAACTTCCGCTATCACACGATGTGCGAATTCAGCATGATTTTGTTAAATAATGCACTATAAAAATTAAATAATCGACATGCTCTTATAGTTTGAATTTATATTGGAAGTAAATAATGATATATTTTCTAATTAAAATAAAAAACAATTGAGAAGGGGAGGGGGCGGAGATTTGTTACTTCTCTAATCCAAATCAGAGTTAGAACTATCATATAACTCTAAAAACATAACATGATTTGTCATAATATGCCTATATTACAAACACTTAAATGAGTAATAATAAATTTGTTGACTCCGGCTATAGTTTTTAGCGGATATTACGTTTATAGTTTGTTATACGACAAAAATGAATATTACAAACGTTACTCTAAGTAACAAAATAAACAACTTTTGTCATGTGCATATTTGCCAAAACACCAATAAAAACGAAATATGAGGAATTTTTATTTCAGGCCTCCCTTATAATCCCTACTTCCGTTCGAACTTAAAAATTTTAATATACCTTATAATCATGGAAGTATTAATGCTAATGCAAATACCGAGTTTTGTTAATCTCGGTTCAATCTATAGTGACTAATAAAATTGTTGGCCTCCGCTTCAGTTTATGTTGGTATGGCTTATAATAATGAAGGCGTTAGTGCGAATACACATACCGAGTTTTATTTAGTTCGGTTGACTCTTTTGTACCAAATAAACTGTTCACTTCCGCTCTAGGTTTTAGCGTATATCTCGTTTATAATTCGGTATACGAAACAAGTTATATAAAAAAAAGTTACTCTTAATAACAAAATAAACGACTTTTGTTATGTTCATATTTGCCGAAAAACCAATAGGAAACGAAATATCGCTATTTTTAATTTCAGGCCTTCCTTACAACCCCCACTCCTGCCCGTCCCTAGAAATGATGGTATGGCTTAATATAATGAAGGTGTTAGTGCTAATACACATACCGAGTTTTATTTAGTTCGGTTGAGTCCTTTGTCCCAAATAAAATTGTTCACTTCCGCTATAGGTTTTAGCGTATATCTTGTTTATAATTCGGTATACGAAAAAAGTGTATAAAACAAAAGTTACTCTAAATAACAAAATAAACAACTTTTGTTATGTTCATATTTGCCGAAAACCCAATAGGAAACGAAATATCGTAATTTTTAATTTCAGGCTTCCCTTATAACACCCACTCCTGTTCGTCTCAGAAAATATTAATATTGCCTAAAGTCTAAGTTGGGATAGTAGTAATATATATACCAAGTTTCATAAAATTCGGCTCAGCTATTTATGCGTGAAAAGGTAACAAACAAACAAACAAACAGACACGAAAGAAACAAAATGCAGTTATTGTGTCTATGACATGTGAAACGAAAAGTTATCGTGAAATATATATCTTTATATATAAAATTCTACTGTACGTGTGTAAGTCACTGAACCTCCCCTAAACGGCAGGACCGATTGGAATGATTTTTTTTGTACGCGTTCCGGTGACGCCCCGGATGGTTTAGCGTCACAAATCAGCCCGGCAGATGGAGCATGGGGTCGTAAGGGAGGCCTAAAATTAAAAATAGCGATATTACTTTTCCTATTGGGTTTTCGGAAAATATGCACAGATTAAAAGTTGTTAAATGTTGTTATTTAGAGTAACTTTTGTCGTATAACAAAGTATAAACGAGATTTTCACTAAAAGAGTAAAGTGGAAGCTAACAATTTTATTAGGCACCAACGATTGAACCGAACTTAACAAAACTCGGCATGTGAATTAGCATTAATTCTTCCATGATTATAAGCTATATTACATTTTTTAGATTCGAACGGGAGAGGGGGTTATAAGGGAGGTCTGAATAAAAAATTCGCGATACTTTATTTTCTATTTGTTTTTAGGCAAACGTGCACATAACAAATGTAGTTTTTTGTGTTATTAAATTATTTTGTGTTATTATTAAATTTAATATCCTAATCGCTTGAAATATCATGCAGTACAACGTCTGCCGGGCCCGCTAGTGTATATATATAAAAGTCGTAACCTCTGTCTGTACATTATTTTTTTTTTTATAAGGGGGGCGGGGGGTTATAACATTGATTTAACCGGGTTATAAGGGAGGCCTGAAGTTAAAAATAGCGATATTTCGTTTCCTATTGGTTTTTCGGAATTATGCATATAACAAAAGTAGTTTATTTTTTTATTTAGAGTAACTTTTGTTATATACACTTTTTTCGTATACCAAATTATAAACGAGATATACACTAAAAATTATAGCGGGAGTCAACAATATTATTTGGCACAAAAGACTCAACTGAACTAAATAAAACTAGGGATGTCTATTAGCAATTACGCCCTCATTATAATAAGCCATACCAACATTTCTAGGGACGGGCAGGAGTGGGGGTTGTAAGGGAGGCCTGAAATTAAAAATAGTGATATTTTGTTTCCTATTGGGTTTTCGGCAAATATGTACATGACAAAAGTTGTTTATTTTGTTATTTAGAGTAAATTTTGTGATATTTACTTTTGTCGTATACCAAGTATAAACGAGATATACACTGAAAACTAAAACGGTAGCCGGCAATTTTATTTGGCACTAACGATTGAACGAAACTTAACAAAACTCGGCATGTGAATTAGCATTAATTCTTCCACGATTATTAGCTATATTCAATTTTTTAGGTTCAAACGGGAGTGGCGGTTATAAGAGAAGCCTGAAATGAAAAATTGCGATATTCCGTTACCCATTGGTTTTTCAACAGATGTAAGTAACATCGTGTATCTAAAGTAACTTTTGTTATACATATTTTTTTCGTAAACCGAATTATTAACGAGATATACGTTAAAATCTATGGCGGAAATTTACAATTTTATTGTGTGCAAAAGACAACGTAATTAAACAAACTTGGTATGTGAATTAGCAGCCACTCCTCCATGAAAATTAGCTATGTTAGCATTTCTACGGACGAAGGGGGGTTGGTGTTATCCGGGAAGCATGTTATCTCATGTACATTACAGAAGGTTTTTAGTTTGTTATTTAACATAACTTTTATTATACACACTTTTGACGTTTAACTAAGTATAAATGAGATATACACTAAAACTATAGCAGGAGTGTATTAGTAAAAAAAAAAAAACCAAGGGTATTAGTAAAAATTAATGGTTATAAATCTCTGAAGCCCCCTACCACCTCCTTTAATATTTATTTTTACTAGAAAATAAGGTTATTTATTTCCAATGGACATGAAAACTATAAGAACATTTTCATTATTCAATTTTTATTACGTAATTTTTAAACAATGGCACACTGAATTACACCAGGAGTGATAGCGGAAGTTGTGGGGAATCAATCTCTTTAATTCTGGTATATAGTAGCTTATTTCCTCCGATATGTTGACTTTATTAAATCAACTATGTACTATATATAACTATCAAACGTTACTTGATAATATCATCATGGTAAAAGGCAATATGCGTTTAAACTCGATTTGATTGTTAAGATAAATATTTAGTTTGTATGGAAGGCTACGATCCTTCCCCCTCACCTTACATTTTGAATATTAATTCAATTATTTGTATGTTACCACGCTTATTAATTTCCACCGGGTAAATTAATTATTAGAAAAATCAAATTCTTTAATGTTTCGAATAATTAAATTAAGTAAAGCAATGTTGATAGCCCTCAAGTTGATAGGGAAGTTGCACGGAGGCTAGCACAGTTAGTTGTGTTAACTTATTTCCTGTTAAATGTTGGCGCTATTGGAGTTTCTATTTACTTGGAGTGCTCGGAGTGGTTTTGACAGAAAATATGTGCGTTATAGATACTACTTAATTATAATAAATGCTATCCGTGATTATGATTTGAATTATTCACAGTGAGTCAAACAGTAGAGAGGGATTGATTGGGAACTCATTTTGATTTACCCTTTTTAATTATAATATCTATTCTATTAGCCCCCTACAGTTACCTGGCCCTTATGGAAAAATAATACGCCCAAGCGGAAAGTATAATTTAACACATCTTCGAAAGTTCTTAATGTCTCTGTCATTATACAGATCGAAAAATTGTGTAAAACCAATCTTATTGCATATTAATAAAACATAATGGTATAATGTACCTTTTTTCACTATGCTGATTATTGACCAAGATATTTGCATTTTTTAGTATTCAGCCTTCAGTAAACCTCCACTCCTACTCATGTCATAATAACAATGAGCTGTTATATTATTAAGCACATTATTTAGAGCCTAAATATCAAATTTTGTTCTCATTGGACTTTTACGTTTTGAGATACCCGCAAATAGGTGACGCACGTGCTTAGTTAAGGCAACCCCTGAGTGACGGACTTCATATTTATATTACCTCTCATAATAAAACTTTTCAAACATCACTTTTATTATTTTTGAAGTGATCTCGTGAGAGTGAGCGTCAGTTGTAGGTAATGAATGGTCAATTATTAGTTTGGATAGCTGGATAATGTGCTAGCCAATGCGATGCTGGAATACCATCACTCTTAGCCCACTAACCTTATCAAGTTTTATGTTTCGAAAAATTCTCTTCTATTTATAATTATTTGTTTTTTCAACATATCAACGCTCTAATCAATCTAAGTCATTTGTATTTCCATTCAAAAGTTTTGTTTAAAATGTACTCATTATTGTTTTCTAATTTAAATAGCGATATATTTTTGCTCCGGTTCTGCCAAATAAATACCCAAATATCAAGTGCTTAGCTTGGGTGTGTATTAGAAAAATGTAAACTTACTCTTGTACATTTTTCATAGGCATAATAATAGCTAAATTTCCTATTTATAATACATTGAACATTTTTACATGACAAAACTAATTGATGAAAATGAGAAGGTCACTGGGATCTTCCTCAAAAGATATTTATGTTATTCCTGTCCTAACACTAAAATCATTTCAGCTGCATATTTCCCTTTATTCTATTAAATATTATCATTTTGTAGTGCCAAAGTTATAAGTAGCCTTTATTTCAAAATAATAGAAGTATGTTTTAAACTTTTAATTTTGTATTTGGAATATGAAAAATATTTGATAATATAATAACAGTCATAATATTATTCTAACCTCAGGATTAAATTATTCGGCATAGAGAAGACATATAAGTGAGTTTAACAGATTAATTCTATTAACACATTTTAATTATTAACAATCGTGCTCTTCAAGCAGCTATTCAGCTCATACTCATGACGCCATGTTCGAAACATTTCCTTAAATCCTTCTCCAAAACAAAATCAGGTCCGTTCAAAATTCTATAAATCTCTCTCTCTCTCTCTCTCTATATATATATATATATATATATATATATATATATATATATATATATATATAAAACTGTAACCTCTGTCTGCACGTTGAATTTTTCTCGCCATTTCACGACACTTTTTCGTTTCACATGCCAAAGACATGTGAAAAGCAAATTATGGATTTGGCATATGATTGTTTGTTGTTTGTGTTACCTTTTGAAGCCTAAACTAATGTACTGAATTTTATGAAACTTTGTATATACTACTAACCTAATTTAGATTATAGGTCATACTAATATTCTATGCTATTCTCAGAGAAAAGCAGGAGTGGCGGTTATAGGGGAGGCATGGAGTGAAGAAATGCGATATTTCGTTTCCTATTGGTTTTTGGGCAAATATGAATATAAAAAACGTTGTTTATTTTGTTATTTAGTGTAACTTTTGTTATATTTACATTTGCCATGCTACGAAGTATGCACGAGAAATACGCTGAAAACTATAGCGAGAGTGAACTATTTTATTAGTACTCATTAAAGTGTTTTTATGTAAGCATACTATGACGAAAGATGTTATATTTTTAGACTTACATGATAGTTCTAAGTATGATTTGGATTAGGCAGATTATAAATCTCCGCCCCTTCCATCCTCATTTGTTATTTATTTTAATTAGAGAATAACTTCTTTATTTATTTCCAATATAAAATAATCTATAAGAGCATTTCGATTATTTAATTTTATAATGTATTATTTAAACCAAATCATGCTGAATTTGGACAACGTGTGATGGTGGAAGTCGTGCGGAATCAATGTCTTAAATTGTGGTATATATTATTTTATTTCCTCCGATATGTTGACCTTATTGAAAGAACTATGTACTATCATAACTATTTAATGTTACTTGGTAATGTCATTATAACAAAAGACAATATGCCTTTAAACTCGATATGATTTGAGGTTGCAGGGAGGGCTACGATCTCTTTCTATCTTATTATAGGTCGGATCGAAAAAGTGTGTAGAAATATTCTTATTGTAAATTTAATTGTTTATAAATGGTGTTATATAAATATTTTCTCTCAGGTTAATAATAACTGAGATGTTTAGAAGTTTTAGTTTTGAGTGATCAGAAATCGCCAACTTCTACTCATGTCCTTATAACAATACCTCCATGGGACCTTTATTATGCCAGATACATGCAAAGTCGTAGTGTAGTACTAATATGTTCATTTGCTCTATACAATACTGGATATGTAACCGTTTTATTCTACACTAAAGATCATATTTGTGATTGGCAGTAATCGGAGCAGGAATAGGGGCAGGGTTGTTTAGAGAGTGAAGGGCTTCAATATAACTCAAATTCAATGTAACTTCCTTATTATTAGTCGGGTTGTAAAATTTTATATAATCTATCTTGTCTAACTATTGATGCTGTACAATTGTTGTTTTATGCATTTTTTCTCAACGCAAATACTAAGCGACTTATTCGTACTTTCTTGTTTTCAGCTTTCTGTATTATTCATGAAATGGATATGTGTCATGCTTGTTATACCTGTGCTATACCAGCACGTGACAAATCTTCTCTGTTGCACAGTCCCTGAGTGACGGAGTTTTTATGAAAACATTAATTTCATTTGGATATTCCAGCTTACTTCAAAGATAAAATAGAAATATATAAATATAAGTCCGTCAAGCAGGGGCTACGCAAACTAAGCAGATTTCCCGCGTGAAGTTTAACAATACCATATATATATATATATATATATATATATATATATATATATATATATATAAAAATTGTAACCTCTGTCTGTACATTGATTTTTTTCTCGAAATTTCACGATAACTTTTCGTTTCACATGTCATAGACACCATAACTGCATTTTGTTTCTTTGGTGTGTGTTTGTTTTTGGTTTATTTGGTTGTTTGTTACCTTTTCACGCATAAACGGCTGAACCGAATTTTATGAAACTTGGAATGTATATTATTACTAACCCAACTAAGACTTTAGGTTATATAAATATTTCTCTGAGACGAACAGGAGTGGGGGTTATAAGGGAGGCCTGAAATTAAAAATAGCGATGTTTCGTTTCCTATTGGTTTTTCGGCAAATATAAACATAACAAAAGTTGTTTATTTTGTTATTTAGAGTAACTTTTGTTATATACACTTTTTTCGTATACCAAATTATAAACGAGATATACGCTAGAACCTATTGCGGAAGTGAACAATTTTATTTGGGACAAAAGACCCAACCGAAATAAATAAAACTCGGTATGTGTATTAGCACTAACGCTTCCATTATAACAAGCCATAGCAACATTTCTAGGGACGGGCAGGGGTTGAAAGTTATAGGGGTTGAGAGTTCCTCGGAGACTTTAACGCCTACTTCAAGTCTACACATTTCACGTATAAAGAGATTTGAATGTTCGCAATTATCATATGATCATCGGTTGACAAATACTTTTTCTGACAGCAAACGATGAAGTTAGTTAAAAACAATATTTTGTCCTAATGAAAAATCTGGCAGATATTCAGATAAAATAGAGTTGTTCCTTCAGCAGCTATGGAACTACAAACCATTGAGTTGTTCCTTCAGCAGCTATGGAACTACAAACCATTGAGTTGTTCCTTCTGCAGTCAAGGAACTACAAACCATTGAGTTGTTCCTTCAGCAGCTATGGAACTACAAACCATTGAGTTGTTCCTTCAGCAGCTATGGGACTACAAACCATTGAGTTCTTCCTTCTGCAGCTATGGAACTACAAACCATTGAGTTGTTCCTTCAGCAGCTATGGAACTACAAACCATTGAGTTGTTCCTTCTGCAGTCAAGGAACTACAAACCATTGAGTTGTTCCTTCAGCAGCTATGGAACTACAAACCATTGAGTTGTTCCTTCTGCAGCTATGGAACTACAAACCATTGGGTTGTTCCTTCTGCAGCTATGGAACTACAAACCATTGGGTTGTTCCTTCTGCAGCTATGGAACTACAAACCATTGAGTTGTTCCTTCAGCAGCTATGGAACTACTAACCATTGACTTGTTTCTTCTGCAGCTATGGAACTACAAACCATTGAGTTGTTTCTTCTGCAGCTATGGAACTACAAACCATTGAGTTGTTCCTTCTGCAGCCAAGGAACTACTAATCATTGAGTTGTTCCTTCTACAGCTATGGAACTACAAACCATTCAGTTGTTCCTTGTGCAGCCTAGGAACTACAAACCATTGAGTTGTTTCTTCTGCGCTATGGAACTACAAACCATTGAGTTGTTCCTTCAGCAGCTATGGGACTACAAACCATTGAGTTCTTCCTTCAGCAGCTATGGAACTACAAACCATTGAGTTGTTCCTTCTGCAGCTATGGAGCTACAAACCATTGAGTTGTTCCTTGTGCAGCCTAGGAACTAAAAACCATTGAGTTGTTTCTTCTGCGCTATGGAACTACAAACCATTGAGTTCTTCCTTCAGCAGCTATGGAACTACAAACCATTGAGTTGTTTCTTCTGCGCTATGGAACTACAAACCATTGAGTTGTTCCTTCTGCAGTCAAGGAACTACAAACCATTGAGTTGTCCCTTCAGCAACTATGGAACTACTAACCATTGACTTGTTTCTTCTGCAACTATTAACTACGAATCATATAGATTGATAGATAGATAAAATTTTGAACGGTCTACATTTTCATCAATCCCTGGATGTGATCGGTGAACATTTGAGTAAATATTTCGAAAATCGCTCTATGAGTACAACCTGCAATAGGCGATTTTCCATAATGTGTTAAAATGTGTTTAAGGATAATGAACAGAACCAGAATACCTGGATATTTTATTAACTCTTGGTAGCATTTTGTAGATGAATTATCAGAGGAAGTTACAGCGAAGGCTACTTGCCCATATGAAAATAGAAAAAAAAAATATTTTATATATATATATATATATATATATATATATATATATATATATATATAAGTAAACGTTTGCTGATGTTTCCTGTTGTTTATAAATCTATTGAAATTCTTTATAAGTAGTAATGCATGGAATGTACATTTGTAAGTTGGCTTCTACTCTATGGATTGTGTAATCAAAAATATTGTATAAATAGGAAGACTATTATCTCTGGAATGCTGCTGCTCAACGAACAGTTGCAAGGCCGTTCCGCTTCTTCCTCTTATTGCACAACCTCTCTCTCTCTCTCTCTCTCTCTCTCTCTCTCTCTCTCTCTCTCTCTCTCTCTCTCTCTCTCTCTCTCTCTCTCTCTTCTCTCTCTCTCTCTCTCTCTCTCTCTCTCTCTCTCTCACTACTCTCTCTCTATCCTCTCTCTCTCTCTCTCTCTCTCTCTCTCTCCCTCTCTCTCTCTCTCTCTCTCTCTCTCTCTCTATCTCTCTCTCTCTCTCTCTCTCTCTCACTCTCTCTCTCTCTCTCTCTCTCTCTCTCTCTCTCTCTCTCTCTCTCTCTCTCTCTCTCTCTCTCTCTCTCTCTCTCTCTCTCTCTCTCTCTCTCTCTCTCTCTCTCTCTATCTCTCTCTCTCTCTCTCTCTCTCTCTCTCTCTCTCTCTCTCTCTCTCTCTCTCTCTCTCTCTCTCTCTCTCTCTCTCTCTCTCTCTCTCTCTCTCTCTCTCTCTCTCTCTCTCTCTCTCTCTCTCTCTCTCTCTCTCTCTCTCTCTCTCTCTCTCTCTCTCTCTCTCTCTCTCTCTCTCTCTCGCTCGCTCTCTCTCTCTCTCTCTCTCTCTCTCTCTATCTCCCTCCCTCTCTCTCTCTCTCTCTCTCTCTCTCTCTCTCTCTCTCTCTCTCTCTCTCTCGCACTCTCTCTCTCTCTCTCTCTCTCTCTCTCTCTCTCTCTCTCGCTCTCTCTCTCTCTCTCTCTCTCTCTCTCTCTCTCTCTCTCTCTCTCTCTCTCTCCTCTCTACTCTCTCCTCTCTTTCCTCGCTCCTCTCTTTCCTCTCTCTCTCTCTCTCTCTCTCTCTCTCTCTCTGAGACATTTAGTAGTAGAAATAATGGGATATTAAAATTTTGAGGCCGATTGCAAAATGTTATAGAACGTATCTTGTTAAACTATTCATGTTCTACAATTGTTGTTGTATACATTTTCTATCAACTCAAATATTAAGCGAGCTACTAGCACTTTCTTGGCTTGATCATTTAGTAACAATCTCCCCCTTCACTTCTACTCAACAGTTATTTACCTTGAAATATAGAACATGTGACGAGATGAACCCTCAAGCGTGTTATAGCATTAGGTGAGAAGGCTGCTTAGTTTACGCTGCCCCTGCGTGACCGTCTTTTCTATAGAATTGAGCATGGGGCGGGGATGACTATGCGAAGATTGTAATTTTACTAAAGTGAAAGGTGTTTGGGGTTTGGATGGAATGAATGCCGATGAGGGATGGAGAGTGGAGAGGGCTTGCCGAGCCACGTGATGGAATGCAGGTAGGCAGACTTTCTCATAGCCGAGAACAAAATGTCTCTAGGCAAACATTACATATCCCTTAGCAGGAATATTTCTAACAGAAAACCTAAGACTCTCTTATCTAAGCAGAATTTCAAATGATGGCGTTCCATTCTAGAAGCCTATTTTAAAGCAAATGTCTTTATTTCTGTTATCACAACTTAATAGGATAGACATTTGTTTCCTTTAAATTTCAATCATGCAGAGGTTGCCTAAAGTAATCAGATTTCCTAATAAGCAGTGAACCAGGTGGTAAATGAAGTGGCGAGTTCTACTCTTGCTTGGCCAATTGGAATTTGTTTAATGACGTACTCATTTCATTAAATCAAGTCCCACCCTGGCTAGAAAAGGGTGGTAACCTGTAGATAACTCCTCCCAATTAGCCATAGTAGAAAACAGTGGACGTTAATAAATAATAGTAACCACCCATAGCTTTCTGGTAACTGTGGCAGCCTCTTACTTTTCTTGGCTCGTTGGAGTTACTTATTTCCCGTCTGGCATTGCTGGGAGTGATTTCCAGTGAGACTCACTATTACAAATATAATCTTACGTACAAAACTTTGCCTAAACTATGTGAGCTCGCATTGGCTTTTGAAAGGAAATATGTTCATTATAGATGATCTTTAATTGTAATAAATGCTACCCATGATTATGGTTTGAATTATTGAAAAACGGTGAGTCAAGAAGTGTAGAGGGATAGATTAGGAACGCATTTTCATTTATCCTTCAAACATAAAATTTCTATTCTATTAATCCCCAAAAGTTACCCTTCAGGATTGGCTATTTCGGAAAATCATTACGTCGTGGAGGGAAGTGTAATTGTACACATTGAAGTCTTACTATCAAAATACCATCATTAGTCAGTCAAGAATGATTTCCCGGGCATCGCCGGGTTCCTTAGCTAGTATATATATAAAATTGTAATGTATGTCTGTACGTACGTTGATTTTCTTCTCGAAATTTCAAGATACTTTTTCGTTTAACTTCCCATAAACACAATATCTGTAAGTTGTGGCATTGGCGTCTGTTTGTTTATAAGTGTGTTACCTTTTCAAGTATAAACGGCTGAACGGAATTTTATGACACTTGGTACATATATTACTATTAGCCCAACTTAGACTGTATAGGCTATTCTAATATTCTCTGAGAAACCGGAGTGGGGGTAAGAAAGGGTGCCTCAAATTAAAAATAGCACTATTTCGTTAGTAAAGGGGTAGTATCCCCTCACCCGGCAGCAACAGTTGTTGGTGGCAAGAAAGGGGTAGTATCCCCTCACCAACGTGACCATGTGCGTCACTTTTTTGCATTTATCTCAAAACTTAAAAGTTCAATGAGATGAAATCTGCTTATTTAACGCAGCCCCTACGTGATGGACTATTTATTATTCTGCCTAAATATTTACCAAGCAATGCTACCTCAGTAATGGTTCTTAATAACTATGAATGAATGCAATCTATTATTTGATAAATATTGTCCACGATATTTTCAACAGTGGAGACGGGTCAGGTCAGGAAATATTTTTTTCTTTTTAATCTTCAGGGCGAAGTTCGATTAAGTTACCAAATATTCTGGTACATGCCTTAAACACGGAGAGGGGGAAATGCAAAATTATTCCGCACATAAAAGCCTTGCCAAAGAAAAAAATACCGTCTCTATATATATAAAATTGTAACCACTGTCTGTACATTGATTTTTTTTTTTTTTTCAAATTTCATGATAACTTTTCGTTTCACATGTCATAGACAACATATCTGCAATTTGTTTCTTTCGTGTTTGTTTGTTACCTTTTCACGCATAAACGGCTGAACCGAATTTTATGAAACTTGGTATGTATATTACTACTAACCAAACTTAGACTTTAGGCTATGTTAATATTCTCTGAGACGAACAGGAGTGGGGGTTATAAGGGAGGCCTGAAAGTAGTTTATTTTTTTATTTAGAGTAACTTTTGTTATATACACTTTTTTCGTATACCGAATTATAAACGAGATATACACTAAAAATTATAGCGGGAGTCAACAATATTATTTGGCACAAAAGACTCAACCGAACTAAATAACACTCGGTATGTGTAATCGGACTGCCTTAATTATCATAAGCCATACCAACAATTCTAGGGACGGGCAGGAGTGGGGGTTGTAGGGGAGGCCTGAAATTAAAAATAGCGGTATTTCGTTTTCTACTGGTTTTTCTGCAAATGCACATGACAAAAGTGGTTTATTTTGTTATTTAGAGTAACTTATGTGATATTTACTTTTGTCGTATAACAATTTATAAACGAATATCAACACGATGGCGTATCTCTGTGGGGGTCTTCTAGCGGCCGTCTGCCAGGTTGGCCTCTACAATATCAACACGATGGCGTATCTCTGTGGGGGTCTTCTAGCGGCCGTCTGCCAGGTTGGCCTCTACAATATCAACACGATGGCGTATCTCTGTGGGGGTCTTCTAGCGGCCGTCTGCCAGGTTGGCCTCTACAATATCAACACGATGCGTATCTCTGTGGGGGTCTTCTAGCGGCGTCTGTTGGTGGGGTCTGTTCTAGAGGCCTTCTTCCAGGTTGGCCTCTAGAATATCAACACGATGGCGTATCTCTGTGGGGGTCTTCTAGCGGCCGTCTGCCAGGTTGGCCTCTACAATATCAACACGATGGCGTATCTCTGTGGGGGTCTTCTAGCGGCCGTCTGCCAGGTTGGCCTCTACAATATCAACACGATGGCGTATCTCTGTGGGGGTCTTCTAGCGGCCGTCTGCCAGGTTGGCCTCTACAATATCAACACGATGGCGTATCTCTGTGGGGGTCTTCTAGCGGCCGTCTGCCAGGTTGGCCTCTACAATATCAACACGATGGCGTATCTCTGTGGGGGTCTTCTAGCGGCCGTCTGCCAGGTTGGCCTCTACAATATCAACACGATGGCGTATCTCTGGGGGGTCTTCTAGCGGCCGTCTGACAGGATGGCCACTACAATATCAACACGATGGCGTATCTCTGTGGGGGTCTTCTAGCGGCCGTCTGCCAGGTTGGCCGCTACAATATCAACACGATGGCGTATCTCAATGGGGTCTTCTAGCGGCCGTCTGCCAGGTTGGCCTCTACAATATCAACACGATGGCGTATCTCTGTGGGGGTCTTCTAGCGGCCGTCTGCCAGGTTGGCCTCTACAATATCAACACGATGGCGTATCTCTGTGGGGGTCTTCTAGCGGCCGTCTGCCAGGTTGGCCTCTACAATATCAACACGATGCCGTATCTCTGTGGGGGGTCTTCTAGCGGCTGTCTGCCAGGTTGGCCACTACAATATCAACACGATGGCGTATCTCTGTGGGGGTCTTCTAGCGGCCGTCTGCCAGGTTGGGCGCTACAATATAACATGAAAATTAAAGAAACGCCAAACGTAAAACAAGACAATATCTTTAAAAATGTTATTGCACAGGATTCTTTGAAGTAATTGGACAAAAATATACTAAAATTTCATTCATGTATTTCCTTTGAATAAAGAAATCACCAAGCCCACAATAAATTACAAAATATTATAGTATATACAAATATACATACATTCTGTGTTAATATTTACAAGAAAAAAGTGTGAATTGTAGCTTACTCGTATAAAAAAAAAAAATCCATTTCTTCTACTTATAAATCTTTCGGGATTTTTTTTAAATACATTCTTCAACATAAAGAACATATCCGTTTTTTTAATAATACAATTGTGAATTAGTGCACAATGACTTCAATAATACTTTGTATTAACGTGTGCAAGACTAAATATACGAATACAAGGAGAGCCCGACTACAGCATGGACTTGTGGGGGGTTTGCTACACATGTCGTACAGCTCCGGGGAATGTATGGAAGAGTTTAATAATAACTAATTCGAAATAGTGAGTCCTTTTACGATAAAATCTCTGTTTTTAAAGGTCGCGGTTAGGTGTTGTTTGTTTTCTCAAAATCCATCATTTATGCTTTAATGTCCAGCTTTCCCGGAAAGAGGCACAAAGTGAAACCTGTATTGCTGTTAAGAAAACAAATGAAGTAAAGCATAAAAATATATAAATACCATCTTTTTGAAGACCATTATAAACATTTAGTTTCCTTATTTCTCGAAAATATAATCTTAGCAAATAGAAAATGTAAAGGTAGCCTTTCTGCATTATATGTTTATTTTTGATAACCGGTTTTGCTACATCAATCCCATTTTCAGGTTAAAATGCGTCCTTCACGCAGGAAATTTAGAACAATTAAAAATGGAGTTCGGTAAGAATAAGACCAACTCGACTATCGCTATCGTTTAACCAAACGATATTACAAAGCAAGAATTGGCTTTAAGTTTTACCTCTAAAGTACAAGGATATTGCTTTTCCTGCCTGGACCTCATCTTCACTAAATCCTATAAATTTATTCAACTTAAAATTATTTAAAGTCTCATTTAAGTTGTTCTTTATTAGATTGGGATCTGAGAAAAAAGATGAAGATGTATTATTTGAATGCATTTTTGTCATTTTGGAACGTTTGGAAATAACCCGTTATGAGGTAAAATCTTACTGAAATAATATACTTGTATGTGTTGATTTTTTGCTTGGAAGTCATTATTATTGTCGTTGGAGTGAGTAATAGATGGGACAAATTAATGGCAATAATGTCTAGTCCTTTTCGCCTAGGTTGTCACCACCTGCCCTCGAGTTGACAACACACATTTCTTAGTGTGTCACTTCTAAATTGAGCTATGAATGAAAAAGAAACCGCTAAAAATTGTGTCCACGCCTACGTCTTTATCGACTTGATCGATTTTCGTCGATTTTTTTTTCGAGTTATGCCTTTAATTATTTTTGAACAGAATGGTAATAGGGATTCATTTGAATAGATAAGTGGTTGGTTGGAAGTCGAAGAGAATCTCGATTATAATTTGTCAAGAGATGAGCAGAGCAGCTTTGGTCAGCGTGAGGGCTAATGTCATCAATGGAGGAGACTAGCTGCTGACCGAAGCAGCCTCCTCATCTCCCTGGCCACACTTAGCCAATGGGATTGTAGCCTTCTTTTGGACGGCATCAGTCTTTATAGTGATGCACAGGTTGATATTATGAGTGAGCGGTTTGGAGGGTGGTGGTTGGACTTTGGAAAGTGGTGTCTCGGCTTTGGGAGGAGTAGTGTGTTGGTGGCTGCTTCCACTTGGTGTAGCATGACCCTGGATGATGAGGGGGACTGCAGTTTCTGTGCAGGTCAGCGGCACATGGTACCTGTGCTGCTCTTTGTAGTGAGTCCGCTCCTTCAACACGTAGTGGATTGTACAGTTCTCCTCGGCTCCTTCAATCTTCAAATCCCTGTAAAACACACATCGAACCTGTTAGTTTAAGCTTTGAGAGCAATTACCAGCCTCCATAATTTTGCCAGTCCCACGAAGACGTTTTTAGAATTGACAGTGGAAAAAAGCCGTCTATGGTTTAGTCATATTGAAGAATTGAGTGAGAAACTGAAATCTGTTTGCTTCTCATTAAAATGTATTTGAGAAATATGTTCCAATGGAAACACTATTTCTAACATACTATTATTATTATTATTATGGGGAAGGTTTATACTCAGTGAAAACTGGAGTAAAATCCATATCGGGGGAAAATCCAACCGATATGGAGTTTGTGAGTGTGACATGTCATGGGGAATTTAAAAATTTTCGCACGATTCTAGCAGTATCAAGAAGTACCCCTTGCTGTGCTTCTTTTATAATTGCTGTTGGCAGATTCAAGTTCTTGGTGCCTGCTATCGTTGTTTTTGGCACTAGTCCACTTGAAGTGTTTATTATTATTATTATTACTATTATTATTATTACTATTATTATTATTACTGTTTTTTCCATAGTCGTTTAACTTATGCCATTAAGCATTGAATTGAATAAAAAATCTTATTTTGATATTTGACTTTCTGAATATGTTTTATGCAATAGTTTTACAAAATATTCTGAAACATATTCTTGGACCAAGATAAAAGAATATGCTTCAAACGCCCAAATACAAACGCAAATATTTTGAGAAAAGCTTTCATGAGTAAAATGTATATATATATATATATATATATATATATATATATATATATATATATAAAAAAAATAATATTTCCGTTATTATAAGTGGGACAATTAATGTTACAGATAATTTGATCCAAAATTCCTTTATTTGTTGTTCTACACATTTTTTGATCCGTTTTCAAATAGTAAGCAAGTTATTTGCATTTTTTTTTCAGCCTTCAACAAGGCTCCACTCGTATTCATCTCATATTAACAATAAGCCTCTTATGTCATGAACCGTTTTATTCAAAGGTTAAATACCACATATTGCCTTGGTTCAACTTTTTTTATGTGAGATGAAATAAGTGAAACGTCATTGCATTACGTGTGAGAAGGTAGGTTCTTGACACGAAAATGTTTATTTGACCTTTAGTATATTCGATATTTAGCCGTTTCATTCAAAACAAAATGTTTCCTTAATACCTCAAATGGGAGTGGTTGGAGAAGGGAGATAGTATAGGCTTAGTTTAGACAACCCCTTATATATATATATATATATATATATATATATATATATATATATATATATATATATATACCCGTATGTTACTGTAAAACCCCGAAGTGTGGTAAATGTCAGGACTTACCGGTAAATCCTAGGATTTACCAAGAGCACTGGTTAAAGTCCGAAATTTAGATGAAATCCGAGCTTTTACCGCTTGGCAGTTGGCCAATCCCCGGATTTACCGTCTGGCTTGGTAAATGCCCGAAAAACATTAAATAAATGTGAGATTTCGTACTTTTACCAATGCTGTTTGGTAAATGTGCGGATTTCCCAAGGCTCATTGGTAAATGTCCAGTGAAGAGGAGTGGGGACAGGGATACTCCCCCCCCCCTACCTCATTTTCATGTCTCCTGATGAAGTGCCCGACGAAGAGATAAGCCTTCGCACCGCATTTCTTCAACAGTCATTGGTTGGTGGCCAGGGTTTCAAAAAATGCAACTGCTTAAACAATTTTTCAAACAAGAAATGTTTGTGCAAGTTAGCTAATATGAAGTGTAATTCAAAGTGCCACAATTCTCTCCCATGTTATAACAAATAATAATAAAACTTATTCTAAAATTTTCATTTCAAATAACCTTTATTCCAACTTTTATCAACAAACGCTGGGAAATGTTAGGATTTACCAAAATCTGTTGGTAAAAGTCCGAAAGACGCATCCTGATTGAGATAATTCTAGCTTTTACCGAGCCTCTTGGGAAATCCTAAGATTTACTGGCTAAAGTCCGATTTGAAAGACAAAATCGGACATTTACTAACGCTTCTGGTAAATACTAAGATTTACCGGTAAATCTTAGGATTTACCACATTATATATTACATAATATATATATATATATATATATATATATATATATATATATATATATACACACACACATAATTTGTAACGGAGCTCATTTTCATCATTCCCTGGGTAGGATCGATTGACTTTTGAGGAAATGTTTTGAAAATGCAACCTGAGGAAGAGGCCTTCTGCTTATAGGTCTGCTAAGAGGTAAATACTCTGAGATTTTGAGTTGGTATTCTGGCAGGTGGAAGTGACTTCTAATGTAGGTAGGATGAAATAATGTAGGCTACGCTTCCACTATAATAATTTAATAACACGGCAAAGCGCTTTCGATGCTGTGCATCATCGTCAGTGCCCGAAGGTTTTTGATGTTGACCTGTCGGCTCTTGGAGCTAGACTCTAGCTCCAAGAGCCGACAGGTCAACATCGAAAACCTTCGGGCACTGACGATGATGCACAGCACCGAAAGCGCTTTGCCGTGTTATTAAATTATTATAGTGGAAGCGTAGCCTACATTATTTCATCCTACCTACACTCTGAGATTTATGAATGCATAAGCAGTCGTTGATGACTTGCAAACTCAATTAACTTACAAATGTTAATACAAATACAATAATAACTCATCAGTAATTATAAAATAAAATATTTTGTTTTACCTGTAAATATGGAGGCATTGGTCATCAACAGCAGTGATAATGCAATGTAGGATCGATCTCCTTCAAACCTTATGTCAAAGACTTAATACAAAGAAAAAATGACATAGGAGATTCTACAATTATTCTAACACAAAAAAATGTGAATGTTTTCTTGACAGAAATAAGAAAACATTTATTCCTATTTCATAAAAGTATAAAAGTTATTTTTTTGATTGCATGAATTTACAGCTGATTCATGGCTAAATATGCGTCTGTGCTATGCAGGTAAAATGATGGCTGGATAAAACATGTTGCAACTTATAAAAAATTAAATAAACTTCCAGGAAAGAAAATTCAGGGTCTGAATTGAATGGAGAGGAAAGCGAAGAATAAAATTCGGAACCTTGGATATTATAATGTCAGGGAGATTCAATAACTTGCAACAAGAGAATTTAAACATTTAAATATCACATTTGGAGTTCGATCAAACAATATAAATCTAATCTCTTGAAGTATTGTGTTGATAGACTTCATTTGGGACAAAGCAGGACAAGTAATCTAATTTGTTTGCAAGCAGAAATCAAAAATTGATGTTGAAAATATAAATAAGGTTAGCTCGTGGCCATATGGTTCATCTTTATTGAAACGGAGCAGAAAGGACGTGACGCAAGGGCTGTGTCAACAAAGCAAATTTTCCACGTGATGGAATGACACTGGAAACCCTCTGCTCCCTTATATATCGTCTACCTCTTACAACCCCCACCCTCCCTATTCCTGGTCTAATTTCAACCATTAACGACTATGAACTTTAGTGTTGATTGAAACAGTTAAATATCAAGTAAGACATAGATCAAAAGAACATTTTCGAGTCAAGAAACAAAATCTTAATTGATGACACCGCCACAACAACGAAGAGCAAAAAAAGTCCGTGACGCAGGGGCTGCGTAAACTAAGCAGATTTCCCGAGGAAAGGTTTACAACAGATAAATCTACATGGTAAAACCACCGTGAATGGTAAGCGAATAAATACAAATAGTAATAATAAATCCTTCATTCAATTTACAAGTTAATAACTAAAACGGAAAGCGTCTGAATTGTAAACAAACAGAGCAGCCAACCTGGAAGGGTGTGCTGAATTGATAGAATTATCCTAGACCGGAAAGAAGGGCAATTAATGAAATATATCTGAATATAACATATTAATTTAATTGAAAACTATTTACTATAGCTAGTGCAGTAATTTTTAATGTATCAGAACACGTTTTATCTCAATAACTCAGATTTTAGTATTCTAAGAACAAAAGAAGGGGGGATCACAAGAACGTATTTGCATTTATCTCGTATAATAAAGGTTTGTTAAAGCAATATCTGGTATTCAACCTTGAAATGAAGTGGTTCATGATATACCAGGTTATTATTAATATGATTTGAGTAGGAGTGGGGGGTTTACTGAAAGCGGAAAACTATAAAACCCAAATATCTCGGTTAATATTCATGATACTGAAAATATGTATAACCCAACATTATAAAACCAAACATTTACAATGAAGGGCAGGGGAATCGTAATTTTAGTTTTGAAGAATGAATAAATATAAGTCCCTAGTCAATCCCAATCCACTGTTTGACACACCTTGAATAATTCAAATAATAATCATGGATATAATTTATTATAATCAAATATTATCTTTAATGTACTGACATATTTCCTTCAGAACCAATCCGAGACTGTGAGCTTAGTAGAATGCAATTCCATCATTTCACAGGAAATAATTTACACAATTAACTGTGTTAGCCTCTTAACAACTTCCGCCCCCGCTTCAGTATCAACATTGATATACTTAAATATTTTATTTATTTTAGGAGTGCGGGTCCCTCTAAACCCCGTCCCCATCGTCCGATTTCAACCTTTAACGAACTTGCTCATTCATTTTACATAAAACGACTAAATCGAGTTTGGTAACAATCTAACAATTATTGTGAACACTAGAGCCGTAACAGAGAAAGATATATATATATATATATATATATATATATATACACCATTTTGAACAGACCCCTTTTTGGAGATCTTATAGGTAGGATCGGTGGACATTGGAAGAAAAATATTGAAAATCACATCATGAGTACGACCTGAATAGCTGATTTCTCTTAAGGTAAATGGTGCAGAGCTTAATCAAACTCTAACTGGCTACATTTGTTGACTCTAGAGTGGCGGTTAGATAGTGGGACAGGCAGCGTGCAGGAGAGGCCACAAATGTAGATTGTTGATGCAGTGCGAGTGAATGAGCTGCCAGCATTTCCCAGTTACATCCCACCCATTCCTACTGGTTGACTCAAGAGTGGCGGTTAGATAATTGAACAGGCGTCGAGCTGGAGAGGCCACAAATGTAGATTGAAGATGCAGTGCGAGTTAATGAGCTACCAGCATTTCCCAGTTACATCCCACGCATTCCTACTGGTTGACTCTAGAGGGGTGGTTAGATAGTTGGACAGGCAGCGTGCAGGAGAGGCCACAAATGTAGATTGTAGATGGCAGTGCGAGTGATTGAGCTGCCAGCATTTCCCAGTTACATCCCACCCATTCCTACTGGTTGACTCAAGAGTGGCGGTTAGATAGTTGAACAGGCAGTGAGCAGGAAAGGCCCCAAATGTAGATTGTAGATGGCAGTGCGAGTGATTGAACTGCCAGCATTTCCCAGCTACATCCCACCCATTCCTACTGGTTGACTCTAGAGGGGTGGTTAGATAGTTGGACAGGCAGCGTGCAGGAGAGGCCACAAATGTAGATTGTAGATGGCAGTGCGAGTGAATGAATTGCCAGCATTTCCCAGCTTAAAACGTCTACTAAAAACTCCCTTTAAAAAAACAAATAAAGAAGATTCCAAGATATTCCAGATATACTTTGAGAGAAAGCGACATACTAAATGAGGTTTCCTGCTTCTTTGAGTTACAGCACTGTTAGGTACCACTGGACCGACTAAGAGCACCCATTTTGGACAATTAACATCTGATATTTTTGGGTAGACATGGTATAATGAAATGATTTCGGCTCGGATACACACTGCGCTACAACATATGGGTTTTCAACACGGGATGAACTGATTGGTGGGAAAGGAGATGGATGTATAGGAATTCTTGGGAAGTTGATTCCAATGAAGGGAGGATACTTGGCTTGCACAGGATGAGGTTGCATGAATGATTTCTTCAAATCATTCTATAGACTAATAACAAAAGAATTCAAGTCATTATTCTGCTTTAAGAAGCTTTTAAAAAAATAATGAAATGTATAATACATGAATGAGAATTAAAAAAGGTGAAGAAAATACCTGTTCGATTCAGAATGTTTTAGGTCCAGTGACGTAGGCTGGGACTCGACACTAGATTCTTTAGTATTCATTGTACCCCTTTTCGTTTTAGTCTTTTTTTCACTGAAATCAAAATATTTAAGATATAAGTAGGGGTAAGGCAATTTTATACGGGACTACTCCTAATCTAAAAAAAAAAGCGATAAGTAAAATAATTAACAGATTATGAGCGCATTTCCTCTTCTACAAAATGACTGCATTTAAGGCTCAGGTGCTAGCTAGTCAATATTTATACGGAAAAGAAATAGAGAATTGATTGGGAGACTGGAATATAAATCATGAAGTAAATGAATCATAGTCCAACTAGTACTGCAAAGATATATCGAATTGTGAAGCAAAAAAACAACAACATGCGCTCACACCACATGAGATATGCTGATACTGAAGGGAATGCCGCAGCATTGGCTCTGTGGAATGGTTTATAACAGTAGAGTTCGATATATTTTAGGTTTAAAATAATAGTGGAAAAGGACGTAAGTATATGAGAAGTTGTAGAGGGAATTCGGAAGTGGAGTCCGCTGATGGGATCCCTGCTAGTTGCCTTGCATGGTGTGCAGGCAGATATAGTGGAGTGCTTGGAGCAAGGCTCCTCTCGGGATTTGCTAGTTGAGTAGCCGACTCAATCGTTGGAGGTGGTGACTCTAGCACCTAGTCCGCTGATGGGATCCCTGCTAGTTGCCTTGCATGGTGTGCAGGCAGATATAGTGGAGTGGTTGGAGCAAGGCTCCTATCGGGATTTGCTAGTTGAGAAGCCCACTCAATCTTTGGAGATGGTGACTCTAGCACCTAGTCCGCTGATGGGATCCCTGCTAGTTGCCTTGCATGGTGTGCAGGCAGATATAGTGGAGTGGTTGGAGGTGGTGACTCTAGCACCTAGTCCGCTGATGGGATCCCTGCTAGTTGCCTTGCATGGTGTGCAGGCAGATATAGTGGAGTGGTTGGAGGTGGTGACTCTAGCACCTAGTCCGCTGATGGGATCCCTGCTATTTGCATTGCATGGTGTGCAGGCAGATATAGTGGAGTGGTTGGAGCAAGGCTCCTCTCGGGATTTGCTAGTTGAGAAGCCCACTCAATCGTTGGAGGTGGTGACTCTAGCACCTAGTCCGCTGATGGGATCCCTGCTAGTTGCCTTGCATGGTGTGCAGGCAGATATAGTGGAGTGGTTGGAGCAAGGCTCCTCTCGGGATTTGCTAGTTGAGTAGCCGACTCAATCGTTGGAGGTGGTGACTCTAGCACCTAGTCCGCTGATGGGATCCCTGCTAGTTGCCTTGCATGGTGTGCAGGCAGATATAGTGGAGTGGTTGGAGCAAGGCTCCTATCGGGATTTGCTAGTTGAGTAGCCGGCTCAATCGTTGGAGGTGGTGACTCTAGCACCTAGTCCGCTGATGGGATCCCTGCTATTTGCCTTGCATGGTGTGCAGGCAGATATAGTAGAGTGGTTGGAGCAAGGCTCCTATCGGGATTTGCTAGTTGAGAAGCCCACTCAATCGTTGGAGATGGTGACTCTAGCACCTAGTCCGCTGATGGGATCCCTGCTAGTTGCCTTGCATGGTGTGCAGGCAGATATAGTGGAGTGGTTGGAGGTGGTGACTCTAGCACCTAGTCCGCTGATGGGATCCCTGCTATTTGCATTTCATGGTGTGCACGCAGATATAGTGGAGTGGTTGGAGCAAGGCTCCTCTCGGGATTTGCTAGTTGAGAAGCCCACTCAATCGTTGGAGGTGGTGACTCTAGCACCTAGTCCGCTGATGGGATCCCTGCTAGTTGCCTTGCGTGGTGTGCAGGCAGATATAGTGGAGTGGTTGGAGGTGGTGACTCTAGCACCTAGTCCGCTGATGGGATCCCTGCTAGTTGCCTTGCATGGTGTGCAGGCAGATATAGTGGAGTGGTTGGAGGTGGTGACTCTAGCACCTAGTCCGCTGATGGGATCCCTGCTATTTGCATTTCATGGTGTGCACGCAGATATAGTGGAGTGGTTGGAGCAAGGCTCCTCTCGGGATTTGCTAGTTGAGAAGCCCACTCAATCGTTGGAGGTGGTGACTCTAGCACCTAGTCCGCTGATGGGATCCCTGCTATTTGCATTGCATGGTGTGCAGGCAGATATAGTGGAGTGGTTGGAGGTGGTGACTCTAGCACCTAGTCCGCTGATGGGATCCCTGCTAGTTGCCTTGCTTGGTGTGCAGGCAGATATAGTGGAGTGGTTGGAGGTGGTGACTCTAGCACCTAGTCCGCTGATGGGATCCCTGCTAGTTGCCTTGCATGGTGTGCAGGCAGATATAGTGGAGTGGTTGGAGGTGGTGACTCTAGCACCTAGTCCGCTGATGGGATCCCTGCTAGTTGCATTGCATGGTGTGCAGGCAGATATAGTGGAGTGGTTGGAGCAAGGCTCCTCTCGGGATTTGCTAGTTGAGAAGCCCACTCAATCGTTGGAGGTGGTGACTCTAGCACCTAGTCCGCTGATGGGATCCCTGCTAGTTGCCTTGCATGGTGTGCAGGCAGATATAGTGGAGTGGTTGGAGCAAGGCTCCTATCGGGATTTGCTAGTTGAGAAGCCGACTCAATCGTTGGAGGTGGTGACTCTAGCACCTAGTCCGCTGATGGGATCCCTGCTAGTTGCCTTGCATGGTGTGCAGGCAGATATAGTGGAGTGGTTGGAGCAAGGCTCCTATCGGGATTTGCTAGTTGAGAAGCCCACTCAATCGTTGGAGGTGGTGACTCTAGCACCTAGTCCGCTGATGGGATCCCTAGTTGCCTTGCATGGTGTGCAGGCAGATATAGTGGAGTGGTTGGAGCAAGGCTCCTATCGGGATTTGCTAGTTGAGAAGCCGACTCAATCGTTGGAGGTGGTGACTCTAGCACCTAGTCCGCTGATGGGATCCCTGCTAGTTGCCTTGCATGGTGTGCAGGCAGATATAGTGGAGTGGTTGGAGCAAGGCTCCTATCGGGATTTGCTAGTTGAGAAGCCCACTGAATCGTTGGAGGTGGTGAGTCATATATAAAAAAATACCTCATCAATTCTGAATTCTTAGGGTCCAATGGCGTTGACCGAATCTCGTCATTGGTGTCTTCGGCACTCTTTGTTCCAGTCTCCTTATTAATGATATTTTCACTGCAAATCAAAAACATTAAAATAATTTTTAGCAATAAAATAAACATTTCATAATTATGTATGAGGATATTATCTCTTAAGACAAATTTATTGTAGTTTAGATTAAAAACAGTAGATACGAATCGGAAACGGTACAAGACTATTCAATGGAGTCGCTTGGAATCGGAGAAATTAGAGACATCGCGATTAATGTCCTTTGCCCCTTTCCATAATGTTCCCATTAACTCACTTTACTTTTGCCACTTTAATACCGATTTAGATTAGTAACTTTGGCAAAAAATATGTCCAAGACGAATAGGCCGAGCGCTATGATGGCCAGATATCTTTTCACTAAATGCTAGGTTTCTGACTCTTCATTATTTCATCTGCTGTCTACATGCAATATTATTTTTTCTAATTTCGTCTTCCGTCCTCCAGGTAATCAAAAAATAAATTCGAAAAAGCCACCAAAATACTTCTACAAACAAATACGTTCTGTGTATATACCCTTATTGCAACTGAAAATAATGTGTGCTTCATTCGAATTCATTGAGAAAACTAATCGGTGAAATTCTGCTAATGCTGCTCATTGAAGACAGGTGTCTGGAGCTTTACTCTGGGGAAAATGGAGTTTCCATTTTAAAAGCCCCCACCGTATACGTCATGATTTGTTAGTAGCTTTGGACAATTTCTTACCTTTCCTTCTTTGCAGTTTCGGTTTGAGATTTTTCAATAATTCTCCTTGGTATAAGGAAACTGTTCTCCCGGACAGGTAGACTGAGACCGTGAAGGCTAGCACTCATCTTATATTTCTTCAAATGAGGCTTAGTATCCTCTCCAAGCTCTGTCTCGCCACCAGACAAAGCAGTTTGAGAATAGTCGAGTTGCTTCTTGCTGGAATATTGAGTCGAATCATCAATACCTGGGCTCTGCTCAATATTTGGAGGAGGACCGCTTTCGTTGCCATAATGAGAGTTTGTTCCGTAGTTGGGTTCTGCTGTTTGTTCAGAAATGCCCCCGTATTGCTCCTTTCCACTCCCACTCTGCCCGTAGCTGCTGTCTTCTCCCTCAAATCTTCCACTATCTTCTGATCCACCTTCCTCTCTACCTACTCCAGACCTGAAACTACAACATTTAAATCATTCCAATGTTATATTCAACAATTTATTTTCTTGTGTAACTTAAATATAATTGTTAATGTCAGATTTGTGCAATATTAAATTAAATATACAAAATAATTTGATGCTCGTCATTTAAAAGCAATAAAAGTGTCCCCCGTTCCAACATTTGATAAAACAAATATACTTACAATCGATGGCGGAACGAAAAAGAAAAAAAGATCTAATGATTATTAAAACCATTTTTAATTCTAAACTTGTTTCTGGTCTAAGTGAAGCCTCATCAGGAAGAATTAGAGTTGACTAGCAACGACTAGGACCTTGGTTCCTGCCAGAGAATGGCCAGGCAAAGTATGCCGGGGGATATATGCTTAATGCTCATTAAGCTCCATATATTACCAAATACAAAATATCCATTATCTCTAATTAAGTCTTGTTTAAATACTAATCGACAAAATTATATATATACTAGCTCAGATACCCGGCTTCGCCCGGGAATTCATTTGAGGCTGGATGGTATTTTTTTGGCAAGGCTTTACTTTGCACAATATTTTGACATTTACCCTTCCCAGTGTTTAGGGTTAATACCCGTCGTTTCTGTGGACAGTTAATAATAAAATTATTTTTTTATGTAAGACTTCACTGTCCTCCATATTGTCATATTTCCCGTTTCCTGTGCATTATGCATAGATTTAAATTATTAAGGACAAAATATTATAATAATATATTATAATTTGAATTAATTTTTCCAGGTGAGGTACCTGGTAGTTCATATTGAAAAGAATTGTTGAGCAAATTTCTCTAAATAACAAAATTAACAACTTTTGTTATGTGCATTTTGCCGAAACCTCAATAGGAAACGAAATATCACTATTTTTAATTTCAGGCCTCCCTTATAACCCCCACTCCTGCCCGTCCCTAGAAATGTTAGTATGACTTATTATAATGAAGGCGTTAGTGCTAATACACATACCGAGTGTTTTATTTAGTTCGGTTGAGTCTTTTGTGCCAAATAAAATTGTTGACTCCCAGTATAATTCTTAGCGTATAACGCCTTTATACTTCGGTATACGGAAAAAGTGTATATAACAAAAGTTACTCTAAATAACAAAATAAACAACTTTTATCGTGCACATATTTGCAGAAGAACCAATGGAAAACGAAATATCGCTATTTTTAATTTCAGGCTTCCCTTATAACCCCCACTCCTGCCCGTCGCTAGAAATGTTGGTATAGCTTATTCTAAAGAAGGCGTTAGTTTTATTACACATACCGAGTTTTATTTAGTTCGGTTGAGTCTTTTGAGCCCAATAAAATTGTTGACTCCCGCTATAGTTTTTAGCTTATAACTCATTTATACTTCGGTATACGACAAAAGTGTATATAACAAAAGTTACTCTAAATATCAAAATAAACAACTTTTGTTATGTTCATATTTGGCGAAAACCCAATAGGAAACGAAATATCGCTATTTTTAATTTCAGGCTTCCCTTATAACCCCCACTCCTGTTCGTCTCAGAGGATATTAATATAGCCTAAAGTCTTAATTTCAGGCTTCCCTTATAACCCCCACTCCTGTTCGTCTCAGAGGATATTAATATAGCCTAAAGTCTAAGTTGGGTTAGTAGTAATATACATACCAAGTTTCATAAAATTCGGTTCTGCCGTTTTTGCGTGAAAAGGTAACAAACAAACAACCAAACAGACACCAAAGAAACAAAATGCAGTTATGGTGTCTATGACATGTGAAACGAAAAGTTATCGTGAAATTTCGCGAAAAAAATCAATGTACAGACAGAGGTTACAATTTTATATATATATAGATTATATATATATATATATATATATATATATATATATATATATGTGTGTATATATATGTGTGTGTGTGTGTGTTTTCAAAATCAAAATTATGGGTTTATTTAATGGCATGGTCGGCTAGGGACGTTTAATTGTATTTGTTGTGATTCTTCTTTTGAGTAATTTTGATGATACGCTTATATATCTTTTAATGACATTCATGCAGTTGATTTCTGTATTTTTATATTTGATATCTTTTGAATTCAATGTATCCTTTACATAACAACCTAATGTTCACTTATTTCGGATATTTGCAAGTGATTTTTCCAATATTTTTACGTTTGAATGTGATGTTATATCTGGTCATTGGTAGTTATCTCCAATCCTGATGAGGTGTCAGTAATGAGTATAGAAATAAAAGTAACTAGTCTAGAAATAAAAATGCTTTGAATAACCAGTTGATGTTTTTCTTTTCTGTTCACCTTCCGCCATCGATTGGCTAAACGAATCTACAGAGGTCATATTTTTACAACAAAAAAATGTCATGGACCATAATTTATAAATCACGAACATAATTGGTTCCATGCCATTTCTTGTATCTCTAATATTCTGGAAAAAATTGACGATCAAAACGCCAGTTACACAACTAGGCGCCACCACAAATTCAAATATGAAATTTCGAAATTTTGAGGTAATTCGTTTTGGAATTTTGCTATATACATAGAGACATGCCGACGACACTAGTACGCATAGGACACTAGTACGCTCCCTTGGCAGAAGGGAGTATAAAGGGGTCATAACAAGTATTTTCCTAACTTAGTTACAGAGTGAGGATGCACCGACTTAGAATGCACTTTGAGAGAGTGGCTGAAGCAAACCAGGCCCCTCCTATATTGTACCGCCACAGAATGCACTTTGAGAGAGTGGCTGAAGGAAACCAGGCCTTTCCTATACTGCACCGCCACAGAATGCACTTTGAGAGAGTGGCTGAAGCAAACCAGGCCCCTCCTATATTGTACCGCCACAGAATGCACTTTGAGAGAGTGGCTGAAGCAAACCAGGCGCCTCCTATATTGTACCGCCACAGAATGCACTTTGAGAGAGTGGCTGAAGCAAACCAGGCCCCTCCTATACTGCACCGCCACAGAATGCACTTTGAGAGAGTGGCTGAAGCAAACCAGGCCCCTCCTATATTGTACCGCCACAGAATGCACTTTGAGAGAGTGGCTGAAGCAAACCAGGCCCCTCCTATATTGTACCGCCACAGAATGCACTTTGAGAGAGTGGCTGAAGCAAACCAGGCCGCTCCTATACTGCACCGCCACAGAATGCACTTTGAGAGAGTGGCTGAAGCAAACCAGGCCCCTCCTATACTGCACCGCCACAGAATGCACTTTGAGAGAGTGGCTGAAGCAAACCAGGCCGCTCCTATACTGCACCGCCACAGAATGCACTTTGAGAGAGTGGCTGAAGCAAACCAGGCCCCTCCTATACTGCACCGCCACAGAATGCACTTTGAGAGAGTGGCTGAAGCAAACCAGGCCGCTCCTATACTGCACCGCCACAGAATGCACTTTGAGAGAGTGGCTGAAGCAAACCAGGCCGCTCCTATACTGCACCGCAACAGAATACACTTTGAGAGAGTGGCTGAAGCAAACCAGGCCCCTCCTATACTGCACCGCAACAGAATGCACTTTGAGAGAGTGGCTGAAGCAAACCAGGCCGCTCCTATACTGCACCGCAACAGAATACACTTTGAGAGAGTGGCTGAAGCAAACCAGGCCCCTCCTATACTGCACCGCCACAGAATGCACTTTGAGAGAGTGGCTGTAGCGCACCAGGGCGCTCCTATACTGCACCGCAACAGAATACACTTTGAGAGAGTGGCAGAAGCATAGCAGGCCTCTCTTATACTGCACCGCCACAGAATGCACTTTGAGAGAGTGGCTGAAGCAAACCAGGTCGCTCCTATACTGCACCGCTACCTATCAGCAAGGCTTTTCATTGTTCCTCCATCTAAATAACTCTTCAAATACGTCGACATTGACTCCCGTCAAACAAAACGGTTGAAATTAAAACATCTACAGCTACGAGTATTGTATCAATTGCTTACCCTTGATCTTTCGACTTTTGGTTTTGATGTGCATCATTACTGTTGGGAAAACCGTTCTCCAAGGAAGGTCGGTTTGAGTGGCGAAGGGTTGCAGAGAAGCTGTATTTGTTCCATGCAGCATCGTTGTCCCCGCTCTCCCCTGCCTCAGCGTAGCAGCTCTCCCGATCCTTCTTGCTGTCCCCTGCCTTAGCGTAGCACCTCTCCAAATCCTTCTTGCTGTCCCCTGCCTTAGCGTAGCAGCTCTCAAGATCCTTCTTGCTGTCCCCTGCCTTACCGTAGCAGCCCTCCATATCGTTCTTGGTGGGATATTGAGAAGAGGCCTCATGAACAGACGTATCCTGATTATGAGTGCCGTCTGCGGGAATCTCGCTGTTAGCAGCTTGTGGCTGAGAGCCAGAGCTCTCGCTCCCATAGTGGCTGGAATGGTAGAAATTCCTGTCTCCATAATTGCCATAGTATCCGCCATAGCTTCCGTATCCATAGTTGCCGAGGATGGGCTCTGCCGTCTCTTGACTGATGCCCTCGTATTGAGGCTCCTGGCATTGGCCCTTAGTGTGGTCGCTGCCCTCCTTTTCGCTGGCAGAATGATGGTAGTTATTGGGTGTCTGGGTGTAGCTGTTTCCATCAGCCCCGTATTGGCCCCTACTTTGGTCGCTGCCCTCCTTTTCGCTGGCAGAATGATGGTAGTTATTGGGTGTCTGGGTGTAGCTGTTTCCATCAGCCCCGTATTGGCTCTTACTTTGGTCGCTGCCCTCCTTTTCGTTGGCAGAATGATGGTAATAATTGGGTGTTTGGGTGTAGCTGTTTCCATCAGCCTCCTTCGATCCAATGCTTGAGTCTCCCTGCTTTTCAGCCGAGCCATAACTCTCACTATTGTCTGACTCCGTGCTTGAACCGTCACTGCTACCTCCTCCATATCTGGAAGCAATCAATTTATACAATTATATCACTAGCAGGCAAATGGTCAGTATTTATTTAAACTCTATTTCTCCTTCATTCACTTTATTATAACTGGCGTTGTTTACTACCTCTCATCAGGAGTATAATCTTTACTACTAAAAACGGAGTCAGCACACGGCCAGGAGGGTCATCCTTTTCTAGACCAGTTTATTCCAAATGCTACCATAAATCGATAAATTGCTGGAGTATGCATTTACAATCGATATTATATTATATCGAACATTATAAAAAATCCCAGATGAACTAGCGTAGACCTTATTTATAAAATTAAAGATGAATATATAATAAAATTGACCTAACTGAAAACAAAACGGTAAGAACCTAAAAAAAAAAAATAAAAAATAAAAAAAAAAAAAAAAAAAAAAACCAAACCTCATTTTCGCTATCTCCTGTGTAGGATTGATGGACATTTTTCAAAAATCACGTCATGACTACAACGTCAATAGCTGATTTGCCTTTAGGCATCTGCTAAAATGACGATGTAAAATCAATATTTCAAACTAATTTAACTGTATATCAAAATGATAAAAGTCCGTCAAGCAGGGGCAGCGTAAAATATGCACATTTCCCACGTGCGTGTAGAACGCCTTTGTGATCTAATCTCACCATATATTTTCTATTTATATTTTAAACCGATGAGTAAAAGGGGGGGGGGTTAATGATGGCAAAAAACAAGAATGTACGAATAACTAGCTTAATACTTGAGTTACGAAAAATGTATAGAATATCAGTTGTAGAACATCGATAGTTAGTTGTAGAACATCGATAGTTTAACTAGATTGGTTCTACAACATTTTATGATCCGGCTCATAAAAACGGAAATATTATGAATTTTCAAATCCACCCCTTTAACTCCCAGCTATTTCAGCTCCAATTTCAGGAAATATCAAATAAGGTCTTTAGTGTTGACTGAAACGGCCAAATATCGAGTATGGTTTAGATCAAATAAGCATTTTCGAGTAAAGAACAAAAAAGTCCGTCACGCAGGGGCTGCGTAAACTAAGCAGATTTCCCTCGTGAAGTTTAGTAATAGATAAATATACATACTGCTAACACAACACCGTGAATAAAGACAAACGGAAATAAGAAATGTTTCATCCAATTTCAATAGCCTGCCGACAGGAAGCGTTAGGTTAGAAATGTAAACAAACGGGTCCCGCCTCACACCGGAAAGAAAAACAATTACTGTAATATATCAGAATATAACACATTAATTTTATTGAGAACTATTTACTATATCTAGTACTGTAATTAATAATGAGTCAGAATAATTGTTATCTCAATCAATAAAATTTTAGTAGTCCAAAACTTTAAGATGGGGGGGGGGGAGTCACCAGTGCATATTTGCATGTATCTCGTATAATAAAGGTCTCTTGAATACAATTTTTGGTATTTAAACTTCCAATAATGTGATTTATTATGTATCAGAGTATTGTTTACGTAACATGAGTAGAAGTGGCGGTTTCGTGAAAACTGAAAAATGCAAATATCTCGGTTAATATTCAAGATAGAGAATAAATGTATATAACAATACTTATAGTAAATTTAATTTGTAATAAGATTGATTCTGTATAATTTTTCGATCCGACGTATAGTAACGGAGATATTTCGAATTTTCAAAAATCCTCCCCTCTAAACCCCCCCTCCCACTGGTCCGATTTCAGCCGTTAACGAACTTGATCTTTCTTTTTACATAAAACGCTTAAATATGAAGTTTGGTAAGGATTAAACAAAAATTGCGACCGCTAGAGCGGTAACAGACAAATATATAGATATATATATATATATATATATATATATATATATATATATATATATATATATATATATATATAGATATATATATACAGTTTTGAACGGACCTCATTTTCGTCATCTACTAGGTAGGATCGATGGACATTTGAAGAAAAATGTCGAAAATTCCGTCATGAGTACAACCTCAATAGCTGATTTCCCCTAAGGGAAATCTGCTAAAAATCGTAGTTTATGACGTCATCACATGACGTATTTGCATGTATCACACAAAGTAAAGCAGTACGCGCATTGAAACGCTGAACTAATAGAATAGATAACCAACACTACATATACATAACTTGAACCCAGAGCCACCTATACTGTGAGCTCAACCCAAGATACACTAAACTAACATGGCCATGAGACTAGTAGTCAACTACAGACCAGCACCCACATAAAGTCTAGCAAAACATATTACATCTATACTAAGAGACACAGTGAACCTACCCAACACATACACAATCAAGAACACTACAGAACTTGTGAACAAACTCACACTAATCCTGTCCCGATTAGCCTAGTAGCATAAAGTGAACGTAAAATAAAAATAAAAAACTCACACTAACAGAACGAACAAGTCTAGTTTCATTCGACATAAATGACCTTTAGCCATCTACAGCCGTACAAGAAACCACTGACATACTCACTACAAGACTCAGCGACTTATACGATGATGACTACAACAGGGAAATCACTGATCTGACAAAGACAGACTTGAAACAGAATTACTTCCGCTTCAACAACTACATATACATATCGACAGACGGACTTAGAATGGGAAATCCTACTTCTATACTAACAGAGATATTCTTTCAGCACATTGAAGATACACATATACAAAAACTCATGGTCATACACAACATAAGAAAACACTTCAGCTTTGTAGATGATACTTTTTGCATAACCGAAACAGACATTAACAAGATACTAACAGACCTCAACAAACTCCACTCCAACATAGGTTACACCATGGAGATGGAAAACGAAAGGACACTTAACTTCCTGGGCCTGACAACTACCAGACTGGAGTAGGGAACATACAGAAACCCCACATCCACAGATACACTATACACACCACTTCAAATCACCCAAATCGCTGCATATCGACACATACTGACAAATAACATCTATAACAAGGGCATTTACAATGTGAACGGAGTATACAAACTGACGTGCAGTTACAACAGAAACATTGGACCAACTGGGAGGAGTCTGATCAACAAAACACATACGCTCATTCAGACTAAACAAACGAGACTATAACTTCGCCAACGACTTGAACGGTCACTGCCACGACCCTACAAATATATCCGACAGTATGAAACTCCTATACAGACAAACGAAAGGACGAAGATTGGGCATACTAGAGAACATGGAGATTTACAAACAAGGGATAGTATGCATGATAGTATGATATTAACGAACAGCACAACACTAGCTCAGTCGCGATATTCAGATCTTCGCAACTACATAAACGGAATAACAAACGAAAGACGCCAACTGACGGACACACCCACGAATATAAACAAAGTTTCTGAAGGCTCAGAACTTGAGTTAGGAAAAAATGAATAGAACAACAGTTGTAGAACTTTAATAGTTTAACAAGATTGACTCCATAACATTTTACAATCTGACAACTAATAACAGCAATATTTTAATTTTCATAATCTCCCTCTAAACCTCCCCCCCCCGCACCCTCACGTCCCATTCCACCCTCACCACCCAAACCGCCCCCCCACCCATTCCACCCCCACCACCCATTCCACCCCCCCCGCCCCTCACCTCCCATTCCACCCCACCACCCATTCCACCCCCACCATACTTTTCAAACCCCCAATAATATTTCAAAACCCCACCCACCAATTCCACCCCCCCCCCCGCACCCTCACCTCCCATTCCTCCCTCACCACCCATTCCACAACCCACACCACCCACTCCACCCCCACCACCCATTCTACCCCACCACCCCCACCACCCATTCAACCCCACCACCCTCACCTCCCATTCCACCCCACCACCCATTCCACCCCCACCATCCATTTCAAACCCCCACTACCCATTCCAAACCCCCACCACCCATTCCACCCCCCCCCCCGCACCCTCACCTCCCATTCCTCCCTCACCACCCATTCCACAACCCCCCCCACCCAGTCAAACCCCACCCCCCATTCTACCCCACCACCCCCACCACCCATTCCAAACCCCCACCACCCATTCCACCCACCCCCCCCCCCACTCATCCCCCAATTGAACATTTTAGAAACTAGAACGTAAAACCTTAATTGATGACGTCATGGCACAACGGATTTGCATGTATCGCATATTAAAGGTCCAATAGAAACAATATTTGGTATTTAAGCTTAGAATAAAGAGGTTCATGTTATAACAGCTATTGTTTATGGATATGAATATGAGTGGAAGTTTACTGAAGGCAGAAAACTAAAAATCCCTAATAACTCGGTTAATATTAATCTTAAAGAAAATATGTATAAAACAACATTTGTAGACAATTAAATCTATATATATATATATATATATATATATATATATATATATATACTAGCTCAGATACCCGGCTTCGCCTGATAATTGATTTGAGGCTGAATGGTGATGGTATTTTTTTGGCAAGGCTTTAATTTGCACAATATTTTGGCATTTACCTGCCCCAGTGTTTAGGATTAATACCCGTTGGCATTTGTTAATAATAAAATTAATTTTTTATGTAAGTCTTCACTGTCCTCCAAATTGTCATATTTCCCGTCTCTTGGGCGTTATGCATAGATTTCAGTTATTAAGGACAAAATATTAACATAGATTTGAATTAATTTCTCCAGGTGAGGTACCTCATAGTTCAAATTGGAATGAATTGTTGAGCATATCAATATTTCTACGCAAATTACTTTCACCACACATTGTTCCTGGAGAAATGTATAAAACAAAAGTTAATCTAAATAACAAAGTAAACAACTTTGTTATGTGCATGTTTGTCGAAAAACAAATAGACAATGAAATATTGCGAATTCTTATTTCAGGTCTCCCTTATAACCCCCACTCCCGTTCTAACCTAAAAATTTTAATATAGCTTATAATCATGGAAGAATTAATGCTAATTGACATACCGAGTTTTTTTAGTTCGGTTTAATCGTTAGCGCCCAATGAAATAGTTGACTCCCGCTTTAGTTTATAGTGTATATCTCATTTATAATTTGTTAAAAGACAAAAACGAATATGACAAAAGTTACTCTAAATAACAAAATAAACCACTTTTGTTATGTTCATATTTGCCGAAAAACGAATAGAAAATGAAATACCGTTATTTTTAAATTCAGGCCTCCCTTACAACCCCCCACTCCTGCCCGTCCCTAGAAATTTTGGTATGGCTTGTTATAATGAAAGCGTTATTGCTAATACATATACCGAGTTTTATTTATTTCGGTTAGGTCTTTTGTCCCAAATAAAATTGTTCACTTCCGCTATAGGTTTTAGCGTATATCTCGTTTATAATTCGGTATACGAAAGAAGTGTATATATCAAAAGTTACTCTAAATACCAAAATAAACAACTTTTGTTATGTTCATATTTGCCGAAAAAAACAATAGGAAACGTAATTACCCCCACTCCTGTTCGCCTCAGAGGATATTAATATAGCCTAAAGTCTAAGTTGGGTTAGTAGTAATATACATACCAAGTTTCATGAAATTCGGTTCAGCCGTTTATGCGTGAAAAGCTAACAAACAAAAAAACAAACAAACAGACACCGAAGAAACAAAATGCAGTTATGGTGTCTATGACATGTGAAAGGAAAAGTTATCATGAAATTTCGCGAAAAAAATCAATGTACAGACAGAGGTTACAATTTTATATAGCACTGCTGCACGTCTCTAGAAATAATGGTACAGCTTATTATCAGGAAGAAGTTAGTGTTAATTCACATACGGAATTTTGTTTAGTTCGGTTGAGTCATTGGTACCAAATAAAATTGTTGATTCCCGTTAAAGATTTTTAGCGTATAACTCATTTATACTTCCGTATACAGCAAAAGTGTATATAACATAAGTTACTCTAAATAACAAAATAAAAAACTTTTGTTATGTTCATATTTGCCGAAAAACGAATAGAAAACGAAATACCGCTATTTATAAATTCAGGCATCCCTTACAACCCCTACTCCTGCCCGTCCCTAGAAATGTTGGTATGGACATTAATGAAAGCGTTATTGCTAATACACATACCGAGTTTTATTTATTCCGGTTGGGTCTTTTGTCCCAAATAAAATTGTTCACTTCCGCTATGGGTTTTAGCGTATATCTCGTTTATAATTCGGTATACGAAAAAAGTGTATATATCAAAAGTTACTCTAAATACCAAAATAAACAACTTTTGTTATGTTCATATTTCCCGAAAAACCAATAGGAAACGAAATATCGCTATTTTTAATTCTAGGCTTCCCTTATAACCCCCACTCCTGTTCGTCTCAGAGGATATTAATATCGCATAAAGTCTAAGTTGGGTAAGTCATATATATACCAAGTTTCATAAAATTCGGTTCAGCCGTTTTTGCGTGAAAAGGTAACAAACAAACAAACACACGAAAGAAACAAAATGCAGTTATGGTGTCTATGACATGTGAAACGAAAATTTATCGTGAAAATTCACAAAAAAAATAAATATACAGACAGAGGTTACAATTTTATATATATATAAATTGTAACCTCTGTCTGTACATTGATTTTTCTCGCGAAATTTCACGATAACTTTTCGTTTTACATGTCATAGACACCATAACTGCATTTTGTTTCTTTCGTGTCTGTTTGATTGTTTGTTTGTTACCTATTCACGCATAAACGGCTGAACCGAAGTTTATGAAACTTAGAATAAATGTTACTACTAACCCAACTTAGATTTTATGCTATGTTAATATTCTCTGCGACGAACAGCAGTGGGGGGGGGTTATAAAGGAGGCCTGAAATTAAAAATAGCGATATTTCGTTTGGTATTGCTTTTTAGGCAAATATGCACATAACAACAGTTGTTTATTGTGTTATTTGGAGTAACTTTTGTTTTATGCACTTTTGTCGTATACCGAATTATAAACGAGATATACGCTAAAACCTATAGCGGAAGTGAACAATTTTATTTGCGACAAAAGACCTAACCGAAATAAATAAAACTCGGTATGTTCCTTATAATAAGCCATACAACATTTCTAGGGACGGGCAGGAGTAGGGGTTATAAGGGAGGCCTGAAATTAAAAATAGCAATATTTCGTTTCCTATTGGGGTTTTGGCAAATATGCACATTACAAAACTAGTTTATTTTGTTATTTAAAGAAACTTTTGTTATAGACACTATCGCCGAATACCGAACTATAAAGGCGTTATACGCTAAAAATTATAGCGGGAGTCACAATTTTATTTGGCACAAAAGACTCACCGAACTAAATAAAACACTCGGTATGAGTATTAGCACTAACGCCTTCCTTATAATAAGCCATACTAACATTTCTAGGGATGGGCAGGAGTGGGGGTTATAAGGGAGGCCTGAAATTAATAATAGTGATATTTTGTTTCTTATTGGGGTTTCGGCAAATATGCACATAACAAAAGTTGTTTATTTTGTTATTTAGAGAAAATAGCTCAACAATTCTTTTCAATATGAACTACCACGTACATCACCTGGAAAAATTAATTGAAATGTATGTTAATATTTTGTCCTTAATAATTCAAATCTTTGCATAATGCACAAGAAACGGGAAATATGACAATATGGAGGACAGTGAAGTCTTACATAAAAAATTTTATTATTAACAAATCCACAGAAACGCCGGGTATTAACCCTAAACACTGGGAGGGTAAATGTCAAAATATTGTGCAAAGTAAAGCCTTGCCAAAAAAATACCATCACCTTTCAGCCCCAAATGAATTCCCGGGCAAGCCGGGTATCTGAGGTAGTATATATATAAAATTGTAACCTCTGTCTGTACATTGATTTTTTTCGCAAAATTTCACGATACCTTTTCGTTTCACATGTCATAGACACCATAACTGCATTTTGTTTCTTTCGTGTATGTTTGTTTGTTTGTTACCTTTTCACGCATAAACGGCTGAACCGAATTTTATGAAACATGGTATGTATATTACTCCTAGCCGAACTTAGACTTTAGGCTATACTAATATTCCCTGAAATGGGGTTATAAGGGAGACCTGAAATTAAAAATAGCAATATTTCGGTTCCTATTGGTTTTTCGCAAATATGCACATAACAAAAGTTATTTATTTTATAATTCAGAGTAACTTTTGTTATATACACTTTCGTCGTATACCTAAGTATAAATGAGTTATACGCTAAAAATTATAGCGGGAGTCAACAATTTTATTTGGCACAAAAGAATCAAGCGAACTAAATAAAACTTGGTACGTGTATTAGGACTTTTGCCTTCATTATTACAAGCCATACCAGCATTTCTAGGGATGGGCAAATATAATTGTGAGACAAGAGCCAATAAATATATTAAGGTACTGGTCATGGTTATGGAGAGAGCCTATTTCAAGGACATTTTATGGTTAGTTTGTTAGTTTTTTGCAATGCTTGAAGATGATGATGTTGATGAAGATCCCGAGGGGAGTTCTCTGCCGCTGATGGAATCGGTTGCAACTTATATAAGGGCGAAATGATTATAGTTGGCTTGAACTTGTGGGGCTTGATTTTAAATGTTCGTCCTCACGCCATTCTTCTCCTTCCCCGCTTCTCAGCGAGATCGCTCGACGGCCTTTTCCGTTTACTCGCACATTTTTTGTTTTCACCGGTAATGAGAAGCTGTCTTTTTACTCCGCCGGACTCGACTTCCATCATGTTCTGGGTCTATTGCCCTTTCCTGTCAGCCCCCCTCGAGGCTTGATGCGTTGCCAGCGAGGTCCCCAGCCCCAGTGATCCTCGCAAAGATGAGTGGACGCCGGGTGCTAGCTACATCCTTTCAGCCCCCCTCGCGGCTTCATGCGTTGCCAGGAAGGTCCCCAGCTCCGGTGATCCTCGCTAAGATGAGTGGACGCTGGGTGCTGGCTACATCATGTCAGCCCCCCTCGCGGCTTGATGCGTTGCCAAGGAGGTTCCCAGCCCCAGTGATCCTCGTAAAGGTGGGTGGAAGCCGGGTGCTGGCCCCATCCTGTCAGCCCCCCTCGCGGCTTGATGCGTTGCCTGCGAAGTCCCCAGCCCCAGTGATCCTCGTAATGTTGGGTGGACACCGGGTGCTGGCTACATCCTGTCAGCCCCCCTCGAGGCTTGATGCGTTGCCAGCGAGGTCCACAGCCACAGTGGTCCTCGCAAAGATAAGTAGACGCCGGGTGCTGGCTACATCCTGTCAGCCCCCCTCGCGGCTTGATGCGTTGCCAGCGAGGTCCCCAGCCCCAGTGATCCTCGTAAAGGTGGGTGGACACCGGGTGCTGGCTACATCCTGTCAGCCCCCCTCGCGGCTTGATGCGTTGCCAGCGAAGTCCCCAGCCCCAGTGATCCTCGTAAAGGTGGGTGGACACCGGGTGCTGGCTACATCCTGTCAGCCCCTCTCGCGGCTTGATGCGTTGCTAGCGAGGTCCCCAGCTCCGGTGATATTGCAATAATTGGTTTTTCCTTCAGGTTAGGAATTTCTTTCAGCTCTGAGCGGTTGGATTACATCTTTGTTTACAATTTAGACTCTTTTCTGTTGTGGACTCTATGAAAATTTAGATTGTCTGAAAGATTTCTCATTAAAATTTGTATTTGATCACTTAATATTGGCGGTGGCATTAAGTGTTAGCAGAATACAGATTTATCTATTATAAAACTTCACATGGGAAATCTACTTTGTTTCAGAAACCTCATCGCGACGGATTTCCTCCTGCTTCTCCACTAAATTCAAATTCCCGTTAACCGTGAGATGATTTTAGATACAATTGGTGACAAGTGATAATGCAAAAAAGTGCGTGACGAAGAGCTTCCATAAACTAAGCAGATTCCCCCCATCTTGGAATGACACGTTACTTATCTCATCTCAGCATATATTCTCTATTTGCAAAAAGTGCGTGAGGGAGAGGCTGCAAAAACTAAGCAGATTCCCCCCATCTTGGAATGACACACTACTTATCTCATCTCAGCATATATTCTCTATTTCCAAAAAGTGCGTGAGGGAGGGGCTGCATAAACTTAGCAGATTCCCCCCATCTTGGAATGACACACTACTTATCTCATCTCAGCATATATTCTCTATTGTATAGAATCAATCTTGTTTCAAATTAAATTTACTATAAATATTGTTCTATACATATGTTCCGTATAATGATTAATAACCGAGATATTTGGATTTTATAGTTTTACGCTTTTAGTAAACCCCCACTCCTACTAGCGTCATATTAATAATAAGCTGTTACATAATGGACCACTTTATTACAAGTATAAATACCAAATATCGTTTTCAACAAAGCTTTGTTATACGAGATATTTGTTGATCCCCCCCCCCTCCTTCTTTTGTCTTGCATTACTAAAATCTGATTGATTGTGATAGAAATTATTCTGATTCATTTCAAATTACTCCACTAGCTATAATACATAGTTTTCAAAAAAATTAATATGTTATATTCAAATATATTTCATTAATTGTTCATCTTTCCGTTATAGAATAATTTCATCTATTCAGTGCTGCGAAACTGGCTGCCTCTTTTTTCACAATTCAGACGCTTTCCGTTCTAGATATTATTAACCTGTATATTGAGTGAATGATTTCTTATTACTGTTTGTATTTATTCCCTTCACATTGTGTTACCAGTATCTAAATTTATCTGTTCGAAACATCCAGTGGAAAATCAGCTTAGTTGACGCAACCCCTGCGTGACGGACTTTTCGTTTAACATGCAATAGACCTGATATCTGCAATTTGTTTGTTTCGTTTCTGTTTGTTTTTTTTACCTTTTCACCCATAAACGGCTGGGCCGATTTTTTGAACTTGGTATGTATATTACTACTATTCCAACTTAGACTTTAGGCTATATTAATATTCTCTGAGACGAACAGAAGTGGGGGTTATAAGGGAGGCCTGAAATTAAAAATAGTGATATTTCGTTTTGCATTGATTTTTCGGTAAATATGCACATAAAAAAAGATGTTTATTTTGTTATTTAGAGTAACTTTTGTCGTATACATAAGTATAAATGGGTTATACGCTAAAAACTATAGCGAGAGTCAACAATATCATTTGGCACAAAAGAGTCAACCGACCTAAACTAAACTCGGTAAGTGAATTAGCAAACTCCTCCATGATAATAATCTGTAACAACATTTAGAGGCACGAGGAGGAGTGGGGGTTATAAGGCAGGCCGGAATGTAAAAATTGCTATATTTTGTTTCCTATTGGATTTCGTCAAATATGCACATAACAAACGTTGTTTATTGTGTTATTTAGAGTAACTTTTGTTATATTCACTTTTGTTGTATAACTAACTATAAACGAGATAACTCTAAAAACTAAAACCAGAGCCAACAATTTTATTGGGTACTAACGATTGAACTGGACTCAACAAAACTCGGTATGTGAGTTAGCATTAATTCTCCTATGTTTATAAGATATATTAAAATTTTCAGGTCCGAACGGGAGTGGGGTTTATAAGGGAGGTCTGATATAAAAATTCGCGATATTTCATTTTCTATTTGTTTTATGGCAAACTTGCACACAACAAAAGATGTTTGTTGTGTTATTAAAAGTAACTTTTGTTTTAATCATTTTTTCGTATAACAATTTATGAAACAAGTAATTTGCCTTGAAATATTGATATAAACAACAATTCTATCCATCATGAACTACCAGGTACTTCACCTGGATAAATTAGTTCAAGTCTATGTTAATATTTTATCCGTAATAATTCAAATATATGTTATTTTTTAAACGCTAATAACAGATTGTACCAAGTAAAGTGTACGCCCCCCCTCTCTTCTCCCAAACATGAATTCATGGGAAACGCCAGTTTCCCCTAAGTGAAGTTAATACTTTATTTAATTAAAACGTGAAACATCGTTTGAACAAACAGTTTCAGTATTGTGAAGATAATGTAATCGGATTTGTTAATATGATTTAATGTATTACAGGATTGAGATCCTAAATGAGTTGGCACTACTGAGCCTAGGGGAAACTTCCTTTGTCCTATCAGTTCTGCCGCTTCCCTGCCGGCCTCATATTGGTCTATGTTTACATGTTAATTGATGCTTTATTTTTAGCAATGTATTGTTATTCACAGATATGTGAATTCCTTTAATTATCATAAATAAATAATTTAATAAGATGAATGTTGGGGAGGTGCACGCATTTACTTCTGGTATTTATTAACCCTGCTCCGTTAATATATGATTTACTTTACTGAACACACTATGTACCAATATGAATATACTGTTTACAATCGAGACTTATAATAGAGTATTTTTAATAGCGGTTATGACGTACTTAAAACAGCTGTCACCTTTGGGCTTTTACCGCATTAAGGGAAAGGAACTTTTATTCATACATGATATGGAAGACAGAATACTTTCTATGATTATGAATTATATGGTCCATTACGTTAGAAAAAAAACTACATGCACAGGAGACGGGAAATATAAAAATATTGAAGACAGTGAACTCTTAAATAACAATTTTAATATTAACAAATCCACAGCAATGACGAGTATAAACCCTAAACTCTAGGACGGGGAAATGTCATAATATTGTGCAAAGTAAAGCTTTGCCAAAAAATACCATCTTCATTCAGCTTCTAATGAATTCCCGGGCGAAGCCGGGTACCTTAGCTAGTGTATATATATATATATATATCTTCTAAACCATGTATGAATGTTCCTTTCCGTTGATGCGGTACAAAACCCAATGGTGACAGCTGTTTTAGGTGCGTCCATATTGCTATACCCCCCACTCAAGTTCGAACCTAAAAATTTTAATATAGCTTATAATCATGGAACAATTAGTGCTAATTTACATATAGAGCTATGTTCAGTTCGGGTCAATCGTTAGTGCCCAATAAAATTGTTGGCTGCCTGTTTAGGTTTTATTGTATATCTCGTTTATACTTTGTTAAACGACAAAAGTGAATACAACAAAAGTTACTCTACATAACAAAATAAACAACTTTTATCCTGTGCATATTTGCCGAAAAACAGATAGGAAACGAAATATCGCAATTTTTAATTTCAAGCCTCCCTTACAACCCCCACCCCTCATTGTCCCTAGAAATCTTGGTACAGCTTATTATCAGTTAGGAACTCATGGTAGTTCACATACCGAGTTTTGTTTAGTTCGGATAATTTTTTTGTCCCCAATAAAATTATTGACTTACTTCGGTATACGACAAAAGTGGATATAACAAATGTTACTCTAAACAATAAAATAAATAACTTTTTTTATGTCCGAAAAAGCAATACGAAACTAAATATCGCTATTTTTATTTTCAGGCCTTCCTTATAACCCCCACTCCCGTTTGAACCTAAAAATTGTAATATAGCTTATAATCATGGAAGAATTAATGCTAATTCACATACCGAATTTTGTTAAGTTCAGCTCAATCGTTAGTACCCAATAATATTGTTGGCTCCCGATTTAGTTTTTAGTGGATATCACGTTTATACTTTGTTATACAACAAAAGTGAATATAATAAAAGTTACTTTAAATAACAAAATAAACTACTTTTGTCATATGAATATTTGCCGAAAACCTAATGGAAAACGAAATACCGCTATTTTTAATTTCAGGCCTCCCTTACAACCCCCACTCCTGCTCGTCCCTAGAAATGTTGGTATGGCTTATTATAACGAAGGAGTTAGTGCTAATACACATACTGATTTTTATTTAGTTCGGTTGACTGTTTTGTGCCAAATAAAATTGTTGACTCCCGCTATACTTTTTAGCGTATAACGCATTTATACTTCGGTATATGACGAAAGTGTATATAACATAAGTTACTCTAAATATCAAAATAAAAAACTTTTGTTAAGTGCATACTTCCATAAAAAACAAATAAACAAACAGACACGAAAGAATCAAAATGCAGTTATGATGTCTATGAAATGTGAACCGATAAGTTATCGTGAAATTTCGCGAAAAAATCAATGTACAGACAGAGGTTACAATTTTATATATATATATATATATATATATATATATATATATATATATATATATATATATATGCGTAAACGGCTGAACCAAATTGTATGAATCTTGGTATGTATATTACTACTAACCCAACTTAGACTTTAGGCTATATTAATATTCTCGGAGATGAACAGGAGTGGGGGTTATAAGGGAGGCCTGAAATTAAAAATAGCGATATTTCGTTTGGTATTGCTTTTTAGGCAAATATGCACATAACAACAGTTGTTTATTTTGTTATTTAGAGTAACTTTTGTTATATGCACATTCGTCGTATACGGAAGTATAAATGCGTTATTCATTAAAAATTGTAGCAGGAGTCAACAATTTTATTTGGCTCAAAAGACTCACCAAACTAAATAAAACGCGGTATGTGTATTAGCACTAACGCCTTCATTATCAGAAGCCATACTAACATTTCTAAGGACGGGCAGGAGTGGGGGGTGTAAGGGAGGCCTGAAATTAAAAATAGCTGTATTTCGTTTTCTATTGGTTTTTCTGCAAATATGCACATGACAAAAGTTGTTTATATTGTTATTTAGAGTAACCTTTGTCTACACTTTTGTCGTACAACGAAGTATAAAAGAGATATACTCTAAAAACGATAGCAAGGGTCACTAATTTTATAAAGAGCTGACAATCAAACTTTGCATTTAAAAGTGAATAAATTTGTATTGCCTGAATATTTGTATTTTAGGAAAACCGGATTGGTCTTTAGAGTCCATTAATATTTGTTTTAGACGAAGTAGATTATAGGTGTTATTGAGAATAAAAGTTATGAAAATTAGTTTCCTGATACCTTCCCTGCAAAATATTATTTAGGCTGAGATATATTGTGTATATGGTAACCTATACATTAACCGATTGATAACTGCTCATTAATCTTTATTTCATAATGGAATGTTCAGTCAAATGATGATATTTTTTTCTTTTAGTTAGTGTGAAGCTTGTAAATCTCCGCCCCACCCCCTCCAACTTAATCTAAATTACGTTGAAGTTATATAATATTTGTCAGAGTTATTTGTTTTCTCCAGAAAAGTGAATTATTAAAACACTCCCACCGTTTAATATTAAGAGTAACTGATATTACAATGTTTAAACCAAATAATGTTGAATTTGGACAAGATGCGGGAGCGGAAGTTGCGAGGAGATAACACCTTCGGTACCTGGCGGACAGGCTTTAGATCCGGCCGACTTGGGTTGGCTTTGGCGGGAAGAGATAGATGATGCTTAATAATTTAAATAACCATGATGTTTGCTTTAAACTAGAGCTAAACAATAAATAGGGTAGAAAGTGCTGGGGAGATCTGCTAATTATTAGCATTACTCCGATAATATGTTACACATAATAACTTTTGAGAATGAGTAAGAACTACTCTGAATACAAAGTTTCTTTTTCAGTTATATATTACAGTATTTTTAATAATGGTGATTAAATACTTATAGGTTATAAATCTCTGCAGCCCCCCCCCACCTCCTTTAAATATTTATTTTCACTAGGAAATAACGTTATTTATTTCCAATGGAAATGAAAACTATAAAAGTATTTTCATTATTCAATTTTTATTACGTAATTTTGAAGCAAAGTCACGCTGAATTTACAGAAGGAGTGATAGCGGAAGTTGTGAGGAATCAAACTCTTTAATTCTGGTATATAGTAGCTTATTTCCTCGTATATAATCCCTTTATTGAAACAACTATGTACTCTATATATATATATATATTAAACGCTACTTGATAATTCCATTATGACAAAAGACAGTATGCAATGGAACAATCAGGTTCTCCTAAAATACAAATATTCAGGCAATTCAAATTTATTCTATTATAAATTGTTGGCTCGTTATAAAATTGGTGACTCCTGCTATAGTTTTTAGCTCGTTTATACTTTGTCGTACGACAAAAGTTACTCTAAATAACAAAATAAACACTTTTTGTTTTGTGCATCTATGCCGAAAACACAATTGGAAGCAAAAAATCGATTTTACAATTTTGGCTTCCTTTGTAACCGCCACTCCTGTTCGTACCTAGTAATGTTAATGTATCTCATAATCAGAGAGCCATTAATAATGACAAGCTTACGGAGTTTTGTTGGGTTCGTTTTGTCTTTCATGTCCTTTAAAATTGTTGACCTCCAGTTATACTAAAACCTATAGCTTATTTATACTTCGGTATATGGCAAATGAGTACATAACAAAAGTAAACAATTTTTGTTAAGCGCATCTTTGTCGAAAAGACAATAGAAGACGAAATATCGCAATTACTCATTTAAGGCCTCCCACCTCTGAGAATATTAGTATAGCTTATATTCTAAAGTTGGGTTAACAGTAGTATACGCACCAAGTTTCATAAAATTCGGTTCAGTAGTTTGGGCGTGAAAAGGTAACAAACAAACACTAAAGCCACAATTTGCAGATATCGTGCCTATGGCATGTGAAACAAAGTAGTATCGTGAACTTTCGTGAAAAAAATTGTGGCTTTCTTCATACCATACTCCTATTGAAGTTCTGCATTTGGTCTATGCATTGTTTGGTAAGTGAAGTGTTAAGGGAGTTATTCGTGCTTCCATGTTTTCAGCGTTCAGTAACCACCACCCCCCCCCGTTGTCTGCTATAGGAGCAGGTCTCAATCTGCTTTGTTTATGCACCGCCTCGTATTGAAGTTATGCATTTGTTCTATGCATGGTTTGCTAAGTGAAGTGTTAAGGGAGTTATTCGTGCTTCCATGTTTTCAGTGTTCATTATGCACCGCCTCATATTTTCATTTTTATTTGACTATTTAAATATTTTCCTAACTGTGGTGCATTATTAATAAAAATAATAAGTAGATTACCTGTCATTGGTATGTGATAATGTAATAAGATCGATAGGAAATCACGTATTGACAAGTCCATGTTAGATAATTACGTGATGATAGAATCATCTCCAATAGCTCAAATCGTTACAGCTTCTCCATTAACTAGCAACAAATGTTTATTTCTCTTCATAATTTCCTGCCTATTACATTCCCTTTTTAGAAATGATAAATTTGATAAAAGATAAGAAGAATTCTGATTGAAGCAGATATTTATGGTTATTCGCAGAAGGAGATAATTCTTTTTATCTCCTCAGTTGTGACATTTTCAGCGTTTAGTCCAACTTATTCTTAAATATCATTCTAATCAAAATGCTTAAAAGAACTTGAATAAAATTAAGTCGAATAATATAGGCAGTGTCTGCTAAATAGGCCTGAGGAAAACCTATTTTCGTATTAGTTAAATAACCTGTAGAAAGGTGTGTGGAAAGGGACCATATTGTTGCTTAGGCAGATACTCTATTATATGCAGAAATAAACAAAATCATTAGCAAAATTGCACGTCAAGTTGTGAGAAAAAAATGAAATATTTTTTCTTTCTTGTATTTAAATAAATGTAGCTGTCCGAGGTAGTCAAAACACGTATTGGTCGATGAATGGCTAAGTTGATATTGACTTGACTGCTTTTCCTATGCTATCAGAAAACAAAATTTGTGACATACTACAATACTACAAAATACCTACTCTTCATGTCCTTCCTAAACCAGTTCTCATTATATAGATCTATTGATACGAAAATGAAGTTGGAGTGAGAAGAAGTGAGTTGAGCATTTGCAATTATTAACTTTCTTTTACTTTGAGCTAGTATTCATAGACAAGCCGAATCGTTTCAGATTTTTTGTATTAGATTGAATGTGTTTGATATTAGTATAAATGAAGTTTCTTAGTTAGCATTCCTATGTATCTAGTAATATGAGAATATAAGCTTTTGATTTTGTGTTTTCAATCGGCATCATCACTGGATGTGTGCTTGCAGCCCTACACACATTGGTGGTTGTCTTTACAGATTTTCAATTTCATACTCATTAAGGCTTTGGTTATGTGTCAGATGTGCTCCAAAGAATTCACAACCCTCTCTTTTATCAACATACTAATTGAAGAATATTCTAGTTTTATTTTTCAAAATCAATTTGAATTTGTGAATAACTGACATTTAAATTAGACAATGTAAAATACAAGCCTCAATTAGCGGCTCTAATTTATGTGCCACTCAGAAATTATATCGAATTTATTTTGTGCAGGAGTCAGAAGGAGACATTAATGCTATATCATTTGTTATACACCAGTCGACAATTGAAGAAATTCATCCGTTTTGCCTGACCTAAGCAAACCCTCTCATCACTTAGAAATATTATATATATATATATATATATATATATATATATATATATATATATATATATAACCACACACACACACCAGGTAAGGTACACGGTTTTGCTCGGGAATTCATTTGAGGCTGAATAATGATGGTATTTTTTGGCAAGGCTTTACTTTGCACAATATTTTGACATTTCCCCGTCCCAGTGTTTAGGGGTTATAGCCGTCGTTGCTGTGGATTTGTTAATAATAAAATTATTTGTTAATATTAAAATAGATTTGAATTAATTTATCCAGGTGAGGTACCTGGTAGTTATATTGGAAAGAATTATTGAGCGTATCAATAATTCTACGCACATTTACTTGCTTCATACATTATTATACGAAAAAATGTTTAAAACAAAAGTTACTCTAAATAACAAAGTAAACAACTATTGGTTTGTGCACGATAATTTTTATTTCAGGCCTACTTTAGTTTTTTTGAATAATTCAAACCATAACCATGAATAGCATTTATTATAATTAAATATCATCTATAATGAACATCTATAAATCACTTCCAGTAATGCCAGCATTTCACAGGAATTAAGTAAACTCAATTAACCTTAATTAGCCTCCGGTCACCTTCCGCTCCCGTAATGAGGGTTATCTACATTGTTTTCTTTAAATTATTGATTCAAAATATTACTTTAATAATTTATCTTTCTGACGAAATTAATGACGTAATGATAGTGGTAGCCTAAAAATAATTTTATTTATATTCAAAAAGCAAGGTGAGGGGAAGATCGTAGCCCTCCCTGCAACCTAAGTAATATTTTAAACAATCATATCGAGTTTAAACGCATATTGTCTTTTGTTATTATTACATTACCATTAACGTTTCATTGTTATGATAGTACATATTTGTTTCAATAACATCAAGATATCGGAAATAAGGTTATATATTACCAGAACCAAAGAGTTTGATTCCCTAAAACATCCGCTATTACTTCTTGTGCAAATTCAGCAAAGCTTTGTTTAAATAATACATCATACAAATTAAATAATGGAAATGCTCATATAGTATACAGTTCTGTGGGAAATAAAGAACAAATTTATTTTCTAGGGAATAAATAAAGATATGAGGAGGGGACGACGGAGATTTATAACCTCAATAATCCGAATCACATTTAGAACTATCATAGAAGACTGAAACATAACATCATTTCTCATAATATGCATTTATTAAAAACACTTAAATAACTACTAATAAAATTAATGACTTCCGCTACAGTTAATATAGGTCATTTTGATGGAAGAGTTAGAGCTAATACACACATCGAGTTTGTTTAGTTCGGTTGAGCCTTTTGTGCCAAATTAAATTGTTGACTCCCGCTATAATTTTTAGCGTATAACGCATTTATACTTTGGTATACGACGAAAGAGTATATAGCAAAAGTTACGCTCAACAACAAAATAAACATCTTTTGTCACGTACACATTTGCCGAAAACCCCATAGGAAACGAAATATCGCTATTTTTCATTATAGGTTTCCCTTATAACCCCCACTCATGCTCACCCCTAGAAAAGTTAATATAGGTCATTTTGATGGAAGAGTTAGTGCTAATACACATATCGAGTTTGTTTAGTTCGGCTGAGTATTTTAGGCCAAATAAAATTGTTGACTCCTACTATAGTTTTTAGCGTATAACTGATTTATACTTCGGTATACGACAAAAGTGCATATAAGAAACGTTACTCTAAATTACAAAATAAACAATTTCTATTATGTGCATATTTGCCGAAAAAACAACCAAAGAAACTAATTTCAGATATCGTGTCTATGGCATGTGAAACGAAAAAGTATCGTGAAATGTCGATAAAAAAATCAATGTACACACATAGGTTACAATTTTATATATATGAATAAATTTTATTATATACACTCTCGTCGTGTGAAGTATAAACAAAATGTACTGTAAAAACTCTAGCGTGCGTGAACAATTTTAAAGGACGTAAGAGACAAAACCTAACTCAATGAAAGTCCGTATGTGGGTTAATGGGCACAGAAGACTGAACCAAACTAACAAATCTAGGTATGTGAATTAGCATCAACTCCTCCATCAAAGTGACCTATATTTTGAGCAGGAGTGGGGGTTATAATGGAAACCTATACTGAAAAATTGCGATATTTCATTTCATACTGTTTTCATTTTTTTTTTGGCTTATATGCAAATATCACCAGGTGGTTATTTTGTTATTTAGAGTAACTCTTGTATAACGAAGTATAAACGAGTTATAATATAATCTACAGCGGGAGTCAAGAATTTTATTAGTACTCATTAAAGTGTTTTTAATAAAGTTATACTATGACAAATGATGTTCTATTATTATTATGTATATGACAGTTCTCTAGTGATTAGGGAAGTTATAAATCTCCGCCCCTACCCTCATCAATTGTTATTTATTTTAATTGGAAAATAACTTCATTATTTATTTTGCATAGAAATTTAAACTTTAAGAGCATTTTGATTATTTTATTCATAACTATTAAACGTTAGTCGGGGGGGTTGCTGCAATCTCTTTCCGTCAACTTGCTTTTTTATAATATAAATTAAATTATTTTTAGGGTACCAGTGTTATTTATTTACACCAGGATAAAATGTAAATATAAATTACTATATAGAAATATAAAGTACTAGAAAATTCGAAATTTTTAATGTTTTGAAGAAGTAATTTTGTTGTAGCTTTCTTAATAACACTCAAGCAGGAGAGGAAGTTGGCAGGAGGCTAACGCAATTAATCGTGTTAACTTATTTCCGGTGAAATGTTGTATTTTTCTTTCTACTCACAGTTACTATTATGCATATAATGTTATGTATACATGTACACAAGTAAGCTAGGATTGCTTTTTGGCAGGAAATATGTACATTATAGATGACATTTAATTATAATAAATGCTATCCATGATTATGATTTAAATTATTCACGATGTATCAAAAAGTGCCTGATCCTCACGAAAAAACAATGCGTCCAGACGGGAAGTGTAGTTGTAAGCATTAAAGCCTGGCCAAAAAAAATGAAATACCATCATTATTCAGCCTCAAATGCTTTCCTGCGCGAAGCCGGGCACCTTAGCTAATATATATTATATTATGAATTACATTCCCAAAATTTATTCGGAGCTCTCCAAATAAGTCCTTCGTTTCAAAAAGTTTCGATTTCTCTAATCTGTATATTAGATTTGAAACTAATTTTTAGCAATAAGAACTATACATTTTTGTTGTTTTCATGAAGTTTCAATTTCCTTAAGATTAGGAGTATTGCCTACCTGTATTGCTTTATCCTTTATGCCCTGCAGCATCAAATAAAATTTGAATATCCATTTATTTTTCTATTAAGGACAAGGACAATGATAGGAAAAATGTTGGTGGAAATAATAATGAAATAATACTCCATCTATTCAAATCACACTCCAACGACAGACATTTATTTTCATAGCAGTTACTCACTTCAACTATTCTCCCTACATTTAAAAAAGATAATCCCTCATTCACTATAATATACTAAACACCATGACTAATGAGTGAAACGAGGGATAAAATAATATAAATTAAAGTTTCATATTATTAAACTTGCTTGTTAATCAGCTTTAACGAATCGTGCACGTGAGACCCTGAGGGTATTTGGTGGGGGGTAGCGACCCAGCTGTGCCTGCCCATCAATAGGTGCCGACGGTGAAGAGGTTTGCTCTTGACATTGGTGCCAGTTGTTAGCAGCTCCATTCTCTTCTCGGCGATCCTCTCTCTCCCCAGCTCTCTCATAGCTTTCTCTACAAGTATTTAGTCAATTTAGCTAAATATTTTAATAGAACATTATTTACATTTGAGGAGGGCGACAAGCCCTATCTAGGAAGTAGAATCCAGTATTCAGGTTAGGATAGGAAACCAGTAGGAGAAGCAAGGGGCTAACTAGTTTCACTATACCATATAATCCAGTATTTAGGTTGGAGGGGCGAACCTGCAGGAGAAGCAAGGGGCTAACTAGTTTCACTATACCATATAATCCAGTATTTAGGTTGGAGGGGCGAACCTGCAGGAGAAGCAAGGAGCTAACTAGTTTCACTATACTATATAATCCAGTATTTAGGTTGGAGGGGCGAACCTGCAGGAGAAGCAAGGGGCTAACTAGTTTCACTATACTATATAATCCAGTATTTAGGTTGGAGGGGCGAACCAGCAGGAGAAGCAAGGGGCTAACTAGTTTCACTACACCATATAATCCAGTATTTAGGTTGGAGGGGCGAACCTGCAGGAGAAGCAAGGGGCTAACTAGTTTCACTACACCATATAATCCAGTATTTAGGTTGGAGGGGCGAACCTGCAGGAGAAGCAAGGGGCTAACTAGTTTCACTACACCATATAATCCAGTATTTAGGTTGGAGGGGCGAACCTGCAGGAGAAGCAAGGGCTAACTAGTTTCACTATACTATATAATCCAGTATTTAGGATGGAGGGGCGAACCGGCAGGAGAAGCAAGGGGCTAACTGGTTTTACTATACTATACGGGTATAATCCAGTAGGTAAGTATGTGGATGGACTCATAAATGGAAGCAAAGAATCAATTAGTTTAGCTGTAATGTTCATTCAAAGGTTTAATTCTGAATAACGAGTCTATTGGGGATAGCAAGGTCCTTCATTAGGAGCCGCTTCCCAAATGAAATTAACTATGTAATGGAAATGGTTATTTCAGTTTGAAATGTAAGGCTGATCCTAGATTCTAGCCGAATTAGCTACTAAACAAAAACCCAGTTGTAATTAGGATTGGTTTCTGATCATACTCAGATTGAATTCTATGGTTTTATGGAAATTATCTTTTTATAAAAACATTAATACACTGTTTCTTAAGAATGAAAGGAGTATATCTGGAAAAAGTACAATCAATGAGTTAAATGTTACTCGATTTTGCCCTTTCATTTGTAACGGTCAGTGAGTTTCTTTGTAGGAAAGGTGTATGGACATTATTCAGGTAGATTATTCCAAGGTAAAATGAAGTAATGTTTTGGTGCTTTGCCTACTGTACAGAAGGGAAGATAAAATAAATAGAATGATAAATCATAAAACCAATCCAAAATAAGAGGTTTATATTACGAATAAAATATAAAATTCATGATTGACCGTGAGCACCCAAATAAAATAAAAATAGCGATTTACCACGAATAGTATTTGGTATCGAAGTTGTTCTTTGAAATAATTAGTGTATATTAATTATTTCCTGGGTGTATTCATGAATTTTATATTCTATTCAAATATAGTATGATTGTTAACATACTGTGTTTGGCAGTTGGGCTTCCTGCTCTCCTCTTCCTGGCTAGAGTTTGCCTCAGTTTGACTTGGCCTACAAACAATCCTATTCATGCCGCAGTTGGGCACATCTCTCGAATATTTGTCTGAGTATGTTTTCTCTAAATGGCTGTCTCCTACTGGCGCTTGTCGCTCCATATCCCACATTTTTCTTGATGAATTTTGCTTCTGTTGAGTTTCCATTGGTGAATAGTTCTTCTCCGAATAAATTGGTAGTTGCTTACTTTCTCCAAGTTGAGAATAGCCCCTCTGGGGGATTGTTTTAGGTTCTTGCCCTTCTTCTGATTCCATTTGAGAATAGTCCTGGGTTGCTTGGTCATCTTGAGAAATATTCCAATACCTTTTTTGGGAATATTCTTGTGATTGCTCGCTTTCTCGCGGCTCTTCTTGTGAATATCCTGTCCGATCTATTCTTTGTAATGATTTAGATGTTTTAGACTCTTGCAACTCACCAGTATCTGCATAGCTTACTGGTGACAAACCTTCTTCAAGTGCAACTCCCGATAGCATATGCCTACCTCCTTCAAGTTCTTTAGAATAATCTTTCTTCGAATAACATTGGGAATCCTGCCTAATTGGAGCCTGTGATTCCTTTTCATCCACTGATGGTGCTAGTGAGTAGCTCTGAGCTGGTTGTCTATCTTGTTGCTCATCATCAGTATAACTCTCCGTTTTGGCTGATTCTATCAGTTGAACATTTCCCTGTTTAGGCAATTCTCTAACAGATTCTGCTTGCGCATCAACTTGACCATCCTTCTGTGAAGTTATTCTTCTGCTAGAGCAAACTTGGCAATAGGTTTGAGGTGTTGGCTCTAATTGTGCATAGTTGTTTGCAGTTGGTTCGCTCACTGGCTGGCTCACAACTTGCTCATACCTCGGCCCAGTTGATCTTCCCATAGGCCCAACTTGCGAATAGCTCGCCGCTCCGCGCACCTCTAATCGTGTTGTTGATTCTCGCATAGACCCAGTTTGAGAATAGCTCTCTGTTGTTGGCACTTGTTGGGCCCCGACATTTGGATATCCCGTCGTTTTTTTCGACTGAGTTTCGACATTGGCATATGCCGATGTTTTTGGAATCTCCTGAGTTTCGACACTTGCATATGCCAATGTTTTTGGAATCTCCTGAGTTTCGACACTTGCATATGCCGATGTTTTTGGAATCTCCTGGGCCCCGCCATTTACATATGCCGATGTTTTTGGAATCTCCTGGGCCCCGTCATTTGCATATGCCGATGTTTTTGGAATCTCCTGAGTTTCGACACTTGCATATGCCGATGTTTTTGGAATCTCCTGGGCCCCGCCATTTACATATGCCGATGTTTTTGGAATCTCCTGGGCCCCGTCATTGGCATATGCCGATGTTTTTGGAATCTCCTGAGTTTCGACACTTGCATATGCCGATGTTTTTGGAATCTCCTGGGCCCCGCCATTTACATATGCCGATGTTTTTGGAATCTCCTGGGCCCCGTCATTTGCATATGCCGATGTTTTTGGAATCTCCTGAGTTTCGACATTGGCATATGCCGATGTTTTTGGAATCTCCTGAGTTTCGACACTTGCATATGCCGATGTTTTTGGAATCTCCTGGGCCCCGCCATTTACATATGCCGATGTTTTTGGAATCTCCTGGGCCCCGTCATTTGCATATGCCGATGTTTTTGGAATCTCCTGAGTTTCGACATTGGCATATGCCGATGTTTTTGGAATCTCCTGAGTTTCGACACTTGCATATGCCGATGTTTTTGGAATCTCCTGAGTTTCGACATTGGCATATGCTGATGTTTTTGGAATCTCCTGGGCCCCGTCATTTGCATATGCCGATGTTTTTGGAATCTCCTGAGTTTCGACATTGGCATATGCGGATGTTTTTGGAATCTCCTGGGCCCCAACATTGGCATATGCCGATGTTTTTGTAATCTCTTGAGTTTCGAAATTTGAATATGGCGTCGTTGTCGGGACGTGCTCATGCTCATATTGGGAATAGGCCTTTATTGTTGGTCGACCCCCTGGTATGTCGTTTTGCTTTATTGAGGTTGCACGAGTTGCCGATAGTGAATATCTCTGAGGTAGTACTCCTTGAGAGCCAACTTGTGTATATGTTTGTTTTGTAGGCACTTGTTGGGAAAATTTCTGCCTTGAAAGGTCTTGTGGAGCTGTTTGAGTAACTGTTTCATGAGAGTATCTGGAGTATCCAGGCTGCAAATAGCTCATAGATTTGGGTAGGTGGTCGTAACTTGTGCTCCTTTCTCCATATGCCTGTGCATAACTCAGCGACGAATTTCCAAACTGAGAATCTGCTTGCTCTACTGATTCGCAACTATTTATAGGAAGCTGTGTCTTCTTACTTTGGTCGGCTGCTGAGCCTAAATAAGCCGTCGACTGGACAGGATAGCTTTGAGAGGGTTCGTTAATAGCTGAATTATTGTGGAGTAGTTCAGTTTGGCCTGATGAAGGTAGGCTAGCTGGACCATTCGACAAGTATTGCCCCCGACCCCTCCACATTTCATCATACTTACTCGGCATTCTTCCCTCATTTTGTTTCCTGAGTAACAATACAATCAAAAACATGCATTTTTAATTTGAGGTTCTTAATAACTTGAATGCCAATAATAAAATGAAAAAAAAAATATAGGAACTAATCACTTAAATTTTAATCTCAAATAACACTTAAACTATCGCATCAGTTTTGCTTTGGTAAGTTTGGAGGGGTTTTAGACAAGAAGTAACTCATTTAAAGAAAATGAACCGTTGCTGGGATTTGGAGAAACATATTTTAAAATAAATGATGTCATAAACTTAATACTTATGGAGTACATATCAAGTGTCCACAAAGACCTCATGTTGGAAACGTCTCTAGTTAATATGCCATTCAAAGTTAGCTGGTATTATTATTTATATTTGTCTAAGGTGGCTTTAGGTTGTGTTTGGGAAAACGCCTGCACAATACTTTATTGATACCTTTTATTTTTGCCTTGAAATAAAATAATTATAACATAACGTCTATTTTTATTTATAAATAACTCCAATTTGAAATATAATTTGAATTAAATCTATGGATAAAAATCAGTTTATTTCTATGTTTCTAATGTCTTACTAAATATACATTATTTCTCGCATCTTCTCCAAATAAATTCCCTGAAATAAGAATCTAACACACTTTTACACGTTCCACATTCTTTTTTAGCAGATTTCCCAAGTGGTCGAACAACACTCGTGATCTCATCTCAGCACATATTCTCTATTTCTATGGGGGGAAGGTGGAAGGGGGAGGCCGAAATCGGACATGTAATGGGGGGGGGGTATTAAGAAATTCAAAATATTTCCGTTACTATGAGTTGATCGTAAAATGTCTTAGAACCAATCTTGTTAAACTATTGATATATATGTATATACATATATATATATATATATATATATATATATATATATATATATATATGTGTGTGTGTGGTGTGTTCTTCTTTTCGGAGTTTTGGTCAATGTTGGTGAAATGAATCTTAGTTTATGCCGATATTTCGAGAATCTTTATTTTCTCTTCTTCAGGGCTGTAAAATTACATGTACTACTTTATAATATTGCACATTGTTATTATATATTGTTATAAAAGGGTGTTTTTTTCTTATTATTACTTACCAAGACTAAATATATCTATAAACTATTATACATTCTTATTGCACTATGACTAGGGTTATAGTAACCTTCCTTGTTTTGTTTACATAGCAGGGTCACAGACTTTTGTATGTTTTATATATTTATGGTATGGTGTATTTGTTTGTTAAACTATATTATAATTGTTGTACTGTAGTTCTTATATTATTTTACAATGGTTATTGTTATGCACTATTTCAATTATTGCTATGTTTTATTAAATCTATGTTATTGCCACTTACCACTATGTTATTGCAACTTATATTATTTTACAATAATTATTGCTATGTACTATTACAATCATTGTCATGTTATTTTAAATTATAATTATTGTTGTGTTATGTTAAAGTTATTCCTATGTTGTATTTATGTTGCTATTTTTATTCTTATATTTATTATGTTATAACAACCATTCCTGTGTGTTACTAAAATCATTGTTATGCCTATATTAAAGCTATTCTTATGTTGCACTATTATTATTATTATTCTATTATGTATTATTATTCTATTATGTATCTACAGTATTATTATTCTATTATGTATCTACAGTATTATTATTCTATTATGTATCTACAGTATTATTATTCTATTATGTATCTACAGTATTATTATTCTATTATGTTACAGTTATTAATGCTGCTGTAGTTATATTTTTATTAGAGCCACCTTCTTGATGTATTAAATCTATTAAGTTATAATATGTTACAGCTGTTATATATATTATATATTAAATATATATATATATATATATATATATATATATATATATATACATTTATAATAATAATGATATGGGTATTATATATAATGTGGTGTTATGGGGTGCGCGAGTTTTATGTATGTGAATATATACTGCTCAAAAATGAATAGGGATATTGGTTATTTTTTCTTATCCTATTAATTTTAATTAAATCGATCTTAATTAAATTTCTTTTTTATGGGGGAAAAAAGACAATAATTTCTAATAAATATTAATGATATTTATAGTAAAAAAATAAAAAAATATGCTAGGCCCCATACATACCACAAAACAGCCAATATCCCTATTCATTTTTGAGCAGTTTATGTATGGATTTGAATATTGTATAGTGTTGAGGTGTGTTTATGGTATTATGTTGCAGTATATGCAATATATGCATCAACCAACACAAATTCCACTCTATCACATATGTCAGAGGCCTATCTGAAAAATTAGCTAATGTAATGACCAACCACAACATAAAAGTCAGCTTCAAAAACAAAGTTTATGCCAATATTAGTCTTGGTAAGTAGAAATAACATAAACACCTTCTATTACACTCTAGTCTAATAACAATGTGCAATATATGTATAAAGTAGTACCTGTATTTTATAGCCCTGAAGAAGAGAAAATAAATATTCTCGGAATATTGGCATAAACTAAGATTTTTTCACCAACATTGACCACACCTCCGAGAAACAACAACACTATATATATATATATATATATATATATATATATATATATATATATATATATCGATGAAGTGATATAGAAAACTCAATACTAGAATCCATGCTTCAAAAAAAGAGACATAGGCAAACTGAGCAGCATATATAGTAAGATAATGGGTTTAGATGGGCGAATTTCGAAAATGTCTTTAATTCCACACTTAAGTAAGTATTACATAATGGCTGAAATCGGGGGCAAAACGGTTTAGAGGAAGATTATGAAAATTTTAAAAATTGCTGTTATAAAGAGTCGTATCGCAAAATGTTATTGAGACAGTCTTGTTAGGTTATTGATGCTCTGCAATTGTTGTTGAAAGTATTTCTTTCGTAACTCAAGTATTGAATGAGTTACTCGCACAAACGTCTTTTCAGCCTTCAATAATCCCCCCCCCCCAACCTCCGCCATGGCATGAGTTTCCTTCATAGAAAAATATATAAAGATATTGTGATATGAGATGACAAGTCTGTTCAACTGGCAGTTGGTAAATGTGCTATGTGTAATATGCTCAGAGCCAGCTTAACGGAATTTACTGCAATTGTAGTCTACTGCCACCACTTGCTAATGAAATGGGTTTATTTCCATTAAATGTTATCAGAACGTAATAGGATACGTCGAATAGTTTTTGTTTCTGGAAGACATTAAATCTGCTAGTAGAGTAAAAAACAATAGTGTAAAAACTGCGATCATCTTAATAACAAGAGTTGCTCTAACCATATCTAATGCTATTATAGTAATGATTATAAGATGTCCTACCCTTGATACTGTTGTGAAGATGGTTGGCCGCTCTCATCTCTCTCTCGCCCGTATTCGTCGTGGTTCTGCCCGTAGCTCGTCTGCAAAAGCTGTCACACTTTTAATTAGACAAATGCTCATTAAGTTGAAGAGCCATTAAAATGTTATTTAAAAGCTGCGCCGAGAGATGTATATGACACGTGGGAGAGGTAACCGCTCTCACAATATGTTATATACAAGCTGTAACGAGAGATGTATATGGCACGTGGGAGAGGTAACCGCTCTCACAATCTGTTATATACAAGCTGCCACGAGAGATGTATATGACTCGTGGGAGAGGTATCCGCTCTCACAATATGTTATATACAAGCTGCAACGAGAGATGTATATGGCACGTGGGATGGGTAGCCGCTCTCACAATATGTTATATACAAGCTGCAACGAGAGATGTATATGACACGTGGGAGAGGTAACCGCTCTCACAATATGTTATATACAAGCTGCAACGAGAGATGTATATGACACGTGGGAGAGGTAACCGCTCTCACAATATGTTATATACAAGCTGCAACGAGAGATGTATATGACACGTGGGATGGGTATCCGCTCTCACAATATGTTATATACAAGCTGCAACGAGAGATGTATATGAGACGGGGGATGGGTAGCCGCTCTCACAATATGTTATATACAAGCTGCAACGAGAGATGTAAATGACACGTTGGATCGGTACCCGCTCTCACAATATGCTATATACAAGCTGCCCCGAGAGATGTATATGGCACGTGGGAGAGGTAGCCGCTCTCACAATATGTTATATACAAGCTGTAACGAGAGATGTATATGGCACGTGGGAGAGGTAACCGCTCTCACAATATGTTATATACAAGCTGCGCCGAGAGATGTATATGACACGTGGGAGAGGTAACCGCTCTCACAATATGTTATATACAAGCTGCGCCGAGAGATGTATATGACACGTGGGATGGGTAGCCGCTCTCACAATATGTTATATACAAGCTGCGCCGAGAGGTGTATATGACACGTGGGAGATGTAAACGCTCTCACAATATGTTATATACAAGCTGCTACGAGAGATGTTTATGACACGTGGGAGAGGTAACCGCTCTCACAATATGTTATATACAAGCTGCGCCGAGAGATGTATATGGCACGAGGGATGGGTAGCCGCTCTCACAATATGTTATATACAAGCTGCAACGAGAGATGTATATGACACGTGGGAGAGGTAACCGCTCTCACAATATGTTATATACAAGCTGCAACGAGAGATGTATATGGCACGTGGGAGAGGTAACCGCTCTCACAATATGTTATATACAAGCTGCGCCGAGAGATGTATATGACACGTGGGAGAGGTAACCGCTCTCACAATATGTTATATACAAGCTGCAACGAGAGATGTATATGACACGTGGGAGAGGTAACCGCTCTCACAATATGTTATATACAAGCTGCAACGAGAGATGTATATGACACGTGGGAATGGTAGCAGCTCTCACAAAAAGTAATATACAAGCTGCAACGAGAGATGAATATGACACGTGGGATGGGTAGCCGCTCTCACAATATGTTATATACAAGCTGCAACGAGAGATGTATATGACACGTGGTATGGGTAGCCGCTCTCACAATATGTTATATACAAGCTGCGCCGAGAGATGTATATGACACGTGGGAGAGGTAACCGCTCTCACAATATGTTATATACAAGCTTCAACGAGAGATGTATATGACACGTGGGATGGGTAGCCGCTCTCACAATATGTTATATACAAGCTGCAACGAGAGATGTATATGACACGTGGGATGGGTAGCCGCTCTCACAATATGTTATATACAAGCTGCAACGAGAGATGTATATGACACGTGGGATGGGTAGCCGCTCTCACAATATGTTATATACAAGCTGCGCCGAGAGATGTATATGACACGTGGGAGAGGTAACCGCTCTCACAATATGTTATATACAAGCTGCAACGAGAGATGTATATGACACGTGGGATGGGTAGCCGCTCTCACAATATGTTATATACAAGCTGCGCCGAGAGATGTATATTTCAAGTTGGATGGGTAGCCGCTCTCACAATATGTTATATACAATCTGTAACGAGAGTTGTATATGGCAAGTGGGATGGGTATCCGCTCTCACAATTTGTTATATACAAGCTGCACCGAGAGCTGTATATGACACGTGGGATGGGTAGCCGCTCTCACAATATGTTATATACAAGCTGCAACGAGAGATGTATATGACACGTGGGATGGGTAGCCACTCTCACAATATGTTATATACAAGCTGCAACGAGAGATGTATATGACACGTGGGATGGGTAGCCGCTCTCACAATATGTTATATACAAGCTGCAACGAGAGATGTATATGACACGTGGGATGGGTAGCCGCTCTCACAATATGTTATATACAAGCTGCAACGAGAGATGTATATGACACGTGGGATGGGTAGCCGCTCTCACAATATGTTATATACAAGCTGCAACGAGAGATGTATATGACACGTGGGATGGATAGCCGCTCTCACAATATGTTATATACAAGCTGCAACGAGAGATGTTTATGGCACGTGGGAGTGGTAGCCGCTCTCACAATATGTTATATACAAGCTGCAAAGAGAGATGTATATGACACGTGGGATGGGTAGCCGCTCTCACAATATGTTATATACAATCTGCAACGATAGATGTATATGACACGTGGGATGGGTAGCCGCTCTCACAATATGTTATATACAAGCTGCAACGAGAGATGTATATGACACGTGGGATGGGTAGCCGCTCTCACAATATGTTATATACAAGCTGCAACGAGAGATGTATATGGCACGTGGGATGGGTAGCCGCTCTCACAATATGTTATATACAAGCTGCAACGAGAGATGTATATGACACGTGGGATGGGTAAACGCTCTCACAATATGTTATATACAAACTGCAACGAGAGATGTATATGACACGTGGGAGAGGTAACCGCTCTCACAATATGTTATATACAAGCTGCAAAGAGAGATGTATATGACACGTGGGATGGGTAGCCGCTCTCACAATATGTTATATACAAGCTGCGCCGAGAGATGTATATGACACGTGGGATGGGTAGCCGCTCTCACAATATGTTATATACAAGAATTGCCGAGAGATGTATATGACACGTGGGATGGGTAGCCGCTCTCACAATATGTTATATACAAGCTGCGCCGAGAGATGTATATGACACGTGGGATGGGTAGCCGCTCTCACAATATGTTATATACGTACAAGCAGTGCCGAGAGATGTATATGACACGTGGGATGGGTAGCCGCTCTCACAATATGTTATATACGTACAAGCAGTGCCGAGAGATGTATATGACACGTGGGATGGGTAACCGCTCTCACAATATGTTATATACTAGCTTTGCCACTTCATTCCCAGATTTAATGCCAAATATGATTTTTACTGAAATTTTACTTTGCGAGATAGGTGCTAATATGCTGCGGTGCGTCATCAATTATGATTTTTCTTTCTTTACTTGAAAATGCTCATGTTTCATCTATAACATACTCAAGATTTAACCGTTTCATTCAAAACTAATGATCGTATTTGTTATCGAGTTAGAGAAGGGGGGTTTCGAAAATTCAGGATATTTCAGTTATTATTAATCGGATCGTAAAATGTTATAGGACCAATCTTGTTAAACTATTGATGCTTTACAATTGTTGTTATATGAATGTTTTATTAAGTCAAGTATTAACGGAGTTCGTGTTACTTTATTGATTTCTGCCATCATTACCCCATCCGCAATCCCTCTCCCCTCCACCACCCACCTCCTGCCACTCATAGACTTTTTTTTAACATAGAAATAGAGAATATGTTATGAGAGGTGATGTCAAGTGTGAATGTGCTTAGTTTACTCAGCTCCTGGCAGAGGGTATAACTCAAGAAGTGCCTGCCTATGACACACTTGGATCGAACATCATAATGGATAATGTAGTGAAGATAATCTAAGAGCTGACGGCCAACCGGTTATTCCATCCTGTGACATTGAATCCTAGCTCCAGCTATTATTTTACAACCTTCGATCCATTCAGCACACTCTTTCAAAAATATCTTTTGTCGCCAAATTAGAATGGACAGAGGGCTTGGAGAGTGTTGGGCCTAAACACGACACACACACCATGTCAGTCAATGACTAATATAAGCCCGCCACCCAGGGCCTCCGTTCAATTAACACCTCCCTCACCTATTTGCATTTATATCAAAAAGTAAAAGTTCAATGAGAAGAATATTTGGTATTTAAGCTTCAAATAAAGTGCTACGTGAAATAACCGCATATTGTTAGTAACACATGAGTAAGGGTTGCGGGTTTGCAGCAGCCTGAAAACTAAAAAATACAAATATCTCCGTTAATTCTGGAGACCGAGAATAAATGTATATAGCAATATTTATAGTACATTTTATTTTCAATTAGATTAGCTCTATACAATTCTTCGATCTGACTTATAATAACGTAGATATTTTGAATTTTCGAAATTCTCCCACTAAACCCCTCCCCCCTCACACTAGCCTACTTTAGCCATTAACCAACTTGATCTTTTAGCAGATTTCCCTTAAGGGAAATCAGCTATTGAGGTCGTACTCATGACGCGAGTTTCGAAAAATTTCTTCAAATGTCCATCGATCCTACCCAGGAGATGACGAAAATGAGGTCCGTTCAAAATTATATATATATACTCGTATATATATATATATATATATATATATATATATATATATATATATATATATATATTTGTCTGTTTACGCTCTAGCGGTCGCAATTTTCGTTTGATCAATACCAAACTCGATATTTAAACGTTTTATGCAAAAATAAAGATCAAGTTCGTTAATGGCTGAAATCGGACAAGTGGGAGGGGGGGTTTAGACGGGAGGATTTTCGAAAATTCGAAATATCTCCGTTACTATACGTCGGATCAAAAACTTATATAGAAGCAATCTTATTGCACATTAAATTTACTATAAATAATGTTATATACATTTATTCTGTATCTTGAATATTAACCGAGATATTTGCATTTTTCTGTTTTCAGCTTCTGAGATGAGATCGGCTAACTTCGGGTCTAGTCGTGAGTTTCCGTCAAGAGCTAGTTCGGGCCTTTCCCGTAATTGTTTGACTCTCTATTCTGAAATTTCTCTATTCTAAAACTTCACGTGGGAAATCTGCTTAGTTTACGCAGCCCCTGCGTGACGGGCTTTCTTTTAATATAAAACGATTAAATGTCGTGTTTGGTAACGATCAAACAAAAATTTCGAGCGGCAGAGCGTTAACAGACAAATAAATATATGTGTGTGTATCTATAAAAGTCCGTCACGCAGGGGCTGCGTAAACTAAGCAGATTTCCCACGTGAAGTTTTACAATAGAGAAATCTGCCTAATAACAACTGTAGTAGTAAGAAACCTCTAAACCTAAAACATTATTTAGGGCGTAATAACCCAGTAGTTTCTAGCCCCAAAAAACAGTTAAATTAACCTCTAAACCTATTCACGAGGAACGAATAGTTATGGAAACGGCCACCAGAGCTCTCGGCGGAAAGTCCGAACATAGCCTACTGGTGACCACACGCAGAATACAAATGCAAATATCTCGGTTAATATTCAAGATAGAGAAAAAATGTATAGAACAATATTTATAGTAAATTTAATTTTCAATAAGATTGATTCTGTACAATTTTTCGGTCCGACGTATAGTAACAGAGATATTTCGAATTTTCAAAAATCCTCCCCTCTAAACCCCCCCTCCCACTGGTCCGATTTCAGCCGTTAACGAACTTGATCTTTCTTTTTACATAAAACGACTAAATATCGAGTTTGGTAACGATCAAACAAAAATTGCGACCGCTAGAGCGGTAACAGACAAATATATATATATATATATATATATATATATATATATATATATAGATATATATACAGTTTTGAACGGACCTCATTTTCGTCATCTCCTGGGTAGGATCGATGGACATTTGAAGAAAAAGTTCGAAAATTCCGTCATGAGTACAACCTCAATAGCTGATTTCCCTTAAGGGAAATCTGCTAAAAAGTCCGTGAGGCAGGGACTGCGTAAACTAAGCAGATTTCCTATCTGTTGGTGTGTGTTATACAAACTGATGAGTAGAAGGGGGGGGGGCTACTGACAGCAGAACACAAGAAACTAGGTTAATACTTCAGTTACAAAAAAATGCACATAACAACAATTGTAAATCATCAATAGTTTAACAAGATTGGTTCTATGACATTTTACGATCAACTCATAGTAACGGAAATATTTTGAATTTCCTAATACCCCCCCCCATTACATGTCCGATTTCTCCCAATAACAAATGTGATCATTAGTGTTGACTGGAACGGTTAACAGTTGAGTATGGCATTGATCAAATAACCATTTTCGAAACAAGAACATAAAATCTGAATGGATGACACCATCACACAACGAATTTGTATCTACCTCACATAATAAACGTCTCTTGAAAATAACATATTAGCAGATTTCCCTTAAGGGAAATCAGCTATTGAGGTCGTACTCATGACGCGAGTTTCGAAAAATTTCTTCAAATGTCCATCGATCCTACCCAGGAGATGACGAAAATGAGGTCCGTTCAAAATTTTATATATATATATATATATATATATATATATATATATATATATATATATTTGTCTGTTAACGCTCTAGCGGTCGCAATTTTTGTTTGATCGTTACCAAACTCGGAATTTAATCGTTTTATGTAAAAAGGAAGATCAAGTTCGTTAATGGCTGAAATCGGTCCAGTGGGAGGGGGGGTTTAGAGGGGGAATTTTCGGAAAATTCAAAATATCTCCGTTATTATGCGTCGGATCGAAAAATTGTATAGAATCAATCTTATTACAAATTCAATTTACTATAAATATTGTTCTATACATTTATTCCCTATCTTAAATATTAACCGCGATATTTGCATTTTTATTAAATTTGGGCCGGTAACGGATTTTTGAGTTTCCTGCCAAAACCTAGTTCGTCCATTTGCCGTAAGTGTTGGGCTCTTGTATGGAGATTTCTGTATTGTATTACTTCACGTGGGAAATCTGCTTAGTTTACGCAGCCCCTGCGTGACGGACTTTTTTTAGAATTATGATAGTTATATAAATCTCCGCTCCCCCACTCCTCCTCATTTTAGCAGATTTCCCTTAAGGGAAATCAGCTATTGAGGTCGTACTCATAATGCGAGTTTCGAAAAATTTCTTCAAATGTCCATCGATCCTACCCAGGAGATGACGAAAATGAGGTCCGTTCAAAATTATATATATATATATATATATATATATATATATATATATATATATATATTTGTCTGTTAACTCTCTAGCGGTCGCAATTATTGTTTGATCTTTACCAAACTCGGAATTTAATCGTTTTATGTAAAAAGGAAGACTAAGTTCGTTAATGGCTGAAATCGGACCAGTGGGAGGGGGGGTTTAGAGGGGGGGATTTTTGAAAATTCAAAATATCTCCGTTATTATTGGTCGGATCGAAAAATTGTATAGAATAAATCTTATTGCAAATTAAATTTACTATAAATATTGTTCTATTCATTTATTCTGTATCTTGAATATTAACCGAGATATTTGCATTTGTATTCTGCGTGATACTGGTCACCAGTAGGCTATGTTCGAACTTTCCGGCGAGAGCTCTGGCGGCCGTTTCTATAACTTCGCCCCTCGTGAATAGGTTTAGAGGTTAGGTCAACTGTTTTTTGGGGCTAAAAACTACTGGGTTGTTACGCCCTAAATAATGTTTTAGGTTTAGAGGTTTCTTACTACTACAGTTGTTATTAGGCAGATTTCCCTATTGTAAAACTTCACGTGGGAAATCTGCTTAGTTTACGCAGCCCCTGCGTGACGGACTTTTATATTTGTTTTAATTGGAAAATAACTTCGTTCCTTATTTCCAATAAATATTTCAACTGTAAGAGAATATTGATTATTTAATTTGTATAATGTAATAATTAAAGTCATCCTGAATTTGCACAACGTGATAGCGGAAGTTGTGCGGAGTCAAACTCTTTAATTTTGATATATATCATCTTATTTCTTCCACTATGTTGACGTTATTGAAATGACTATTTACTATCCATAACTACTAAACGTTACTTGGTAATGCCATTATAACAAAAGACAATATGCTTTTTAACTCAATATGATTTGAGATTGCAGGGAGGGCAACAATCTCTTTCCCTCATCTCGCTTATAGAACTTAAATTAAATTATTGTTAGGGTACCACTGTTATTTATTTACTCCAGGTATAGAATTAATAGAATTTCCGATTTTTTTAATGTTTCGGATAAATAATTTAAGCAAAGAAATGACGATATAGCACTCTAGCCGGAGCGGAAGTTGTCGGGACTAACTAAGTTCACAATGCGTACTCGAATTGAGTTCTGAGAAGAAATGTCTATATTAGAGAGATGATATTTAGTTATAATAAATGCTATCCATGATTATGACTTGAAATATTCACGGTGTGCCAAACAGTGGAGAGGGATTGATTAGGGACTTTTTTGTTATTTTCATTTATTCCTCAAAACTAAAATTTCTATTCTATAAGTCTCCTAACTTACAATTACGGGAAAAGACGGGAAGTGAAAAAAAATTGAAGCCTTGCCAAAAAACATACCCTCATTCAGCCTCAAATTATTTCCCGAGCGAAGCCGTGTACCTTAGCTGGTATATATAATTTTGAACGGACCTCATTTTCGTCATCTCCTGGCTAGGATTGATAAACATATTCGAAAATTCCAACATTGTTACAACCCCAATAGCTGATCTCCCCTAATCTGCTAAAACGTGGTATGGACACTGAAGAAAAATGAAATTTTCTTGCCCGACGCCTTTGTGAAAGTGGCTCGAGCATACTTGTGGTGTAAAATGGGTTGTGGCGCTGAGAACGGTTTAGAAAGATAAAGCAGTGATTCAACGGCCATAAAGAGACTGATAAAACACGCAATAATGGTAAGACGTGTTACTTGGACGATCAACTTAACATTTACGTGAGATGCCATCATTATTAAAATAAAACCTTTAAAGATATCTGCTGTTGACTAGAGAATCGATTATACTTGGAATACTTCCCTATTGGACCTAAGGAAAATCAGCTATTGATGTTTTAATCATGACACGATTTTTGAAAACTTTCCCAAATGTCCAGCGATCAAACCCGGGAGATCACGCAACGGAGCTCAATACTATATAGCTCTACTATATATATCTATATATATATATATATATATATATATATATATATATATATATATATACTAGCTCATTCCCGGCTTCGTCCGGGAATTCTTTGAGGCGGAATGGTGATGGTATTTTTTTGGCAAGGCTTTACTTTGCACAATATTTGGATATTTACCCGTCCCAGTGTCTAGGGTTTATACCCGTTGTTGCTGTGGATTTGTTAATAATAAAATTAATTTTTTATGTAAGAATTCACTGTCCTCCGTATTGTCATATTTCTCGTCTCCTGTGCATTATGTATAGATTTGAATTATTAAGAACAAAATAATAATAGAGGACTAAGATATAATAGATAAATTATTAAAATAATATTTTGGATCAATAATTTAAGGAAACCAATGTTGATGCGGGAGCAGACGTCGACTTGAGGCTGAATCAGTTAATTGAGTTTACTTATTGCCTTTGAAATGCTAGCATTACTGGAAGTGATTTCCACTGATTGTGAGATTTACTATTACGAATATAATTTGATGTACAAAACTATGCTTAAAGTTTATGTGCTCGGATTGGTTTTGACGGGAAATATCTTCATTATAGATATTACTTAATTATAATAAATGCTATTCATGATTATGGTGTGGATTATTCTAAAACGGTGAGTCACAAAAAGTGGAGGGGAATAGATTAGGAACACATTTTCATTTATTCTTAATAACTAAAATTTCTATTCTATTAGTCCAGAAAAGCTAATTCGGAAAAACCCATTGGTCTTGCTATAAAAATACCATGATTAGTGAGTCTACAAATATTTCCCGGGGCTCGCCAAGTACCTTAGCTAGTATATATATATATATATATATATATATATATATATATATATATATATGTCTTCTTGCAATTTTTGTTTGATCGTTACCAAACTCGATATTTAATCGTTCTATGTAGAAAGAAAGATCAAGTCCATTAATGGCTGAAATGGGACCAGCCGTAGAGGGCTTTAGAGACGGGAATTTTGACAACAAATCCACCTCACATCTCAGTGGGAGATCAGCGAATTAACATATCCTCCTCTCATCTCAGCGGGAGATCAGCAAATTAACAAACCACCTCACATTACAGCGGAAGATCGGCGAATTAACCAATCTACCTCACATCTCGGCGGGAGATCGGCGAATTAATATATCCACCTCACATCTCGGCGGGAGATCAGCGAATGAACATATCCACCTCACATCTCGGCGGGAGATCGGCGAATTAACATATACACCTCACATCTCGGCGGGAGATCGGCGAATTAATATATCCACCTCACATCTCGGCGGGAGATCAGCGAATTAACAAATCAACTTCACATCTCAGAGGGTGAGCGGCGAATTATCATATACACCTCACATCTCAGCGGGAGATCGGCGAATTAACATATCCACCTCACATCTCAGCGCGGAGATCAGCGAATTAACAAATCAACCTCACATCTTAGAAGAGATCAGCGAATTAACATATCCACCTCACATGTCAGCGGGAGATCAGGGAATTAACATATCCACCTCACATGTCAGCGGGAGATCAGCGAATTAACATATCCACCTCACATGTCAGCGGGAGATCAGCGAATTAACATATCCACCTCACATGTCAGCGGGAGATCAGCGAATTAACAAATCAACCTCACATCTCAACGGGAGATCGGCGAATTAACATATACACCTCACATCTCAGCGGGAGATCATGCTGAACTTGCACAACTATCTATAAATATTAAACATTACTTAATAATGTCTTAATTACAAATGACAATATGTGTTTAAATTCGATTTGATATGAGTTTTTAGGGAGGGCAAGAATCTCTTTCTCTCGCCTTGCTTTTAGAATATAAATTAAATTATTTTGTATGCACCACTATTATTTATTTAGACCTGGTATTTAAATTTCTAGAAAATTCGATTTTTTAAATAAATAATTTAAATGAAGTAATTCTGATGACACTCAAACGGTAGCGGATGTTGTTGGGAGGCTGACACAGTTAATTTTGTTTACTTATTTCCTGTGGAATGTTGGAATTGGTTTCTACTCACATTTACTATTATGTTTATAACTACTCTCACAATGTGTACTCCGATTGGTTTAGACACGAAATATCTATAAATTCTTTATAGATGATATTTAAAAATAATAAATGCTATGATTATGAATTTAATTATTCACGATGTGTCAAACTGCGGAGAGGGATTGATTAGGAACTCAATTTCATTTATTTTTCAAATGTAAAATTTCTATTCTATAAGTCCCATACCTGACACTTACGACAAAACAATACGCCCAGAGGGAAGTTAAGTTGTAAATATTGATGTCATTCACCGGTGAATGTCGACCTACACCAGATTTCGGTCGTTCACCGTAACACACACACACACACACACACACACACACACACACACACACACACATACATAAATATATATATGACATTTGAGGAAATGTATCGAAAATGGCGTCATGCGTACGACTTCAATGGCAGATCTGCCTTAAGGCAACTGCGCTCTAATAATTAGGGGTATGTGGAATATAAGTCGGCGTCTACGATAATCTATCTCATTAAAGCAAGTAGCAATATTAATTTCGAATATTTAATTACATTTTTGAACATTAAACAAATAAATATAATTATTAATTTCATTAGGTGATAAATGGAAAAATTTGAAAAGAAATAATTTGCAACACCAATTACAGGATTTGTAAACCAACTTAATTTGGAATTATTATAATATTAGTAGTAAATTAATTTAACTATATATTGTCTTAATAAAAGATTGTGTAAGTCAATAGAATAGGATAATCGGCTGGAATGAAGAAAATTTGTAGTCGCTTTTCCCACATCAGATCTAGGGGAGAAGCTCTCGTTAACACTATTGGCAATATTCTAACAAAAAGAGCAGACACAAACTGGGCTTCATTAACCTACCAGATTTAAGATTAAACATCACAATTTTATGCCAATTATTGAAAATGTATTATCCAAGGACCAGGTTCATCCCCCCCCCCTCTAAAACAACACATTGGCTTTATGTAATACATAAGTACTGAATTTTATTTCGGTTCATCAATAAATATCTAAACATTAATGGGGTTTCCGATAAAAAGCTGTTAAGGAAAATAATTTCCTTCCACATCTCACACATCACATTTAGGCATCCCTCAAAACAAATTTGAACTTAACGAATTTTCAGAAATACAATATTAGCAGTAGCAGGGGTCTGCCCAAAACACAAAACAAAGAACCACGACCAACAAGTTTGGGGTTCTTTTTTAGAGGCTACAATGCTACTACTAAAGTTATGCTATGTTTGGCACAGTTTGGGGGGGGGATTCTCGTTTAGAGGCTACAATGCTACTACTAAAGTTATGCTATGTTTGGCAGAGTTGGGGGGGGAGGGTCTCTTTTAGAGGCAACAATGCTACTACTAAAGTTATGCTATGTTTGACACAGTTTGGGAGGGGCTCTCTTTTAGAGGCAACAATGCTACTACTAAAGTTATGCTATGTTTGACACAGTTTGGAGGGGCTCTCTTTTAGAGGCTACAATGCTACTACTAAAGTTATGCTATGTTTGGCACAGTTTGGGGGGCTCTCTTTTAGAGGCTACAATCCTACTACTAAAGTTATGCTATGTTTGGCAGAGTTGGGGGGGGGGCTCTCTTTTAGAGGCTACAATGCTACTACTAAAGTTATGCTATGTTTGACACAGTTTGGGGGGGGGGCTCTCTTTTAGAGGCTACAATGCTACTACTAAAGTTATGCTATGTTTGATACAGTTTGGGGGGGGGCGCTCTTTTAGAGGCTAAAATGCTACTACTAAAGTTATGCTATGTTTGACACAGTTTGGGGGGGCTCTCTTTTAGAGGCTACAATGCTACTACTAAAGTTATGCTATGTTTGACACAGTTTGGGGGGGCTCTCTTTTAGAGGCTACAATGCTACTACTAAAGTTATGCTATGTTTGACACAGTTTGGAGGGGCTCTCTTTTAGAGGCTACAATGCTACTACTAAAGTTATGCTATGTTTGACATAGTTTTCAACTAATGGACCTGTTGAGGCTGTAGTATGACTGTGTTCGGTTTATCCGGCTTCAATGAACCTAGTAAATATTCCCAACTATTCGAGAGAGACTGATTAGCTACTCACCAGACAAAGGAGTAGGATGGAGCGAAGCATTGGAGAGGATACTGCCCTGTCCTGAGTCGTGATGATCCTTATATCTCGTCTCCCGGCCAGGGTTCGTGATAATTGGGTAAATATTATCAGGACCTTGCCTCTATGCTCCACCGTGCCATCGCTACTCAATCGCCGTTTGTTTTTATCATTAGGCAATAGAGTATTTCCCCATATCGGATTACTGATTACAAAATAAATGGGCCATCTATGACACGGTAAAAAGGAAGAGGAAGTAAGCCCAGGGCGCAGGGGGGGCAGCTCCTCTTGCCCATTTGGACCAAAACAATTATTCCAGTTTGACTACAACAGTGTTAATTGCACTTTACCCTTATTCCATAATCCAATAATAGTATTATAGCAAAAGTTTCACATGTCATAGACACAATATCTTCAATTTGCTTCTTTCGTGTATGTTTGTTAGTTTGTTACCTTTTCACGCATAAACGGCTGAAAGTTATTTTAGAATTTTATGAAACATGGTATATATATTACTACTAACCCAACTTAGTCTTTAGGCTATACTAATATTCTTTGAGGCGAACAGGAGTTATGAGGGAGGCCTGAAATTAAAAATGGCGATATTTCGTTTCCTATTGGTTTTTCGTCAAATGTAAACATAACAAAAGTTGTTTATTTTGTTATTTAGAGTAACTTTTGATATATATATATATATATATATTTTTTTCGTATACCGAATTATAAACGAGATATACGCTAAAACCTATAGTGGAAGTGAACAATTTTATTTGGCACAAAAGACTCAACCGAACTAAATAAAAGTCCGCCACGCAGGGGCTGCGTAAACTAAGCAGATTTCCCACGAGAAGTTTTACAATAGAGAAATTTCACGAGAGCCGAGCCAGTCAAAGAAACGGCCGAACTAGCTTTTGACGGGAAAGTAACTCTCGTCCGTTAGGCTCCGAGATTAAATTAAAAACAATTCATTCTCAAAAAACAACAAGAACACAAAAGATGGACTTACTGTTAATGATAGCAGCGCTCTGAACACTTATTACACCAACACTAAATACCACAGAATACCCATTATTTGTAAGACTTAATACTGCTGTGAATATTAAGTAAACAAATAAAGGACAAGTCAAATGGTAAGAACGTCCTGATAGCAAACAGTTTGAGTTGTAAACAATCAGGTTATCCAGCTTCTACCGGAAATAAAAGCAATTACGGAAATATATTTGAATATAAGTTATAAATTTTGTTCATATAACTATTTATTATATCTAGTACTGTAATTAATAATAGACCAGAATAATTTTAATCACAACCGTTCCAAATTTAGGAATCCGGGAAGAAAATAGAAAGGGGAGGGGGCAAAATACGATTCAGACGGTTATGAGATTTTCACATGATTAAGGAACAATCCGGTTAGCCAGCGAAGGTTTACAATAGATAAATATACATACAGGTAACACTTCCGGGAATATTAGTGAATAATTACAATCGGCAATGAGATATCATTCAGTGAATTTACAATATAAGTTAATAGTCCCTACAACGTAATACGGCTGGATTGTAAACAAACAGGTTAACCAACCTTGTAGCGCAGTATCGATAGATAGACCGGAAAAACAAACAATTAAAGAAATATATCTGAATAGAAAATATTAATTTTATTGGAAACTATTTATTATAGTTAGTGGAGTAATTTGAAATGAATCAAAATAATTTCTATCTCAATCACTCAGATTTTTGTAGTCCAAGAAAAAAAGGGGGGGGGGTTCAACAGAACGTATTTGTTTGTACCTCGTAAAATAAAGCTTTGTTGAAAACAATATTTTGTATTTAACCTAATAATGAGGTGGTTCATGAGATATCAGCTTATTATTAATATGTCCCTAGTAGGAGTGGGCGTTTACTGAAAGCGGAACTCATTACAAAAAATACAAATATCTCGGTTAATACTCATTATACGGAAAATATGTATAGAACAATATTAATAGTAAATGTAATTTTCAATAAGATTGATTCTATACAATTTTTCGATCCGACGTATAGTAACGGAGATATTTGGAATTTTCAAAAATCCTCCCCTCTAAACCCCCCCTCCCAGCCTCCGATTTCAGCCGTTAACGAACTTGATCTTTCTTTTTACATAAAACCACTAAATTTCGAGTTTCGTAACGATCAAAAAAAAATTGCGACTGCTAGAGCGGTAACAGACAAATATATATATATATATATATATATATATATATATATATATATATATATATACTAGCTCAGATACCCGGCTTCGCTCGGGAATTCATTTGAGGCTGAATGGTGATGGTATTTTTTTGGCAAGGCTTTACTTTGCACAATATTTTGACATTTACCCGTTAGGGTTAATACCTGTCGTTTCTGTGTATTTATTAATAATAAAATAAATTTTTTATGTAAGACTTCACTGTCCTCCATATTGTCATATTTCCCGTTTCCTGTGCATTATGCATAGATTTAAATTATTAAGTACAAAATATATTAAGTACATAATTTGAATTAATTTTTCCAGGTGAGGTACCTTGTAGTTCATATTGAAAAGAATTGTTGAGTAAATTTCTCTAAATAACAAAATAAACAACTTTTGTTATGTGCATATTTGCCGAAACCCCAATAGGAAACGAAATATCACTATTTTTAATTTCAGGCCTCCCTTATAACCCCCAATCCTGCCCGTCCCTAGAAATGTTAGTATGGCTTATTATTAGGAAGGCGTTAGTGCTATTACACATACCGAGTGTTTCATTTAGTTCAGTTGAGTCTTTTGTGTCAAATACAATTTTTGACTCCCGCTATAATTTTTAGCGTATAAGGCCTTTATACTTCGGTATACGACGATAGGGTATATAACAAAAGTTTCTCTAAATAACAAAATAAACAACTTTTGTTATGTTTATATATGCCGAAAAACGAATAGAAAACGAAATACCGCTATTTTAAATTCAGGCCTCCCTTACAACCCCCACTCCTACCCGTCCCAAGAAATGTTAGTATTGCTTATTATAATAAAGGCGTTTGTGTAACACACATACCGAGTTTTATTTAGTTCGGTTGAGTCTTTTGTGTCAAATAAAATTGTTCACTTCCGCTATAGGTTTTAGCGTATATCTCGTTTATAATTCGGTATACGAAAAAAGTGTATATTACAAAAGTTACTCTAAATAACAAAATAAACAACTTTTGTTCTGTTTATATTTGCCGAAAAACCAATAGGAAACGAAATATCGCTATTTTTAATTTCAAGCCTTCCTTATAACCCCCACTCCTGTTCGTCTCAGAGAATATTAGTATAGCCTAAAGTCTAACTTCGGCTAGTAGTAATATATATACCAAGTTTCATAAAATTCGGTTCAGCCGTTTATGCGTGAAAAGGTAACAAACAAACAAACAAATAAACAACCAACAGACACCAAAGAAACCAAATGCAGTTATGGTGTCTATGACATGTGAAACGAAAATTTATCGTGAAATTTCGCGAAAAAAAATCAATGTACAGACAGAGGTTACAATTTTGTATATATATATATATATATATATATATATATATATATATATATATATATACACAGTTTTGAACGGACCTCATTTTCGTCATCTACTAAGTAGGATCGATGGACATTTGAAGAAAAATGTCGAAAATTCCGTCATGAGTACAACCTCAATAGCTGATTTCCCTGAAGGGAAATCTGCTAAAACTCGGTATGTGTATTAGCACTAACGCCTTCATTATAATAAGCCATACCAACATTTCTAGGGACGGGCAGGAGTGGGGGTTATAAGGGAGGCCTGAAATTAAAAATAGTGATATTTCGTTTCCTATTGGGGTTTCCGGAAATATGCACATAACAAAAGTTGTTTATTTTGTTATTTAGAGAAACTTTATTTATATACACAATCGTCGTATACCGAAGTATAAAGGCGTCATTCGCTAAACTCGGAATGTCAATTAGCATTAATTCTTCCATGATTATAAGATATATTAAAATTTTTACGTCCAAACGGGAGTGGGGGTTATGAGGGAGGTCTGAAATAAAAAATGTGATATTCCGATTCCAATTAGTTTTCCAACGATTTTCTATAAAAAAACAATCATTAGTCAGTCAAACGATGATTTCCCGGGCATTGCCGGGTATATTAGCTAGATTGTATATACAAAATACGTACATTATAGACGATATTTAATTATAATAAATGCTATCCATGATTATGATTTGAATTATTCACGGTGTCAAACAGTAGAGAGGGAATGATTAGAGACTTATTTTCATTTATTCTTCAAATCTAACATTTTTTTTCCATAAGTCGCCCAAGGGACCCTTACGGGGAAAAGTGCGACTAGACGGGAAGAGCAGTTCTACACATAGAAGCATTGCCAAAAACAAAATAAAATCTTTCCGTCTCAAATGATTTCCTGAGCGAAGCCGGGTACCTTGGCTAGTATATCTATATATATATATATATATATATATATATATATATATAGATAGATAGATAGATAGATAGATAGATAGATAGATAGATAGATAGATAGATAGATAGATAGATATAGATATAGATATATAATTTTGATCGGACGTCGTCATATCGTAGGTAGTATCGATGGAGATTTGCGGTCATTTCTTGAAAATGGCGTAATGGGTAGGAGCTGAAAACTGATTTGGCTTAAGCGAAATGTGTCGTGTACTAGCTACATTATTGACTCACTCACTGTTAGCATTGGGCAGTTGGTTAGATTTAGATAAAACATAAAGCCGACTATTTGCAAGTTATTATTGGTTTCATGAAAAATGTTTAAGTATTAAAGTATGTTTATAAAATATCTGCGGCTTAATGGAAGGGCCGCTTAGGGCTATTTTTAATTATGTAACTTTTTTAATGTAGTATTGTTTATCACAGTTTGAACTATAACAAGGGCCAAATATCTAACGACCAAGAAAACTATTTTTACAATAGAGCATTTTATGAGCATTTCATAAAGCTTCAGTTGCTCTATAGTATTTAAATATAATTTTCCCAAGAGCATAGATGGGTTTTTTCAGTCATAAAAGGTACTTGTGGAATTGACTTCCTCGCAACAAGATGGATGTGGTGCCGTTGCTTGCCCTTTTAAGGTGGCTACTTTGCCCAAATACTCTTCCATCACATTAAACAACATCTCCCCCGACTGTTTATTTTATCTCTACAAATTTACATTTCCTTATACTCCTACTTCGTATTTAAAATTTCAGAAAACTTCTGGCTTACGATATTCGTCTTTCGTACTCCTCTTCAAACTGGAGAACTAAAATTGATTGTTTTTACGTTATTGATGAAATGAACAAGTACCAGTGGTTTGGGGGGGGGGGGGAGTTCACTCAGTGTCAGCTTGCCTGTGGACGAGATGTAAGGGAGCTAAGGGGCTGGAAGGCTCGCTAAGTGTGGTTTGTGTGTGTGTGTGTGTGTGTGTGTAATGATACAGGATTTAAATCCAAGAAGAATTTAAATAGAAGAAATTCAATTTTATATTTAATTTCTATTAAATTCAAAAATTCATTTTTGAGAGACTTAACAAAATTAAAATATATAATATTTATTTTTGTCGAATGTTTTAGAATTAAGTTCAATCTTATTTTTCTTAGCCAATCGATTACGGAAGTCGATCGAAAAAGAAAAACATTACATGATTAATAAAATGATTTTTATTTCTCAACTTGTCGATATTTCTTTGACAAGTAATGGATATATTTATTTGGTCCTAAATGAGCAAACTTGAGCCATCATATTTCGAATGGGACAGCTAGTGGAAGGTAGTGTAGCTGTTAGTGTTCTATTTTCTCCTGATGAGCCGTCCTCTCTAGTAGGCAGAGTAAAATGCTTTCAAGAACCATTTGATATTTTCCTTTTTTGATCCCCTTTCGCCATTGACTGGTTAAGTCAGTTTAAATAGGCCATTTTTTTTTTTTTTTAGTTTTGGAAATATATTTTTATGAGTTGGGCAAGCGTTTGTTCGTCGTTTCTTCACTTGTGCCTTCTATTTCTTCCACCTCGTAGTCTGTGTATTCTTCTTCTTCGTAGTCTCTTTTGATAGGACTCGAGGTTAATGTCTCGTTGTGATCTACAATTATTATCGAACCATTTACGGGGTAGCCTGTGCTCTCCTTGGGGTATTCATGTTGGGATGTGTCATTGATCGCTGGCGGTTGCCTCCTGCTTCCTTTAGTAGCCTCCCATTCCCTATCGGCCGTCTTCACTATATTTGGCCCACTAGTCAATCCACTATCAGTACCTTTCTCGCTTCGAGTCGAGTTCAAAGTCGTCTTCACATATCTGAAATAATTCGATAATTGAGTATAATAGCTCAAAAAAATGATAACTAACAAAGAAATTGTCTTACTCTTCGTTACTGTTTAGTGATTAATATTAAATCATTCCTAATCCACGTAAACTCTGAATGATGATTCAGGTAAAAAACAAACACCAGGCGGGTACTATTGTATATGAGATGTATTTAATATCATACAAGGAATATGTATATATGGAAAGTAAATAGGAAAAAAAGAAGAAGCAAATTAATAATCCTTTACCGAGTATGATAATAAATATATCATAATCGACCCCTTAAGAATATAATTTTATGGAATAACTATTTATATTCCGTTCGAATAGCTTTAAATTAAATAACTGCAGTAAAATATGATCGCATAGTAAGAGAAAGATACTCATGTCACATTACAAAAATAGGAAGAACGTTCCAAACTATTTCATTATGATGTATTGTTAACTTAATCAAACATTTTTAATTCCAAAATAATAGCAATCAAATAAGGCTACTCTTCAAATAGTATTTGTGAATGTCAAGCCAAGAATTAAAATATGCACTTATTTTCAATAGGAACAGCATTGGAACGGACTCACTTTCCAAACGCTTGAAGAATATGTCTTGAACAAGGGCTTGAAATGATGCTTGAGGTGGCTGTGTACACGCTCCGAATTCTCAGCTGGCACAAATGCCCTACAGACAAACACTCCTAAAGGAACTGATATTCGACCCTAATTTTAATTCTAACCAAACTAAATATTTAAACTTTTAATGTAAAAATAAAAGTCAAGTTCGTTAACGGCTGAAATCGGAAAGTGGGGTATAGATAGGGGCGATTTAGTGGGCCGCATTTCGAAATTTTGAAATATTTCCCATATTACACGTCGGGTTGAAAAATCTTATAGAGCCATTCTTATTGAAAATAACCATAAATGTTGTATAGAAATGAGCAAATCTATGTATAAATATACATATTATCTCTATAATAAACATAAACGAAGATATATGATTCATTTAAGCTTCATCTTAAGCTAACCCCACTCCTACTCTTGGCATATTAATAATAAGCTGTAATATCATGTACCTCTTTATACTAAGCATAAATACCCAATATTGTTTTCAAGAGACCTTTATTATGCCCAGATATATCCGAATTCGTATGGTATCAATCGAATAAACATTTTCAAGTAGAGAACGAAAAGTCTACATTCATGGCGACATCAATAATGTATTTGCGTGTATCTCACAAAACCAAGACCTATTCCCCAGTCCTAAGGGACTGCCACTGCCCTAGAGCATAGTACGGCTGAGCACACACAGCTAAACTAGACCTGTTCCCCAGTCCGAAGGGACTGCCACTGCCCTAGAGCATAGTACGGCTGAGCACACACAGCTAAACTAGACCTGTTCCCCAGTCCGAAGGGACTGTCACTGCCCTAGAGCATAGTACGGCTGAGCACACACAGCTAAACTAGACCTGTTCCCCAGTCCGAAGGGACTGCCACTGCCCTAGAGCATAGTACGGCTGAGCACACACAGCTAAACTAGACCTGTTCCCCAGTCCGAAGGGACTGTCACTGCCCTAGAGCATAGTACGGCTGAGCACACACAGCTAAACTAGACCTGTTCCCCAGTCCGAAGGGACTGTCACTGCCCTAGAGCATAGTACGGCTGAGCACACACAGCTAAACTAGACCTGTTCCCCAGTCCGAAGGGACTGCCACTGCCCTAGAGCATAGTACGGCTGAGCACACACAGCTAAACTAGACCTGTTCCCCAGTCCGAAGGGGCTGCCACTGCCCTAGAGCATAGTACGGCTGAGCACACACAGCTAAACTAGACCTGTTCCCCAGTCCGAAGGGGCTGCCACTGCCCTAGAGCATAGTACGGCTGAGCACACACAGCTAAACTAGACCTGTTCCCCAGTCCGAAGGGGCTGCCACTGCCCTAGAGCATAGTACGGCTGAGCACACAGCTAAACTAGACCTGTTCCCCAGTCCGAAGGGGCTGCCACTGCCCTAGAGCATAGTACGGCTGAGCACACACAGCTAAACTAGACCTGTTCCCCAGTCCTAAGGGGCTGCCACTGCCCTAGAGCATAGTACGGCTGAGCACACACAGCTAAACTAGACCTGTTCCCCAGTCCTAAGGGACTGCCACTGCCCTAGAGCATAGTACGGCTGAGCACACACAGCTAAACTAGACCTGTTCCCCAGTCCGAAGGGGCTGCCACTGCCCTAGAGCATAGTACGGCTGAGCACACACAGCTAAACTAGACCTGTTCCCCAGTCCTAAGGGACTGGCACTGCCCTAGAGCATAGTACGGCTGAGCACACACAGCTAAACTAGACCTGTTCCCCAGTCCTAAGGGGCTGCCACTGCCCTAGAGCATAGTACGGCTGAGCACTCACAGCTAAACTAGACCTGTTCCCCAGTCCGAAGGGACTGCCACTGCCCTAGAGCATAGTACGGCTGAGCACACACACCTAAACTAGACCTGTTCCCCAGTCCGAAGGGACTGGCACTGCCTTAGAGCATAGTACGGCTGAGCACACACAGCTAAACTAGACCTGTTCCCCAGTCCTAAGGGACTGGCACTGCCCTAGAGCATAGTACGGTTGAGTACAAACAGCTGAACTAGACCTGTTCCCCAGTTCAAAGGGCATTTCTCAGCCTGTACTGCGTGATTATTACAATAGATATAGCTGCTTGCTTGTTACGCACCAACACCGTGAATATTAATTGAATTAGCACAAACGTTAATAAGAAATGTTTTAGTCAATTTTAATTACCTCACTGCGGAACGCATCTGAAATGTAAATAACCAGGTTTGCCAACATTTCAACGGAATGAATTACAATTACTGATATATTTCAAAATATAACATATTTATTTTATTGAAAACTATTTACTATATCTAGTACTGTAATTTATAATCAATCAGTATAATTTTTCTCTTATGAAATAAAATTGTAGTAGTCCAAGAACTTACGAAGGAGATGGTTCACCAGAACACATTTTAATGTACCTCGTATAATTAAAGTCTTTTGAAAATAATATTTGGTATTTAACCTTTGAATAATGATGTTTATTACATAACAGAGTATTGTTTATGTAACGTGAGTAGCAGTAGGGCTTTGCTGAACGCTGAAACTGAACACTGCAAATATTTAGGTTAATATTCGAGATAGAGAATAAATGTATATAACAATATATATTGTACATTTAATTTATAATAAAATTGGTTCTATACCAATACAGTTTCTTGATCCGACGTATAGTAACGGACATATTTCCAATTTCCTTTCACTAGTCCGATTTCAGGCAGTAATGAACTTGATCTTTCATTTGACTTAAAACGATTAAATATCGAGTTTTGTAACGATCGAGATAAAAATTATTCTGATTCATTATAAATTGCAGTACAAGACATAGTAAATACATTTCATTAATGAATATGTTTTGTCCAGATATATTACAGTATTATTGTTTTCCTTTCCGGGGAAGAATATTTCTCCTATTCAGCTTTGAGAGGTTGGCTGGCCGTTTTATTTACAATTCAGACGCTTTCCGTTGTGTTAGCAGTATGTAATATTAATCTGTACTAAAACTTCACAAGGGAAATCTGCTTAGCATTTTTCGGCATATAAAACTATTATTTTTATATATAATAACTAAGTTATTTTTGATAATAATTAAGTTATTTATAAATTAGTAATTACGTAGATTTGTTTTTTAATTATTAGCCTCTAATTTGTTTGTATAATGTCTTACGAAATATTTTAATAAGTACTTTTAAAGTATCTTAATGTGTCTAATAAGAGAGGTTCAGTTTCGAAATCTATGTCTATAAATGTATATATATATATATATATATATATATATATATATATATATATAAAAGTGACTAATTCATGGTTTCTATACCCTGTATGTGGCTGGAGTGGGTGTCCCTCTTGATGATGGGGCATATTCTGGCAGGAGATCTCTTCTTCAACAGCAATCCACTTGGCTAGCTTCTTGTCGTATCTCGAAACCAATTCAACTGGCCTATTGAAGCTGCCATCGTGACATCTCTTCTGAGAAACAATTAAGACACTTATGTAAGTGGGAGATGTAAATAACGGCAGGCAGAAGCCCTAATTATCGTGCTGAGAACCATTCTGCTCCATTTGCTACAACTAGCATTTCAGCCGAAAAATTCCTAATCGATTAATATGAAAATCTGCTGAGTGTGCCAGATGGCTTCCTTCTACTCCTATTCGAGAAGAAGAAGAAAGGGGCTGGGTAACTAAGCACATTTACCACATGCTCACGTCTCATCTACTCTCGCCACATATTCTCTATTTCTGGGGGAAGGGGGGGGGCGGTTACTGAAGGCTGAAAACACGAAAGCTCGCATAACTCACTTTAATACATGGGTTACTAAAAAATGCATAACACGGTACTTGCATATCGCCAACAGTTTAACAAGATTGGTTCTGTAACCTTTTTCGATTCGACTTATAATAAGGGACTAATCCCCCACATCAATTTCTTAATATTTCCCTTGTTCTGCATCGAATCGAAACATTGTGCAGAACCAATCTTATTGAAAATTTAATGTTTAATGCATTTTGTTATGTACGTTTTTTCACTATCTTGACTTTTAGCCGAGTTATTTCATTTTTTTAGTTTTCGCCCCATTGAGTAAAGCCCCACTCCTACTCATGTCATATTAACAATAAGCTGTTATATTATGTAACACTTTATTTAAAAGTGCACTGCATTTAAAAACGAAAAATTGTCTTTATAAAACTTTTAGGTTTTGAGATAAATGCAAATACGTGGCGGACGTGGAATTCCGCTTAGTTCCTGCGTGACACGACTTTCTTTTTATACATAGACATAAAAACTAAGTAAACTCCATGAGACACATGCAATCTACACACCCACACACACACACAAACATGCACGGCACAACTTGAATAAATGTGTCGTTAAAATATAATGCCACATGGGCACAAGCTGAATAGCTTATTTCCCTTAATGGGAATTATCAGAAGAATATATTATTGTATTAGATGTAGCTTACTGCGATTATAAAAGGCGGGAAAATAGAGAGGAAGAGCAGAAGTAGATGCATGCCGGTAGATAGAGCAATGTAGCCTGCTATCAGAAGGAGCAAGGCCGCTAACCTGAGATGTGCAAACTAAGCAGATGGCATAATAAGCAAACACTGGCAGCACAATCACCTTTATAAACATCCTCCTGATACTCTCAAGGTGGCCGATAGCAGGCCCAGTCCCCTACATATTATAGGGGCTTCCCCCAACAGCACTCAGCCGATAACAAGCACAGTCCCCTGCATATTATAGGGGCTTCCCCCAACAGCACTCAGCCGATAACAAGCACAGTCCCCTGCATATTATAGATGCTTTCCCCTACAGCAATCGGCCGATAGCAGGCCCAGTCCCCTACATATTATAGGGGCTTCCCCCAACAGCACTCAGCCGATAACAAGCACAGTCCCCTGCATATTATAGGGGCTTTCCCCTACAGCACTCAGCCGATAACAAGCACAGTCCCCTGCATATTATAGGGGCTTTCCCCTACAGCACTCAGCCGATAACAAGCACAGTCCCCTACATATTATAGGGGCTTCCCCCAACAGCACTCAGCCGATAACAAGCACAGTCCCCTGCATATTATAGGGGCTTTCCCCTACAGCAATCGGCCGATAGCAGGCCCAGTCCCCTGCATATTATAGGGGCTTTCCCCTTCAGCACTCGGCCAATAGCAGGCCCAGTCCCCTACATATTATAGGGGCATTCCCCTACTGCACTCGGCTGATAGCAGGCCCAGTCCCCGGCATGTTATAGGGACTTTCAAAGGTTGTCATCTATCTATATCTATTTATATATATATATATATATATATATATATATATATATATATATATATAATTGTAACCTCTGTCTATACTTTGATTTTTTTATCGATATTTTACGATACTGTTCCGTTTCACATGTCATAGGCACCATAACTGCATTTTGTTTCTTTCGTGTATATTTGTTTGTTACCTGTCACGCATAAGCGGCTGAACTAAATTTTATGAAACTTGGTATGTATATTACTACTAACCCAACTTAGACTTTAGCCCATATTAATTTTCTCGGAGACGAACAGGTGTGGGGGTTATACCGGAGGTAAAAATTAAAAACAGCGATATTTCGTTTCCTATTGGTTTTTCGGCAAATATACTCATAACAAATGTTGTTTATTTGGTTATTTTGAGTAACTTTTGATATTACACTTTCGTCGTATACCAAAGTGTAAATGTTTTATACGCTAAAAATTATAGCGGGAGTTAGCAATATTATTTGGCACAAAAACTCAACCGAACTATGTAAAACTCGATATGTGAATTAGCACTGACGCATTAATTATCATAGGCCATGCCAACATTTCTAGGGAATGGCAGGAGCGGGGGTTGTAAGGGAGGCCTAAAATTATAAATAGCGGTATTTCGTTTTCTATTATTTTTTCTGTAAATATGCATATGACACAAATTGTATATTTTGATATTTAAAGTATCTTTTGTTATATTCATTTACTGACAAATATTATATTATATCCCATCTCCTCCATTTTAGAGACTGATAACACATTTTTATTCAATTCTGGACATTCGTACACATCTTTTATTCTGATTACACGTCCCTTATCATCATTTAATAAAGGTGCCCCATACCGACATGACACTATCTCTTGATTTTTCTTAGCAACTTTTATCACTAATCTCGACTTTTTCCAATTCACCAAATATTTACCAAGTTCAGGACCAATCAGATGATTTGTCGAACCGGAATCAATAATAAATTTCAACATCTCATCTATAGAAGTCATATTCATGGTATAACTGAGGAGGGTTATTTCCCCTTCACCTTCTTCTTCCCAAACATAAGTTTCAGGGCATTCTGTTTTTTTGTGACTCCACTTTCGACACTTGTAACATTGAAATTTGATTTCCCCTTTAGTAACATTATTTTTAGGTAACAACTTTTTCTTATTATTAAATATCTTGGAATAAAATGATTTACCAACTTCTTCCCTTGATGAATTACTGCCTTGGTTGTTAGGCTCTGTTAACAATGCGTTTCTCACATACTCATAACTTATATCTTTGGAGTCCTTCCGGAAAATTATATTGAGAAAGCTCACAACATGCTTATAAGATTCAGGCATAGCAGCCAATAGCTGTGACACAACCTCACACTCTTCAATATCAGCACCTCAACTTCTCAATTCACTTACACAATTCTCAAATTCAGCGAGAAAACGTTCAAGTCCGGTAACATGTCTACCATGCCTTGATCACTTATGGTTGAACTTCATATTTCTCAGCTTACGCTGCAGATCCACTTGGATAGTCAAACCTACTGTAGCGTATGTGCTTCTCAATTACATCATAATATTTTCTGCACTAGTATCACTCGCAATTAATGAAATATTTTAACAACTGAATGATAAGGTTGCGCGCCTTCACATCCTCCTGCTTGAAATCGGCACATTTATTTACAACTTCAGTCGGCGAAATCATGTCCAGTAGATTATTCGCGTCTAACAATGCTTTCACTCTAATCACCCAAGTAGAAACGTTCCGGCCGTCAAACGGCTTCACCACATTTGTAACCTGTTGAACCACCATGCTGCTTCCCCCGGGACCGGTACAGCACTTATCACCTTTTACTGGAAATTCTCTGATTCGCGACACTTAATACACTTAGGAACCGCTGGGCCCATAACTTCTTAACTATGAAACGGGTGGAACACACAGAAGACACACATATCACAAACAGATTTATTAAAATAATTATTAACAAGCGGTTCTCTGGATGTTCAGACCACACCAAGGACGACTCACAGGAACTACAAAGCATGCATTGCAAGACTCAGTGATGTGCCACTGCACACTAAATCACGAGGTATAATAACAACTAATAGCAAAGATTGTCAGCCTTTAATAAATTTAAGACTAACAGCAAAGCTTGTCATCCTTAAATAAATTTAAGACTAATAGGAAAGCTTGACATCCTTTAATAACTTTAAGACTAATAGCAAAGCTTGACATCCTTTAATAACTTTAAGACTAATAGGAAAGCTTGACATCCTTTAATAACTTTCAAGACTAATAGCAAAGCGTGCAGCCTTTAATAAATTTAAGACTAATAGCAAAGCTTGTCATCCTTAAATAAATTTAAGACTAATAGGAAAGCTTGACATCCTTTAATAAATTTAAGACTAATAGCAAAGCTTGTAATCCTTTAATAAATTTAAGACTAATAGCAAAGCTTGTCTTCATTTAATAAATTTAAGACTAATAGCAAAGATTGTCAGTCTTTAATAAATTTAAGACTAATAGCAAAGCTTGTCTTCATTTAATAAATTTAAGACTAATAGCAAATATTGTCAGCCTTTAATAAATTTAAGACTAATAGCAAAGCTTGTCATCCTTAAATAAATTTAAGACTAATAGGAAAGCTTGACATCCTTTAATAACTTTCAAGACTAATAGCAAAGCGTGCAGCCTTTAATAAATTTAAGACTAATAGCAAAGCTTGTCTTCATTTAATAAATTTAAGACTAATAGCAAAGATTGTCATCCTTTAATAAATTTAAGACTAATAGCAAAGCTTGTCATCCTTTAATAAATTTAAGACTAATAGCAAAGCTTGTCATCCTTAAATAAATTTAAGACTAATAGGAAAGCTTGACATCCTTTAATAAATTTAAGACTAATAACAAAGCTTGTCATCCTTTAATAAATTTAAGACTAATAACAAAGCTTGTCATCCTTTAATAAATTTAAGACTAATAACAAAGCTTGTCATCCTTTAATAAATTTAAGACTAATAAAAAAGCTTGTCATCCTTTAATAAATTTAAGACTAATAACAAAGCTTGTTATCCTTTAATAAATTTAAGACTAATAACAAAGCTTGTTATCCTTTAATAAATTTAAGACTAATAACAAAGCTTGTTATCCTTTAATAAATTTAAGACTAATAACAAAGCTTGTTATCCTTTAATAAATTTATGACTAATAACAAAGCTTGTTATCCTTTAATAAATTTAAGACTAATAACAAAGCTTGTTATCCTTTAATAAATTTAAGACTAATAACAAAGCTTGTCATTCTTTAATAAATTTAAGACTAATAACAAAGCTTGTTATCCTTTAATAAATTTAAGACTAATAACAAAGCTTGTCATCCTTTAATAAATTTAAGACTAATAACAAAGCTTGTTATCCTTTAATAAATTTAAGACTAATAACAAAGCTTGTTATCCTTTAATAAATTTAAGACTAATAACAAAGCTTGTTATCCTTTAATAAATTTAAGACTAATAAAAAAGCTATACACTTTTTGATCCGACGTATATAACGGATATATTGAGAATTTTCGAAAATCCCCTCTGTAACCCCCCCCCCTCCCCCCTACTGGTCCGATTTCTGCCATTTACGAACTTGATCTTCCCATTTACATAAAACGATCAAACAAAAATTGGACCGCCAGAACATTACAAATACTAGGTGTGTGTGTGTGTGTGTGTGTGTGTGTGTGTGTGTGTGTGTGTGTGTGTGTATATATATATATATATATATATATACCCACAAGTGAAATCTAATAATAATAATGAATAAAAGAGTTCGAATTGTACGCATAGATAGACGGAGAGAGATTGATTATTTCTAATCTAGAGGATAAATGGCTGCGTATTTGAACACATTCTGGCAAACCTGAGCCTGAGTGGAAATTAAGTAGATGAATAAACTTGAATAATCATATTTTTTTTTTCTGATTTCAGGATCGATTAGAACGACACTTCTTGCAGGGAAAGCCTTCAATATTACGTGGCACCTCGCCTATCCACACCGCGTAAGTAGATAATTGGTTAATTAGCAATAACATTTAACACAACTTTAATATATATGAGTAAAGTTAGTAGATTTCTCGGGCACTGTTATGACATACTTAGTGTCTCATCTGACCATATAATCGAATTTAAAACCAGAAATTACGATTTACACGCTTAATATTTGAGATACGAAAAATGCATAGAGAAATAATTGTAGATTATCAATATTTTAACAAGGTTGCTTCTTTAACATTTCCCGATTCGACTCATGATAACGGAGATACTTGGAATGCCCCCTTCTATATAGCCCGCCTCCTATTCCTGGGCCTATTTCTGCGAAGAACAAATATGATCATTAGTGGAAACTGAAACGCTTAAATATTGAATATGCTATAGATTAAATAAACATTATCGAGACAGGAACGTAAAACCTTAATTGATGACATCATCGCACAAGGAATTTGCATGTATCTCGCATAATAAAGCTCTCAAAAAAAAGAATTGGTAGATATGCTTAGAATAAAGAGGTCCATTCTATTCCAACTTATTGTTATTATGGCGTGAGCGGGAGTGGGGATTAACTGAAGGCAAGACAACTAAACATTCCAAATATCTCGGAAAATACTGATAATTTATATCCAATATATTTATATTGAAATTTAAAGAAATATTAATATAACAACGTTAATAAGTAATTAAATTTAAAGTGAGACTCGTTATACAATATAAAGCAGAGATATTGTCTCCTTTTCCCTGGCTCCACTTTAGCCCTTAACCACCTGGATATTTTTTCCAGTTTCAGGAAACGCTTATATGTAGTTTGGTAGCGATAAACAAAAATTGACACACACACACACACACACACTCACACACACACACACACACACACACACACACACACATATATATATATATATATATATATATATATATATATATATATATATATATAAAAACTCACAATCTCGGATTGGTTTCAGACAGGAAATATGTTCTTTATAGATGAGATATGTGAGAAGGAGATGTGTATAGGATGAGATATGGAAATATATATATATATATATATATATATATATATATATATATTATAATATTTAATTATAATAAATGCTATTCATGATTGTGATTTGAATTATTCACGGTGTGTCAAAAAAGGGAGAGGGATTGACTAGGGACTTATTTGCATTTATTCTTCAAAACTAAAATTTCTATTCTATAAGTCTCCTATCTGAACCTCCGGGGAAAACTATACGCCCAGACGGGAAGCAAATTAGTCATTCAACAATGATTTCCCGGGCATCGCCGGGTACCTGAGCAAGAATATATATAAAATTGTTACCTCTGTCTGTACATTGATTTTTTTCTCAAAATTTCACGATAACTTTTCGTTTCACATGTCATAGACACCATAACTGCATTTTTTTTCTTTGGTGTCTGTTTGTTAGTTTGTTTATTACCTTTTCACGCATAAACGGCTGAACCGAATTTTATGAAACTTGTCATGTATATTACTACTAACCCAACTTAGACTTTAGGCTATATTAATTTTTTCTGAGACAAACAGGAGTGGGGGCTATAAAAATAATGATATTTCGTTACGTATTGGTTTTTCGGCAAATATGAAGATAACAAAAGTTGTTTATTTGGTTAATTAGAGTAACTTTTGCTATATACACTTTTTTACTATATACACATTGAAACCTTGCTATAAAAATACCCTCAATATTCAGCCTCTAATGATTTCCCGAGCGAACCCGGGTACCTTAGCTAGTATATATATATATATATATATATATATATATATATATATATATATATTAGTTAAGGTACCCGGTGATGCCCGAGAAATCATTGTTGACTGACGTATGATAGAATTTTTATATCAAGTTCAAGTCTTGATATAAAAATTCCATCTATCTATTTCTTTTGGGGAGTAATAGAATAGAAATTTTAGTTTTGAAAAATAAATAAAAATGTGTTCCTAATCTATCCCTCTCCACTATTTGACTCACCTTTTTGAATACTTCAAACCATAATCATGGATAGCATTTATTATAATTAAATATCATATATAATGAAACTTATTTACAGTCAAAAACCAAACCGAGCACATATAGTTTAAGCATAGTTTTCTACGTTAGATTATAGTCGTAATAGTAAATCTCAGGGGAAATCACTTGCAGTAATGCCAGCATTTCACAGAAAATAAGTTAACTCAATTAACAGTTTTAGCTTCCGGTTACCTTCCGCTCCAACATGTTTTCCTTAAATTATTGATTCAAAATATTATTATTAATAATTTATCTACCTGATTGAATTAATTACTAGTATTACCCTAAAAATAATTTCACTTATAGGATTTTATCGTAACAAAAGTTGTTTATTTTGTTATTTAGAGTAACTTTTGTTATATACACTTTCGTCGTATTCCGAAGTGTAAATGCGTTATACGCTAAAATCTCTAGCGGGCATCAACAATTTCATTTGGCACAAAAGACTCAACCGAACTAAATAAAACTGGGCATGTGTATTAACACTAAAGCCTCCATGATAATAATAAGATGTACGAACATTTCTAGGGACGGGCAGGAGCGGGGGTTGTAAGGGAGGCCTGAAATTAAAAATAGCGATATTTCGTTTCCTATTGGTTTTTGGCAGATATGCACATGACAAAAGTTGTTTATTCTGTTATTTAGAGTAACTTTTGTTATATTAACTTTTGTTTTATAACAAAGTATAAACGAGATATACATTAAAACTAAAGCAGGAGACAACAATTTTATTCGGCACCAACGGTTGAACCGAACTTAACAAAACTCCGTATGTGAATTAGCATTAATTCTTCCATGATTATAAGCTATATTAAAATTTTTTGGTTAAAAGTAGAGTCGGAGTCATAAGGGAGGCCTGAAATAAAAATTAGCGAATTTCATTTTCTATTTGTTTTTCGGCAATCGTGCACATAAAAACTGTTTACTTTTTATTTAGATTAACATTTGTTGCTTTCACTTTTGTCGTAAATTGAAGTAAACACGGGATATACGCTGAAACTATAGCGGGTGTAACTAATTTTATTAGTAATTATTTATGTGTTTTTTATAAATACGTATAATGACAAAAGATGTTATGATAGTCTTATGTGATAGTTCTAAGAATGATTCGGATTTTGAGGTTATAAATCGCCTCCTCCTCATTTATTTATTTTCCCTATAAAATATTTTTGTTATTTTTTTCCAATAGAAATGTAAACTTTAAGAGTATTTCCGGTATTTAATATATACACGATATGAATGTTTAAAGTATTACTTAGGTTGCAGGGATGACTCACTACTCTTTATCTAGCTTTTTGCACATAAATGAAATTATTTATAGGGTACCACTATTATTTAGTTCCATCAAGTAGATAAATTATTAAAATAATATTCTGAATCACTAATCTATGGACAACAATGATAATAACGCACATGCGAGAGCGGAAGTTGACGGGAGGCAAAACAGTTAATTGAATTTACTTATTTCCTGTGAAATGCTGGCATTACGGGAAGTGATTTCCACTTATATTTACTATTACAAATATAATCTTATATATAAAACTATTCTTAAACTATATGTGTTCGGAATGGTTTTTGACAAGAAATATTTTCGTTATAGATGGTATTTAATTGTAATAAATGCTATCCATTATTATGGTTTGAATTATATAAAAACGGTGAGTCAAAAAGTGGAGAGGGATAGATTAGGAACACATTTTCATTTATTGTTCAAAACTAAAATTTTTATTATATTATTCTCAAAAAGTTACCCTTCAGGATTGGTTTTTTCGGAAAAACAATACGGCATGGAGGGAAGTGCAATTGTACACATTGATGTCTTGCTATAAAAATGCCATCATTATTCAATCAACAATGATTTCCTGGGCATCTCCGGGTACCTTAGCTACTATATATGTGTGTATATATATATATATATATATATATATATATATATATAATTAATTAAAAATAATTTCATTTATATTTAAAAAACTAGGTGAGGGGAAGAGATCGTAGCCCTCCCTGCAATCTAAGTAATCTTTAAACAATCATGTCCACTTCAAACGCATATTGTCTTTGTCATAATGACATTGCCATTAACGTTTAATTGTTATGATAGTATATATTTGTTTCAATAACATCAAGATATAGGAAATAAAATAATATATTACCAGAACCAAAGAGTTTGATTACCCACAACTTCCGCTATCGCCTCACTAATACGAATCATTACATTGTTTATTCAAATCTAATTTGCATCACATAATAATATTTTTTAATGTTTAAAATTAAATTTAAGACATTGTAAAAAGCTACAGAGATTAAAAAAAATACTATTGAAAAGAACAATATTGAAATTTGTCAGATGGAGGAACCATATATTAGGACTAAAATAATTCCTAATAATAAGTTGAGAATATTTGAGAAAGAAGGCTCGTTGCTGGGGCAACGGAGGGTCCTAAAGGTGTTTCGGGCTGGATTTAGGATCCTTGGGGTGACGGAGGGTCATCAAGGTGTGTCGGGCTGGAGCTTATATACTTGGGGGGACGGAGGGTCGTCAAGTTGTGTTGGACTGGAGCTTAGATCCTTTGGATGACGGAGAGTCATCAAGCTGTGTTGGGCTGAAGCTTAGATCCTTGGGGCGACGGAGAGTCGTCAAGGTCTGTTGGCCGTGAGCTTAGATCATTTGGGCAACGGAGGGTCATCAAGCTGTGTCGGGCTGAAGCTTAGATACTTGGGGGGACGGAGGGTCGTCAAGTTGTGTTGGACTGGAGCTTAGATCCTTTGGATGACGGAGGGTCATCAAGCTGTGTTGGGCTGAAGCTTAGATCGTTGGGGTGACGAAGGGTCGTCAAGTTGTGTCGGGCTGGAGCTTAGATCCTTGTGGCGACGGAGGGTCGTCGGGTTGTGTCGTGCTGGAGCATAGATCCCTGGGTCGATGGAGAGTCGTCAAGGTGTGTCGGGCTGGGGCTTAGAACCTTGGGGCGACGAAGGGTCGTCAAGGTGTGTCTGGTTGGAGCTTAGATACTTGTGGCAACAGAGGGTCATCAAGGTGTGTCGGGTTGGAGCTTAGATCCCTGGGGCGTCGGAGGGTCGTCAAGGAGTGTCTGGTTGGAGCTTAGATACTTGTGGCAACAGAGGGTCATCAAGGTCTGTCGGGTTGGAGCTTACATCCATTGGGTGACGGAGGGTCGTCAAGGTGTTTCGGGCTGGAGCTTAGATCCTTGGGGCAACGGAGGGTCGTCAAGTTGTGTTAGACATGAGCTTACATCCTTTGGGTGACGGAGGGTCGTCAAGGTGTGTCGGGCTGGAGCTTAGATCCTTGGGGCAACTGAGAATCGTCAAGTTTTGTTGGACTGGAGCTTACATCCTTTGGGTGACGGAGGGTCGTCAAGGTGTTTCGGGCTGGAGCTCAGATCTTTGGGGTGACGGAGGATCGTCAAGTTTTGTTGGACTGGAGCTTACATCCTTTGGGTGACGGAGGATCGTCAAGGTGTTTCGGGCTGGAGCTTAGATCCTTGGGGCGACCGAGGGTCATCAAGTTGTGTTGCGCTGGAGCTTATATCCATGGGGTGACGGAGGGTCGTCAAGTTGTGTCGGGCTGGATCATAGATCCTTAGGTCGACGGAGAGTCGAGAAGGTGTTTCAGACTGAAGCTTTGAACCTTTGGGTGGACGGAGGACCGTCAAGGTGTTTCGGGCTGGAGCTTAGATCCTTTGGGAGTCTGAGGGTCGTCAAGTTTTGTTGGACTGTAGCTTATATCCTTTGGGAGTCTGAGGGTCGTCAAGTTTTGTTGGACTGTAGCTTATATCCTTTGGAGGACGGAGGGTCGTCAAGGTGTGTCGGGCTGGAGCATAGCTCCTTGGGGCAACGGAGGGTCGTCAAGTTGTGTTGGACTGGAGCTTTGATCGTTTGGGTGACTGAGGTTCGTCAAGTTGTGTCGGGCTGGAGCTTAGATCCTTGCGGCGACGGAGAGTCGTCAAGGTCTGTTGGCCGTGAGCTTAGATCTTTGGGGTGACGGAGGGTCGTCAAGTTGTGTCGGGCTGGATCTTAGATCCCTAGGTCGACGGAGAGTCGTCAAGGTTTGTCGGGCTGGAGCTTAGAACCTTTGGTGGGGCGGAGGGCCGTCAAGGTGTATCGGGCTGGAGCTTAGATCCTTGGGGCAACGGAGAATCGTCAAATTGTGTTGGACTGGAGCTTAGATCATTTGGGCGACGGAGGTACGTCAAGGTGTGTCGGGCTGGAGCTTAGATTCATGGGGCGATTTAGGGTCGTCTAGGTGTGTTGGGCTAGAGCTTAGGTCCTTTGGGTGACGGAGGATCGTCAAGGTGCGTCTTGCTGGGGCTTAGATCCTTTGGGCAACGGAGAGTCGAGAAGGTGTTTCAGACTGAAGCTTTGAACCTTTGGGTGGACGGAGGACCGTCAAGGTGTTTCGGGCTGGAGCTTAGATCCTTTGGGAGTCTGAGGGTCGTCAAGTTTTGTTGGACTGTAGCTTATATCCTTTGGGAGTCTGAGGGTCGTCAAGTTTTGTTGGACTGTAGCTTATATCCTTTGGAGGACGGAGGGTCGTCAAGGTGTGTCGGGCTGGAGCATAGCTCCTTGGGGCAACGGAGGGTCGTCAAGTTGTGTTGGACTGGAGCTTTGATCGTTTGGGTGACTGAGGTTCGTCAAGTTGTGTCGGGCTGGAGCTTAGATCCTTGCGGCGACGGAGAGTCGTCAAGGTCTGTTGGCCGTGAGCTCAGATCTTTGGGGTGACGGAGGATCGTCAAGTTTTGTTGGACTGGAGCTTACATCCTTTGGGTGACGGAGGTTCGTCAAGGTGTTTCGGGCTGGAGCTTAGATCCTTGGGGCGACCGAGGGTCATCAAGTTGTGTTGCGCTGGAGCTTATATCCATGGGGTGACGGAGGGTCGTCAAGTTGTGTCGGGCTGGATCATAGATCCTTAGGTCGACGGAGAGTCGAGAAGGTGTTTCAGACTGAAGCTTTGAACCTTTGGGTGGACGGAGGACCGTCAAGGTGTTTCGGGCTGGAGCTTAGATCCTTTGGGAGTCTGAGGGTCGTCAAGTTTTGTTGGACTGTAGCTTATATCCTTTGGGAGTCTGAGGGTCGTCAAGTTTTGTTGGACTGTAGCTTATATCCTTTGGAGGACGGAGGGTCGCCAAGGTGTGTCGGGCTGGAGCATAGCTCCTTGGGGCAACGCAGGGTCGTCTAGTTGTGTTGGAGTGGAGAATTGATCCCGTGGGTGACGGAGGTTCGTCAAGGTGTGTCGGGCTGGAGCTTAGATCCTTGCGGCGACGGAGAGTCATCAAGGTATGTTGGCCGTGAGCTTAGATCTTTGGGGTGACGGAGGGGTCGTCAAGGTGTGTTGGGCTGGAGCTTAGATCCCTAGGTCGACGGAAAGTCGTCAAGGTGTGTTGGGCTGGACCTTACATCTTTGGGGCGACGGAGGGTCGTCAAGGTGTGTCTGGCTGGAGCTTAGATCTTTGGGGCGACGGAGGGTCGTCAAGTTGTGTCGGGCTGGAGCTTAGATCCCTGGGTCCAGAGAGAGACATCAAGGTGTGTCGGGCTGGAGCTTAGATACTTTGTGCGACGGAGGGTCGTCAAGGTGTGTCGGGCTGGCGCTTAGATCCTTGGGGCAACGGAGGGTCGTCAAGGTGTGTTGGACTGGAGCTTAGATCCTTGGGGGGACGGAGGGTCGTCAAGGTGTGTTTCGGGCTGGAGCTTAGATCCTTTGGGACGGAGGGTCGTCAAGTGTGTCGGGACTGGAGCTTATATCCTTTGGGAGTCTGAGGGTCGTCAAGTTGTTGGACTGGAGCTTAGGTCCTTTGGGTGACGGAGGGTGGTCATGGTGTGTCGGGCTGGAGCTTAGATCATTTGGGCAACGGAGGGTCGACAAGTTGTGTTGCACTGGAGCTTTGATTCTTGGGGTGACGGAGGGTCATCATGTTGTGTCAGGCTGGAGCTTAGATCCTTGGGCGACGGGAGTCGTCAAGGTCTGTTGGGCTGGAGCTCAGATCTTTGGGGTGACGGAGGATCGTCAAGGTTTGTTGGACTGGAGCTTACATCCTTTGGGCGACGGAGTTCGTCAAGTTGTGTTTCGGGCTGGATCTTAGATCCTTGGGGCGACGGAGGGTCGAGAAGGTGTTTCGGACTGAGCTTTGAACTTGGGGTGGACGGAGGGTCGTCAAGTTGTGTCGTCATAGTTTGAGTCGGACTGGAGCTTAGATCCTTGGGGCGACGGAGGGTCGTCAAGGTGTGTCGGGCTGGAGCTTAGATCCTTGGGGACAAGGAGGGTCGTCAAGGTTTTGTTGGCTGGAGCTTATATCCTTTGGGACTGAGGGTCGTCAAGTTTTGTTGGACTGGAACTTATATCCTTTGGTTGACGTAGGGTCATCTAGGTGTGTTCGGGCTGGAGCATAGCTTACGGAGGGTCGTCTGTTGGACTGGAGCTTTGATCGTGAGAGGTTCGTCAAGTTGTGTCGGGCTGGAGCTTAGATCCTTGGGGTGACGGAGGGTCATCAAGGTGTGTCGGGCTGGAGCTTAGATCCCTGGGGTGACGGAGGGTCGTCAAGTTGTGTCGGGCTGGAGCTTAGATACCTGGAGCGACGGAGAGACGTCAAGGTGTGTCGGGCTGGAGCTTAGAACCTTTGGTGGGACGGAGGGCCGTCAAGGTGTATCGGGCTGGAGCTTAGATCCTTGGGGCAACGGAGAATAGTCAAATTGTGTGGACTGGAGGTTAGACACTTGGGGCGATGGAGGGTGGTCATGGTGGGTCGGGCTGGAGCTTAGATTCTTGGGGCGATTTAGGGTCGTCTAGGTGTGTTCGGCTAGAGCTTAGGTCCTTTGGGTGACGGAGGATCGTCAAGGTGAGTCTTGCTGGGGCTTAGATCCTTTGGGCAACGGAGAATCGTCAAATTGCCTTGGACTGGAGCTTAGATCATTTGGGCGACGGAGGTACGTCAAGGTGTGTCGGGCTGGAGCTTAGATCCATGGGGCGATATAGGGTCGTCTAGGTGTGTTGGGCTGGAGCTTAGGACCTTTGAGTGACGGAGGATCGTCAAGTTGTGTTGGACTGGAGCTTAGATCTTTGGGGTGACGGAGGGTCGTCAAGTTGTGTCGGGCTGGATCTTAGATCCCTAGGACGACGGAGAGTCGAGAAGGTGTTTCGGACTGAAGCTTTGAACCTTTGGGTGGACGGAGGACCGTCAAGTTGAGTTGGACCGGAGCTTAGATCCTTTGCGTGACGGAGGGTCTTCAAGGTGTGTCGGGCTGGAGCTTAGATCCTTGGGGCAACGGAGGGTCGCCAAGTTGTGTTAGACTGGAGCTTACATCCTTTGGGTGACGGAGGGTCGTCAAGGTGTGTTGGACAGGAGCTTAGATCCTTTGCGTGACGGAAGGTCGTCAAGGTGTGTCGGGCTGGAGCTTAGATCATTGGGGCAACTGAGGATCGTCAAGTTTTGTTGGACTAGAGCTTACATCCTTTGGGTGACGGAGGGTCGTCAAGGTGTTTCGGGCTGGAGCTCAGATCTTTGGGGTGACGGAGGATCGTCAAGTTTTGTTGGACTGGAGCTTACATCCTTTGGGTGACGAAGGGTCGGCAAGTTAAGTAGGACTGGAGCTTAGATCCTTGTGGCGACGGAGGGTCGTCATGTTGTGTTGGGCAGGAGCTTAGATCCATGGGGTGACGAAGGGTCGTCAAGTTGAGTCGGGCTGGATCTTAGATCCCTAGGTCGACGGAGAGTCGAGAAGGTGTTTCGGACTGAAGCTTTGAACCTTTGTGTGGACGGAGGACCGTCAAGTTGAGTTGGACCGGAGCTTAGATCCTTTGCGTGACGGAGGGTCGTCAAGGTGTGTCGGGCTGGAGCTTAGATCCTTGGGGCAACGGAGGGTCGTCAAGGTGTGTTGGACAGGAGCTTAGATCCTTTGCGTGACGGAAGGCGTCAAAGTGTGTCGGGCTGGAGCTTAGATCCTTGGGGCAACTGAGGATCGTCAAGTTTTGTTGGACTGGAGCTTACATCCTTTGGGTGACGGAGGGTCGTCAAGGTGTTTCGGGCTGGAGCTCAGATCTTTGGGGTGACGGAGAATCGTCAAGGTGCGTCTTGCTGGGGCTTAGATCCTTTGGGCAACGGAGAATCGTCAAATTGTGTTGGACTGGAGCTTAGATCATTTGGGCGACGGAGGTACGTCAAGGTGTGTCGGGCTGGAGCTTAGATCCATGGGGCGATATAGGGTCGTCTAGGTGTGTTGGGCTTGAGCTTAGGACCTTTGAGTGACGGAGGATCGTCAAGGTGTGTCTTGCTGGGGCTTAGATCCTTTGGGTGACGAAGGGTCGTCAAGTTGTGTTGGACTGGAGCTTAGGTCTTTTGGGTGACGGAGGATTGTCAAGGTGTGTCGTGCTGGAGCTTAGATCATTTGGGCGACGGAGGTTCGTCAAGGTGTGCCGGGCTGGAGCTTTGAACCTTTGGGTGGACGGAGGACCGTCAAGTTGAGTTGGACCGGAGCTTAGATCCTTTGCGTGACGGAGGGTCGTCAAGGTGTGTCGGGCTGGAGCTTAGATCCTTGGGGTTACGGTGGGTCCTGAAGTGGTGTCGGGCTGGAGCTTACATCCCTAGGTCGACATAGAGTCGTCAAGGTGTGTGGGGCTGCAGCTTAGATACTTGTGGAACTGAGGGTGATCTAGGTGTGAACGGCTGAAACTTTAATTCTTGGGTTTACGGATGGTCATAAAGTATTGTCGGGCTGGAGCTTATATACTTGTGGCAACAGAGGGTCATCAAGTTGTGTCGGACTGAAGCTTAGATCCTTGGGGTAACGGAGTGTCCTCAAGCTGTCTCGGGCTGGAGCTTAGATCCTTGGATCGACGGAGGGTCGTCAAGGTGTGTCGGGTTGGAGCTTAGATCCTTTGGGTGGCGGAGGGTCCTGAAGGTGTTTCGGGCTAATGATTAGATCCCTGGGGCGACGGAACGTCTTCAAGTTTTGTTGGACTGGAGCTTACGCCCTTTGGGTGACGGAGGGTCGTCAAGGTTTGCGGGGCTGGAGCTTTGATCCTTGGGGCGATGGAGGGTCGTCATTTTCTGTCGTGTGGATTTAGGATACTTGGGGTGACGGAGGGTCCTGAAGATGTGTCGGGCTGGAGTTTAGATCCCTAGGTCGACATAGAGTCGTCAAGGTGTGTCGGGCTGGAGCTTAGAACCATTGAAGGGACCGAGGGCCGTCAAGGTGTGTCCGGCTGGAGCTTAGATCGTTGGGGTGACGCAGGGTCGTCAAGTAGTGTTGGGGTGGAAATCCTCTAGGAGACGGAGGTTCGTCAAGGTGTGGTGGGTTAGAGCTTAGATCCTTGGGGCGACGGAGGGTCGCCAAATTGTTGGACTGGAGCTTACGGCCTTTAGGTGGCGGAGGAACGTCAAGGTGTGTCTGGCTGGAGCTTATATCTTTGCGTCGACGGAGAGTCGTCAAGGTGTGTTGTGCTGGAGCTTAGATCCTTGCGTCGACGGAGAGTCGTCAAGGTGTGTTTGGCTGGAGCTTAGACCCTTAGGGCGACGGAGATTCGTCAAGTTGTGTCGGGATGGAGTTTAGGTCCTTGTGGCGACGGAGAGTCGTCAAGGTGTGTTGGGCTGGTGATTGGATCTTTGGGGTGACGGTGGATCGTCAAGTTGTGTGGGGCTGGAGCTTAGATCCGTAGGTTGACATAGAGTCGTCAAGGTGTGTCGGGCTGGAGCTTAGATACTTGTGGAACAGAGGGTCATCAAGGTGTTTCGGGCTGAAGCTTTGATTGTTAGGGTGACGGATGGTAATCATGTTGTGTCGGGCAGGAGCTTAGATCCTTGGGGTGACGGAGGGTCGTCAAGTTGTTTCGGGCTGGAGCTTAGATACTTGTGGCAACAGAGGGTTAATCAGGGTGTGACGGGCTCAAGCGTAGATCCCTTTGGGAACGGAGGGTCGTTAATATGTGTCGGGCTGGAGCTTAAATCTTTTGGGTGACGGAGGGTGTGAAGGTGGTCGGCTGGAGCTTATAATCTATATATATAAAAAACTGTAACCTCTGTCTATAGCGATATTTCGTTTCCTTTTGGTTTTTCGGCAAATATGAACATAACAAAAGGTGTTCAATTTGTTATTTAGAGTAACTTGTGTTATATATATTTTTTTCATATACCGAATTATAAACGAGATATACGCTAAAACCTATAGCGGGAGTCCACATTTTTATTTGGCTCAAAAGACTCAACCGAACTAAATTAAACTCGTTATGCTTATTAGCATTAACGCATTTATTATAATAAGCCAAACTAACATTTCTAGAGACGGGCAGGAGTGGGGGTTGTAAGGGAGGCCTGAAATGAAAAATAGCGGTATTTCGTTTTCTATTGGTTTTTATGCAAATATGCACATGACACAAGTTGTTTATTTTGTTATTTAAAGTAACTTTTGATATATTCATTTTTGTCGTATAACAAAGTATAAACGGGATATACACTAACTACTAGAGCGGGAGCGAACAGTTTTGTTGGGCACTAACAATTGAACCAAACTTAAAAAAAGTCGGAATGTGAATTAGCATTAATTCTTCCATGATTATAAGATATATTAAAATTTTTAGGTCCAAACGGGAGTGTGGGTTATGAGGGAGGCCTGAAATGAAAAATTGTAATATTCCGATTCCAATTGGTTTTTCAACGATTTTGTATAAAAATGCAATCATTAGTCAGTCAACGATGATTTCCCGGGCATTGCCGGGTATATTAGCTAGATTGTATATACAAAATACGTACATTATAGATGATATTTAATTATAATAAATGCTATCCATGATTAAGATTTGAATTATTCACGGTGTGTCAAACAGTGGAGAGGGAATGGTTAGAGACTTATTTACATTTATTCTTCAAATGTAAAATTTTTTTTTCCATAAGTCGCCCAATTGATCCTTACGGGGAAATCAGCCGGGAGAGCAGTTGTACACATAGAAGCATTGCCAAAAACAAAATAAAATGTTTCCGTCTTAAACCATTTACCTTGGCTAGTATAGTATATATATAGGCACTATCATATAAGACTATCATAACATCTTTTGTCATAATACGTATTTATAAAAATCACTTAAATAAGTACTAATAAAATTAATTGCCCACGCTATAGTTTTAGAGTATATCCCGTGTTTACTTCATTTTACGACAATAGTGAAAACAATAAATGTTAGTCTAAATAAAAAAGTAAATAGCTTTTATGTGCACGATTGCCGAAAAACAAATAGAAAATGAAATTCGCTTTCAGGCCTCCCTTATGACCTCGACTCCCGTTCGAACATAAAAGTTTTATTATAGCTTATAATCATGGAAGAAATAATACTAATTGACTTACCGAGTTTTGTTAAGTTCGGTGCTATCGATAGTGCCCAATAAAATTGTTGGCTCCTGCTAAGGTTTCAGTGTATATCTCGTTTATACCTTGTTATAAGACAAAAGTAAATATCACAAAAGTTACTTCAAAAAAAAAAATAAACTACTTTTGTAATGTGCATATTTGCAGAAAAACGAATAGAATAGGAAATATCACTTTTTTTATTTTCAGGCCTCCCTTACGACCCCCAATCCTGCTCCTCCTCGAAATGTTGGTGACGCTTGTTATCATGACACGTTAGTGCTAATACACATACTGAGTTTCGTTTAGTTCGGTTGAATCTTTTGTGCCAAATAAAATTGTTGGCTCCCGCTTTAGTTTTTGGTGTATATCTCGTTTATACTTTGTTATAAAACAAAAGTGAATATAACAAAAGTTACTCTAAATTACACAATAAACAACTTTTGTTATATGCACATTTTCCGAAAAACCAATAAGAAACGAAATATCGCTATTTTTATTTTCAGGCCTCCCCTACAACCTCCACTCCTGCTTGCCCCTAGAAATGTTGGTATGGCTTGTTATAATGAAGGCGTTAGTGCTAATACACTTACCGAGTTTTGTTTAACTTGGTTGAGTCTTTTGTGCCAAATAAAATTGTTGACTCCCGCTTTAATTTTTAGCGTGTAACGCATTTATACTTAGGTATATGACGAAAGTGTACATAACAAAACTTACTTTGTCATGTGCATTTGTGCCGAAAAACTAATAGGAAACGAAATATCGCTATTTTTAATTTTCGTCCTCCCTTATAACCCCCACTCCTGTTCGTCTCAGAGAATATTAATATAGCCTTAAGTCTAAGTTGGGTTTGTAGTAATATACATATCAAGTTTCATAAAATTCAGTTCAGCTTTTTATGCGTGAAAAGGTAACAAACAAACAAAATCAGTTGTGGTGTCTATGACATGTGAAGCGAAAATTATCATGAAATTTTGAGAAAATAATCAATGTGCAGACAGAGGCTACAATTTTATATATATATATGTATATATATATATATATATATATATATATATATATATATATATATATATATATATATGTGTATATAATTTTGATCTCATTTTCGTCATCTACTAGGTAGGAACGATGGACATTTGAAGAGACTTGTCTAAAATTGCGTCATGAGTACAAACCCAGTAGCTGATTTCATCTGCTAATATATGCTGAGATTAGATGACCAATGTGTTCTAGGAGCAGGTGGCAAATGTGCTTACTTTACGCAGCCCCCCCCCCTTCACTCACATTTCTTTATTTCCTGCTTTGCTCTAACATTTTGTTTGTGTGTTTTTGTTTCAGGGTGGATTTCGGCTTCAACTTCTTGACAGACTGGAGAGGCCAGTACTAGATTTAACCCCCGTCACAGCTAAGTCAGAGTTTGTATCAATCGATGCAACGTAAGTACAAGCCAATTAAACTTTTGAAAAAAAATAGTAATTATTAAAACACAATTATATATTTCTATATTTGAGTAATAATTCGTTCTGTTTTAGTGCCCAACATTATACTATCACTATACCTCCAGATTTCGAATGTGAAGATTGCACTATAAGGTTATTAAGAGAAGCTAAAGAATGGTCCAATGACTACCGCTTTTGGTCGTGTGCTGATGTCGACATAAAAACAAGTTAGTATATAGACTTAAATATTCCAATATAGCAGTAAACCTCAACCGTCTTAATAGTTTATTTAACATTTAATACAAAATTATCTGGCTGGACCTCCCCAGCGTTCAACCTTTTAAATTATTTATTTATGATAATTAAATAAATTCACATTTCTGAGAATAACAAGACATTTCTTAAGTATACGCATGAATTAACATGTAAACATAGAACAATATGAGGTTGTCAGGGAAGTGGCAGAACTGATATGACAAAGGAAATATCATCCCCACACTTCCCTATGGTCAAAGGTGCCAACCTACAACTTATATAGGATCTCAATCCTCTAATACATGAAATAATATTAACAAATCTGATTACATTATCTTCACGATACTAAAACTGTTTATTCAAATGATTTTTACGTTATAATTAAATAAAGTATTAAATACACTTAGGGCAAACTGGTGTTTCTCATGAATAAATGTTTGGGATAAAAGAAGGGGGAGGGGGTATACTTTACTTGGTGCAATCTGTTACTGGCGTTAAAAAAATAACATAGATTTGAATAATCTATATATATATATATATATATATATATATATATATATATAAAATTGTAACCTCTGTCAGTACATTGACTTTTTTCGCGAAATTTCACGATAACTTTTGGTTTCACATGTCATAGACACCAGAACTGCATTTTGTTTCATTCGTGTCTGTTTGTTTATTTATTTGTTTCTTTGTTACCGATTCATGCAAAAACTACTGAGCCGAATTTTATGAAACTTGGTATGTATATTACTACTAACCCAACTTAGACTTTAGGCTATATTAATATTCTCTGAGACGAACAGGAGGGGAGGGGTTTATAAGAGGAGGCCTAAAATTAAAAATAGCGATATTTCTTTTCCTATTGGGTTATCGGCAAGTATGCATATAACAAACGTTTTTTATTTCGATATTTAGAGTAACTTTTGTTATATACACTTTCGTCATATACCGAAGTATAAATGCGTTATACGCTAAAAAGTATAGCGGGAGTCAACAATTTTATTTGGCACTAAACAGTCAACCGTACTAAATAAAAATCAGTATGTGTATTAGCACTAACTGTTTCGTTATAATAAGCCATGCCAACATTTCTAGGGACGAGCAGGAGTGGGGGTTGTAAGGGAGGCCTGAAATAAAAAATAATGGTATTTCGTTTTCTCAAGTTTTCGGCAAATATTTACATGACAAAGTTGTTTATTTTGTTATTTAAAGTAACTTTTATTGTATTCACTTTTGTCGTATAGCAATGTATAAACGTGATATACACTAAAAACTAAATTGAGAGCCAACAATATTATTGGGCACTAAAGATTGAACTGAACTTACAATTTTTTGGTTCAAACGGGAATGGGGGTTATAAGGGAGGCCTGAAAATAAAAATAGCGATATTTAGTTTCGTATTGCTTTTTCGGCAAATACGCACATAAAAAAATATTTATTTTATTGTTTAGAGTAACATTTGTTATATACACTTTTGTCGTATACCGAAGTATAAATGAGTTATACGCTAAAAACTATAGCAGGAGTCAATAATTTTATTGGGCACAAAAAACTAATCCGAACTAAACAAAAATCGGTATGTGAACTACCACGAGCTCCTAACTGATAATAAGCTGTACCTACGTTTCTAGGGACAATGAAGGGTGGGGTTTTCGTTTCCTATTTGTTTTTCGGCAAATTTGCACAGGATAAAAGTTGTTTATTTTGTTATGTAGAGTAACTTTTGTTGTATTCACTTTTGTCGTTTAACAAAGTATAAACGAGATATACACTAAAACCTAAAGAGGCAGCCAACAATTTTATTGGGCACTAACGATTGAACTGAACTTAACATAGCTCTATATGTAAATTGACACTAATTGTTCCATGATAATAAGGTATATTAAAATGTTTAGGTTCGAACGGGAGTGGGGGTATTGACGCACCTAAAACAGCTGTCACCATTGGGTTTTGTACCGTCTCAAGGGAAAGGAACTTTTATTCATACATGTTTTGGAAGACAGAATACTTTCTACGATTATAAATTATATGTTCATTATGTTATAAACAAAACTACATGCACAGGAGACGGGAAATATTGAGGACAGTGAAGTCTTTAATAACAATTTTATTATTAACAAATCCACAGCAACGACGGGTATAAATCTAAACACTGGGACGGGGAAATATCAAAATATAATAGAAAGTAAAGCCTCGCCAAAAAATACTAAATTCAAATGAATTCCCGGGCGAAGCCGGGTACCTTAGCTAGTTAATTATAAAATATTAACGTAGATTTGAATTAATTTATCAAGGTGAGGTACCCGGTAGTTCGTTCATATTGGAAAGAATTATTGAGAATATCGATATTTCTACACAAATTACTTGCTACATACATTGTTAGCGAAACAATGTATATAAAATAAGTTACTCAAAATAACAAAGTAAATAACTTCTTTTATGTGCACGTTTGCCGAAAAACATATATAAAATGAAATATCTCGAATTTTTATTTCAGGCCTCCTTTATAACCCCCACTCCCGTTCGTACCTAGAAATTTTAATATAGCTTATAATCAGGGAGGTTTTAATACTAAATTTCATACCGAGTTTTGTTATGTTCGGTTCAATCGTTAGTACCCAAGCAAATTGTTGTCTCCCGCTTTAGTTTTCAGTGTATTTTTCGTTTATACTTTGTTATACGACAAGAGTTACTCTAAATAACAAAATAAACTACTTTTGTTATGTGCGTATTTGCCGAAAAGGCAATACGAAACGATATATGAACTATATTTAATTTCAGGCTTCCCTAAGAAACCCCATTTTTTTTTTTAATTTCCACCTCTGCCCCCGCTGTACCTTTGGGTTTCCCCATACCAGCGGTCTCCATTTAATAAGAGATATAAAATTTTGAATAGATAAATTGGGCCAGGTAACTTAGCCTAACTCACCGAGCACGGCTAAGCATTAAAGTGCAATATTTGGGACATTTTGTTTAAGTCTGAAAGGTCCTAGGGGAACCCGCAGCTGCGACTCCTTTGGCTCTGTTCAAAGAAGTGGCAGCAAGAGCCTAACTAACTAGCCTACATACCTAAAGCCTAAATACTAGCCTACATACCTAAAGCCTAACTAACTAGCCTACATACCTAAAGCCTAAATACTAACCTAAACTCACATAAAACTATACATATAATTTACAAATAAATTCAATTTTACTTGTCTTTCAACACCTCTTGGGCAAAGGTCCTGAAGGCTGAAAATCTATCAGCGTCGTTTACAAACATGTGGTAGGCTCTCAGGAGGCCAGTTCACATATGAGAAAGCACTCATTAGCCGAATATGCTTGGCGTTGAAACGCGGACATTAGAGGATCACGTGGTCAGCCTATCCAACTCGGCACTGGAGCTCAATGGGGATTCCTTTCGTTTGAAGAAATGTAGTTTGTTATTGAAGTCCCCGTGACCACTGATAAGTTGGCTGGAGAAGAAATCTGGGACGTACCATGTCAGCTTAGTTCTGGTCCTGACATCTGGGAAAAATTTGTAGGTCATCCTACCTTTGCTGGAGTTGGTCCAGCGACTCTGCCAACAGTCCCAGATGGTTTCTTCTATATGGTGGAGTGTTTCTCTAAGGTCCTGCTGTCCTATTGTGAAGATAGACTCTCCAATCTTGTACGGCACCCCCCTGACTGCTTGGTACATAGCGACCCGCTTTGCTACCTCCAGGTCTATCGGAAGCTGGCCAGCCATCGCCTGCAATGTATCGCTCGAAACTGTCCGATACGGCCTGGTTACCATGAGGAGAGCTCTTCTTTGGGCTTGGCATAGAAGGTTTTTGGTCGCTTTCAACATCTTTTCGGCCCAGGATGGAGCTGCGTAGCACACTTCAGGGGCAAACAAAGCTTTATATAAAATGCTTCTGTTCTTATTAGTGATGCGCCAAGTATTACGTGCTATTGTCCTTAGGTGGTGAAATCGTCCGCTGACCGAATCCCATAGATGAGAAGCGTGAGGGTTGAGATGTAACCTCTCCCTTATGTGGACTCTTAGGTATACTACTTTGGGCTGCAGTTGCAGCGTGGTCTGACCTATTACCAACCTTGGGGCCACCTATGACAAAGCTCTCCTTTTAACAAGATGATCTGTGTTTTCTGGTCATTGAGCTGAAGTTTATTTTGAAAACACCAATCTGTATAGCGTTAATGATCCGCTGACCCTCCACTTCCAGCTCCTGCCTACTATTTCCCTTAACTAAGCAGCACAGATCGTCTACATAAGCCGTAACCTTAATGCCTAGGGACCGCAACTTGAGGAGCAGCTCGTCAAACACCAATGCCCAGATGTAAGGCCCCAGCACAGAGCCTTGTGCACAGCCCCAAGCTACTTCCCTCCTGATCATCGTCTTCCCGCATGGGATCATAGCTACTCTATTGCTTAAATAGCTCTTTAGTAATAGGTATAGATTTTCTGGGCACTGCCTTCTCCTGAGTGCTCTCAGGATGGATGGCCACCATAGGTTATCAAAGGCCCCTGCGATATCAAATAGTATCCCCAAAACGTACTTTGTGTCGGAAATTTGCACGTTTTGAATCATATTTCGAATTGCTTCAGTGGTAGATCCCCCCTTTTTTGCACCCAAATTGATCTGGCGATGCGTTGTTTTCCAAGATGCCCTTTAAACTGGCTACTATCAATCTTTCTAATACTTTGCCCAAATGCGGAAGAAGGCTTATCGCACGATATCCTGACTCCATCTGTTCGCTAGATTTTAGAATTGCGACCACCTCGGCTTCTTTCCATTTCCGGGGGAAATATCCTACCTTCAGACAGACATTAAAGAGTTCTTGAAGCCGGGTTCTCAAAGCGTTCCCACCGTGCTTTATAACTGCAGCCTCAATCATATCCGGTCCAGGTGACTTAGAATTTCGCACTTTATCGATGGCTATGTCGGTATCTATGCTGTCCCATTCCGCAACATTTCCGGTCAGCAAAGGCTCTTCCTGCTCGCCCCTGGCTATTTGCTGCTCCTCTGTTTCACACAATATGGCGTCTTCTGGGAACGCCTTTCTCAGGATTTCTGTTATGGTGTCTTTACAGGTTTGGGTGTAGCCTTTATTAGTGAGAACGGTCTTATAGAGATCCTTGAGAGGGATTTTTTGTGCTACCGTCTTATAATGTAGGCACCATGTGTCCCTTACCGACTCGCTTTCGACAAAGGTTTCCCAGCCTTTTTCTTTCGAGTTCTTGACCATTTTATGGAATATTTTATTTAGCTCGTAGTAGTGGACTTTTAACGACTCACGTTCACATGGGGTGTCAGATCTTTGAAAGACCCTGCGTGCTCTATTCCGGTCCTTCTTAGCTCTAGTGAGATCTTCATTCCACCACGATACCATGTCTGTATTGGATCCTCTCAACCCAAGTACCTCGTAGGCCGCAGTTGTAATGCAGCTGGATAAGTTGGCTACTGCAGCATCGATTCCATCTGGCGATTCTAGTTCATAGGTAGTCTCTCCCTTTATGTGCCATTCAAGGATGTCAGCGAAACTGTTCCAGTCAACACCTTTAGTCGAAAACTGGAGCTTTCTTGGACTTGTGAGCTTGGTTGTCCTATTGAACATTAGGAAAGTAAGGACGCGGTGATCGCTGCTGGTCCAATCCTCATTGCCAGCTAGAGAGGTGTCTGATAGCTTCCCCAATCAAAATAGTGAGATCTATATGCGAACTGCCGTTGTTGGATTCAAAGGTTGGAGGGGATGAAGGGTCGTTAAGGATGTATAAGCTTCTCCTGCTTATAAAGTCTTCTATAATTCGGCCGTGTTCGTCAAGTTTCGGAGATCCCCACGTCAGAGAATGGACATTAAAGTCCCCCAGTGCCAATATTTTCCCGGTTAAGTTGCCTAGAGCCAATTCGAGACTATCTATAATCTCCTCGCGAGGTATAGAATATCTGAAGATATTAATGTAAAGTCCACATCCCCTGCCTGAATGTGAGCAACCCTAAGAAACCCCACTCCTACTCCTCCCTAGAAATGTTGGTACCGCTTATTATAATGGAGAAGTTAGTGCTAACTCCCATACCGAGTTTTATTAAGACCCCGTTCAATTGTTAGAGCCCAAGAAAACTGTCGTCTCCCGCTTTGCTTTTTAGTGTATATCTCGTTTATACTTTGTTATAAAACAAAAGTGAATATAACTAACGTTACTCTAAATAACAAAGTAAACAACTTTTGTTATGTTCATATTTGCTGAAAAACCAATAGGAAACGAAATATCGCGTTTTTCAATTAGAGGTCTCCCTTATAACCCCCACTCCTGTTCGTCTCAGAGAATATTAATATAGCCTAAAGTCTATGTTGGGTTAGTAGTAATATACATACCAAATTTCATAAAATTCGGTTAGGCCGTTTATGCGTGAAAAGGTAACAAACAAACAACTAAACATACACGAAAGAAACAAATTGCAGATATGGTGTCTATGACATGTGAAACGAAAAGTTATCGAGAAATTGTGAAAAAAAAATCAATGTACAGACAGAGGTTACAATTTTATGTATATACTAGCTAAGGTACCCGGCTTCGCCCGGGAATTTATTTTAGGCTGAATAAAGATGGTATTTTTTTTTGGCAAGGCTATACTTTGCACAATATTTTGACATTTCCCCGTCACAGTTTTTAGGGTTTATACCCGTCGTTGCTGTGGATTTGTTAATAATAAAATTATTTGTTATTTAAGACTTCACTCTTCTAATATATTTCCCGTCTCCTGTGCATGTAGGTTTTTTTATAACGTAATGAACAGTATTATTCATAGTCGTGGAAAGTATTCTGTCTTCCAAACCATGTATGAATCAAAGTTCCTTTCCCTTGACTCGGTCAAAAGCTTAACTCTCCAAAGCCTAGAATTTTTTTCTGTTGAAATTTTTGATTATTTTGGCATTTTTAAGTTTATTGGAATATAATATATACATTTATACCAAATACTGAAATTTAGTACTGATGGATTATGAGATAAGCCCTGTTGCCGTATGGCAACAGTAGGCTCCTGAAGACAAAAAACCTGTAAATATTGAAAATTGGTATTCCATAATAAAACACTTTAATATATACATTTAAATTTATTTACATATAATACAGACTAATGTAAATGCATATTCTAAAAAAATTACATATTTTTATATTATTTTGTATGGTAGGCGGCAAAGTGAGGTATACAAAGTCCAACGTCACACTTTATGCATTTTGTTCTGATTATGGATTTGCATGAAGTAAACCCACATCGTCTTTTCTTCTCAATCGGTCCAACTAAGTGATCAAGCCTGTCATACTTTATTTCTTCGTTTTGACGACCTGGTTGAACAAGGGAAAATCTGGATGCTGTCGGACCTGGGGTTCGCCTCTCTGTCTTGTATTTTATTAGGTAGGTCTGTGCTAATTCCCGTCGAAATTGTAATTTTGTCATTTTTTTCCTGATGCCTTACAAATGTTCCAAGCATTGTTGACGGCAACGTCTAAAAGCCAAGTAAAAATAGGCCAATAATATTTTTTTCCCCTAATTGATACCCTGAATGTGTTGATATCTTGGTTCATTCGGTCACATCCTCCCATAAACGTGTTATATTGCTGTATTATATGCGGTTGGGGGACTTGAATAATTTTTTTATCCTGGTGGGAATATCTTCTTGCTGAACTTAGCGGTTCTATGCCATAACATGTTGACGCCATTGTCACGACACTGTTGTCCTTCCATCTTACAAGAAATATCCCCATCATTTTTTTCTATTATGTAGTCCATAGTTCCCCTCCGCTCTTTTAGCATTTCCTTTTTTGTTTTAAGGGACAGCTTTTGGGAATTCTGTTATCCCTAATTGTACCAGTGGCCCAATAACCCCTATCTTTGAGGTGTTTGAGCAAGTTGAATCCGGTGAACAAATTATCACAAAATATATGATAAGGTAAATTTTGTAATGCCTGTGGTATGTCATCCAACATTCGTAATAGTGGTGCTGAAGCCTTGCCAAACAGTATTTCATAATCTGAATTAGGCCTAAGACTTTTTCCTTGGTACAATTCAAAATTTGCTAAGTAACCATTTGTTGTACTTAGTGCCCACGTCTTATAGCCAAACCTAATCGGTTTGTTCCTTATGCATTGCTTACATGGGTGTTTGCCAAAATATTCAATCATACTCTCATCATAGCTTAACTGTTGAGTAGGTACGAAATGTTTTAAGAAATTTTTCTGAAGCAAATTCATGAGGGGTCGCAATTTGCAAAACTTATCTGTCATGTCCAAACATGTGTTATCTACAAAATGCAAAAATTTCATTATATTGATGAATCTATCTCGTCTCATTGCGTCAGAAACCATGCCATTATGCATATCATTTACAGAATCCCAATAAAACCGTTTTCCTGGCAATACGCAATAGCCTGACAAAATAAGGATGGCCAAAAAACATTTTATTTCTTCAATAGAAATTTGTGGGTCCAGAAATCCTCCATATTGTGCATATCGCCGTGATTCTATTGAAATTAGTTCCAATAGCTCAACATCAAAAAACAACTCAAATAATTGCATGGGAGTCATATCTTTATATGAATCATAATTGAAATTCCTATATAGAAAATCATTTTGTGAGGGCACTATGTCACCTCTAATCCATGAAGTTCTCCGGTTTTTCTTCAGTTCATCACAGCTATCAGTAATATATTTTTTGCACCTTACCTCTACTTGGGCTGAGAGCTGACGCCTGTTCAAATTGTTAACAAGGCCTCCATCATCTTCATCAGCTGAATCCTCATCCGTTAGAACCCCAGGATCAGGTGGTGCTATGAAAAGTTTCACTTCTTCATCTGTGTCTGAGAAACTCCCAGATTCTAAAATGTCTAATGCCTCCTTCACAGTACAGTCTGTTAAGATCATTTTGTTACTGAAAAATGAATAAAAAAAAAAATCAACAGAAGAAAAATAAATAAAACTCTTAAAAATTTTAAAAGTAAATAAAGACTGCTAAAAAAAAATATTGATGAAAGCCTACTGTTGCCATATGGCAACAGCAACATATACATGAATACTATACGTACATAGAAACTGATATAGATCTAAAACAAATTTATTCACTTTCTAAAAACATCTCACTAACAACTATTTATAAAACTGCACTTAGAAAATGATTAATTATATATATGATGTACTTACAAGATTGAAGAGTCCATATCTGTCCTGATTTTCAATGAAGTGTTAAATAAACTTAAGTACCACCTCCAAATCAGCAGCTAATCTCTTCAGCTATGAACACTGTGAAGTAGAATGCTAGACTGAGGAACTGATGAGGGTTCGGGCCTTCCCAGACCTGTCCAAGCCTGTCAGGATGCCTGTCAAAACATGACTCCATGCGTTGCCAAGTGGCAACTGTAGGACTTGGAGGGTTAATGGTGACAGCTGTTTTAGATACATCATAACCAAAAAAAAAAATAGAAAATGAAATATCGCAAATTTTTATTTTAGGCCTCCCTTATAAACCCCATTCCCGTTTGATCTTATAAATTTTAATATAGCTTATAATCTTGTGAAAACTAATGCTAATTCACATACATTTTTGTTAAATTCGGTTCAACCGTTAGTGCACAATAAAATAGTTGGTTCCCGCTTTAGTTTTTGGTGTATTTGTCGTTTATACTTTGTTATAAAACAAAAGTGAATATAACAAAAGTTACTCTAAATAACACAATAAACAACTTTTGTTATGTGCACACTTTCCGAAAACCCAATAAGAAACGAAATATCACTATTTTTAATTTCAGGCATCCCCTACAACCCCCACTCCTGCCTGTCCCTATAAATGTTGGTATGGCTTGTTATAATGATGGCATTAGTGCTAATACACATACCGAGTTTTATTTAGTTCGGTTGAGTCTTTTGTGCCAAAGAAAATTGTATAGCGGAATTGAAAAATTTTCTTTGGCACAAAAGACTCAACCGAATAGGTTACAATTGTATATATCTATATATATATATATATATATATAAATTGTAACCTCTGTCTGTACATTGATTTTTTTCTCGAAATTTCACGATAACTTTTCGTTTCACATGTCATAGACACCATATCTGCAATTTGTTTCTATCGTGTATGTTTGTTTGTTTATTTGTTTGTTACCTTTTCACGCATAAACGGCTAAACCGAATTTTATGAAACTTGGTATGTATTTTACTACTAACCCATCTTAGACTTTAGGCTATATGAATATTCTCTGAGACTAATAGGAGTGGGGGTTATAAGGGAAGCCTGAAATTAAAAATAGCAATACTTCGTTTCCTATTGGGTTTCCGGAAATATGCACATAACAAAAGTTGTTTATTTTGTTATTTAAAGTAACTTTTGTTATATATAATTTTGTCGTATAACAAAGTATAAACGAGATATACACTAAAAACTAATCCGGGAACCAACGATTTTATTTGGCACTAACGATTGAACCGAAGTTAACAAAACTAGGTATGTGAATTAATAATAAATCCCACATGATCATAAGGTGAACCAACATTGCTCAGAACGAGTAGGAGTGGGGGTTATAAGGGATCCCTGAAATAAAAATTCGCGATATCTCATTTTCTATTGGTTTTTCGAAATTATTTTGGTTCATTATAAATTATAGTGGTAGATTTAATAAACAGTTTTCAATAAAATTAATGCATTATATTCAGATATATTTCAGTAATTTCATTTCTTTCCAATCAAGAACATTTCTATCAATTCAGCTCTGAATAGGTTGGCTGGCCTGTTTGTTTTCAATTCAGATTCCATTGTGAAGGTTATTAAAATGTAAACCGACTGAAAGATTTCTCGTTATCATCTCATGTTCACTTAATATTCACCGTGGTGCTAAGTGTTACAAGTATGTAGATTTATCTATTGTAAACATTATGTGCGAAATCTGCTTAGTTTACGCAGGCCCTGCGTGACGGACGTTTGGAAGGATCAGTAAAATATAAGCAGTATGCCAATCATATAGAACCATTGATCAATAATTCTTTTAAAGTTATTTGCATTCCGTCTAATGATGAACTCCAAAAATCTAAATTTAAAAGTTTTATGTAAAACTAAAGATCAAGTTCGTTGATGGCTGAAATCTGACTTGTTGCAAATGTAATGTTCTATAAAAGTTGACATTTACGTTTTTTCACTATCTTCATTATTAACCGAGATATTTGCATTTTTTAGTTTTCGGCCTTCAGTAAAGCCCCACTCCTACTCATGTCATATCAACAACATCCTGTTATATTATGAAGCACTTTATGTGAAGCCTAAATTCAAAATATTGTTCTCATTGAACTTTTGCGTTCTGAGATAAATGCAAATAGGTGAGGCACGTGGGAAATGTGTGTTGGGCGGATGTTTTTCGTCTAGTTGGAGGGAGGTTTAGCAAGACTGTTCAAACACTCATATGGAACTTTTTTCGTTCTGCCAATTGAAAGGTATTCGGTGGCAAAGTTTATATATTATATGTAGACGTTCCACGTCCATTACAACCTTTAACTCGTCGATTGTTAAGTGATCTGTAAGTCAATTTACTAGTTTTATAAAGTTTGACCATACCTCATTCACTAATGGAATAAATGCTTCGCATGGTACTTAACCTCCCAAGGTCACTGGTTTCTTAATAACACTCCTCCTTTCTAAAATGGTACAAAATAAGGAATGGTGCCATTGATATTTATTTCAACCATATTAACTTACAAGAAAATTATTATATTATTAATAATAGTATTTAGATAATACGAGGAAACTTGAGATCAAAGCTAAATGGGGCTTGGACAAATTCTCAATAACTGGCATGTAAAGGACGAATATATTTGTTGGGCCGTATATTCGTAATACTAAATTTTCAAAAAGCTCTGTCGACAGCAGAACAAATAGAAGATGTAAGAGGAAACAACCGATTCCAGTAAGCCAACGATCTATCATTTTGGAGTTTAAATATTCAACTGGACGTAGTTTTAAAGTGTGAGCCACTATAGCAAAAAGTCCGTCACGCAGGGGCAGCGTAAACTAAGCAGATTTCCCTCGTGAAGTTTAGTAATAGATAAATCTAAATACTGGTAACACAACACCACCGTTAATAAATACAAACGGAAATAAGAAATGGTTCATCCAATTTCAATAACCTGCCGACAGGAAGCGTTAGGTTAGAAATGTAAACAAACGGGTCTGCCCGCTTCACACCGGAAAGAAAAACTATTACTGAAATATATCAGAAAATAACATATTAATTTTATAGAGAACTATTTACTATATCGAGTAATGTAATTAATAATGAGTGAGAATAAACCGAAAACCTTATGACGGGGGGGGGGGGATCTCCAGGACATATTTGCATGTATCTCGTATAATAAAGGTCTCTTGAATACAATTTTTGGTATTTAAACTTCAAATAATGTGATTTATTATGTAGCAGAGTATTGTTTATGTAACATGAGTAGAAGTGGCGGTTTGCAGGTGGCTGAAAACTGAAAAATGCCAATATCTCGGTTAATATTCAAGATAGTGAATTAATGTATATAACAATATTTATAGTAAATTTAATTACAATAAGATTTTTTCTATACAAGTTTTCGATCCGACCTATAGTAACGGAGATATCATCCCCTCTAAACCCACCCTCCCCCTGGACCGATTTCAGCCGTTAACGAACTTGATCTTTTTTTTTACATAAAACGACTAAATATCGAGTTTGGTAACGATTAAACAATAATTGCGACCGCTAGAGCGGTAACAGACAAATATATATATATATATATATATATATATATATATATATATATATATATATATATACAGTTTTGAACGGACCTCATTTTCGTCATCTCCTGGGTAGGATCGATGGACATTTGAAGAAAAATTTCGAAAATCGCATCATGAGTACAACCTCAATAGCTGATTTCCCTTAAAGGAAATCTGCTAAAACTATGCAAGCTTTACCCCTTTCCCCAAGTAGAAATCCTTCAAATGGAAATGACTCACTATTAGAAAGGAAAACTAGGTGTAAATCTTGTAAATTTACTTTTACTAGTTTTAAAGAAATAAAGGTGTTACATATGGACGGTGTTTGGGATGTTAACAAATTCAATACATGGGATAGCTAGTGTGCATGCTGGGTTGTTCCTGTCAGTTGTTGTTGTGTATGATGTGAACTCCCAGGGAACCGCTATTTTATTAAACCAGTTTGTGATATATGTGTGTACTTTGAGTTCCACCAATTTCATAGTTAAGATTTAGTATGTTTACAAATCCAATACATGTGATAGCTAGTGTTTTTGCAGGCTCCCTTCTCTGAGTAAATATTGATATCTCATCAAAAATAGATTCTGATAAATGGTAGACTGGTAATCCATTTTTTTGGATATGAAGTTTTGTTGAATTTGTTGAAAAGTTAAGCAAGATTAGCTATTATAAATAAATAAAAAAGTAATAAATCTTTATTGGAAATGAGATTGTAAGAAGATTATGGATAACTATATATTTAGTTAGTCTCCAGCTCCATACACCTTTAGGCTATTGACATTTGCCACCCTTTCAAATCCCATATTCCCTTCTCCCTCAGATTTAATTTGTATTACGTAAAACATATCGGAAAAATATATAATTTTTATTTTTTATCATTGCTAATACTCATTTGGCGTAATGAGAAAAATCATAAAATAGTTTTGTGTTGTTTCAGAAAAGACCTACAAGGAAGACTGTAGTGGACACGGGCCGTACTTACTTTCGAAATGCCGCTGCAATAGGCTTTACTATGGCCCTCGTTGCCAGTATAGAGATGAATGTGTCGATCACATTGACTGTGGAGACATGGGCAGGTGTGTTGATGTACAAGCAACTTCAGCACCTAGGAAACAGTGCTACTGTGAGCTGGGATGGTTTGGACCTGCTTGCACAAAACGTAAACTGCTTTACTCTAATGTCTTAACTACTATAATTATATTAGATAGCTTCTTCTTCAATTCTGGACATCACTCGATCATTTATGCTTTGAGAGAGAAGGTATTACTGATTGGTAAAAACCGGTTGGGACAAATAATAGAGCTGGTCCGATAGTTTGGAGATATAGCCCCAATCGAGACAAAAATATTTTAGCTAACATGAAAATATTAATAAATGTAATTTGCATATACTTTTTATTTAATTTGAAATCCCAGAAGAATCCTGAGAACGATTTGTTATCATTCACTGACTATGGGATAAATGACTAAGATAAATTATTTATGAACTTAAAAATGAGATCTGAGTTCAAATCCTGGTCTTAACAAACAATTTTTCATCGAAATAAAAATATGAATACAAATAATTTACTTGGACAGTTTGATGTATTGGGTTGAAAAAAATAAGTTGGTGGTCCTTAGGACATGTGGCAAATAAGCAAAACAAGACTTAATAGTATTATTTTTGTTCGAAATAACTTTAGTTAGCAGTTGCAATGCATAACATGGCTTTCATTATTTATTCGAAGAAACCATTTAGTAATGAATAAATACATTTGGTAAATAAAAATTTTACCTTGTTTTCATTTTCAAATATCTTATTTTTTAAATATGCACCAAATCATCTGAAAAAATGGAAATCAGTTGGTAAGCAGACAGGAAAACATCTATTTCCAGATCATGCAATTTTTTTAAAGAAAAGGCTAAGCTAAGACATTCTCATGAAGAAGTACATGTTCTTTTCTGATAGTTGACAAGAGTTGGACTTTTTCTTTCAATTTTTCATGAAATTTGTCTATTTCTGTAGATAGTAAGAAGTCCTTGTACTAGTCTCGCCAGTATTTAATAAATAGTAATGAATTATATTAATCATCCCCAACCAAACTGCCACCATTACCTTTCTTGAGTGAATTGGAGGTTTGCCTACAAACGTCTGTAGCTCATTGTAAACCAGTCATTGCCTCATATTGCTCAAGCACTAAGACATTATGCTTTCTAAAATTATTTCATTAGTCGATTATGTGGGAAGGATAAAGGTCTGTATTTTTTCCTGGGCTTATGGGGAACAAAAGTTTTACTCTGTTTTGTTAGAAAAGCTCTAAGCAATATCCTCCAAAAATAAAAGCATCTTTCAAAATCATTCATTTCATGAACTATTTGAAAGCAAAAAAGTTCTAAATTATGACTTTTTTTATGAAGAGAGTAGCTTTCTGAGTTACTGAGTAGAAATATATTAGTTTTAATGTAAATGGAAGAGATATGTTTGTGTAAATATAAAAACTTTTCATAAGGTATGAAGAAATGACTCTAATCACTTGTCTAGCCTTAAGCTTACTACAGAGATGCTTAGTCCTCTGTAAAACATTACGGGCATTGCCACATGTTGTACTGTTTTTAATGGCACTATCTTATTTGCATATTGCAAGAGTTATACTTTGAAAATATTCATACATATTGTTTCTGGTTTTTAATTTGTTACCCAAAGCCAGTCCTTCATCATATTTTGGGGCATTATTTAGGACTTCTAAATGGTCTTCTTTTATGTCTCTAAAGCCGTGATTTATTTTCACTGTCTTCATGTGCATCTTTAGGGGAAAATCATGATCTGACATTTCTGAAATGGCATTTGTCTTTGTACCTCCAGAAATATTTAAGATTATTCTCATAAATCCCTATGAAACCCATTTCTTCTAAAATTATATTATATGAACATAAAATATTTTCAAACTGGGGTTTTCCAAATGTTTAACAAGCATGGATACTCAAGTCTCTCTTTAAGATCAGTAAATCTCCGATTCTGACAGAATGATTTAATTTAGTTGCATTTACTTTATTTAGTAGTTACAGTTTTTAATTATTATTTATATCTTAATCAGTTAAAATGGTTTCATTTCAGGATCACCAGTAAGGCTTACTGAATTAGATTTTTCTAACTATATGAATAGAGAGCTTACACCTGGGTTTCAATTATACTGGCGTATTTTACCTGAAGAGCAAGAAATTGAAATAGCAATGGTTGTAAATGGGACTAGTTATGTTGGTATTGGTTGGAGACCAAATGATTTAACACCAGCATGCAAAAACTTTCCTCTTCTTGAAGATCCTGTTAGCAATGAACAAGACAAGCCAGGATCGGAGAGGAATATAGCCAAAAGTGAGCCTGAGCCTAAAGCTGAAACTCAAAATGAATCGACGACTACAATTAGTTCTGTGTTCCAAACTGGGCCGAGAAAAGGATTGAGGCCTTTACGGACTCTTGCATCGAGAGCAACAAGAGACCATCACTCACAATCATCTAATGGAAATTCACAAATATCAGCTGTAACAAGTGTCTCATACCGGATCAGCTCAACACAAGGTAGTTTGTGAATTTTATCTTATATTTAATTTTGTAATAATAGGAATAAATATTAAGGAATGACCTGATAACTGTTCATATCTAACCCAAATCTTTAGATGAATTGATAACAGATCATTACAATAAATGGATTACTCACTAATAATTAATGAGTATGTTTATTAAACATATAGTAAATTAAAGAGTCTATTAGAATGGAAAAAATATATTTAATCATAGCTAAATGCACTTTACTTGTCATCTATTTATACATACCCTAATGAGCTTTCTGAAAAATAATTTTCAAATATAAAATGATAATATAACTGGCATTTAATTTCTTCAAAAAGTTCTATTAGTGTATGTCATTATGAGTGCATTTATATACAAAATTCCATTAAAAACGTACTTACTAAAACAATACTATATAATATTTTTGATCTATATTTTTATTTATATAATTTAATTGTATGCAATAATTCTAAATATGATAATGTTATTAAATGAATGAATTGCTCTTGAATCCAACATAAGGTTTTTTAAATTCAAACCTAATTCATAAACTAGAAATTCCTTTCATCGCCCTTCTAAAAACTCATTAACACGTTGACTGCGGAGATGTTCAATCATTCAACATTTTTTAGTGGGGCGGAAACTTTTTTTTTGTTAATTAGTTTCGTTTTACTTTACTTTAACTATATATAATAAATTGTATCATCTTTTAATTGTTTTCCGCAAAAAAACCGCTGAACGACACGTGGTCGTCAACCGCACCGGGAAAGCACCATACTCCCTAGCCGTTGTAATAATGTAATCGCCGTTTTTAGTTATTATATTTTTACTTAGAAAACCGTAAAATTAAACAATAAAGACATTGTTCACAATCACTGATTGATGAATTATTATTCAGTAATTTATAATTTTTTTAAATTTATATTTCGTAAAATATAAAACAATTTGGAATTATAAATTCGGGTTTGAAATAATATTTTTCCAACAAAATAGGCTTGTTTTAATTCATTTAGCTACTTTTTAAATAGATATTTATCATTAGCAATTATTATTAACGATAACTATAAAAAAAATAATCATTCAAACTTACCTTTTTGTAAAATAGTCGAAAACAATTAAAAAAAAAACAGGGAATCTTGCGGCGAAGAAGCAATCCTCTCAAGGACCTCTTTCACTGTGCTAGAGTCAAATACGGAATGGTTTGGGAAAGACTGGAGCAATCCCCACCCATTTAACTTTCTATTATGACCTGATGACAACGTGTCGTCAGCCGCAGTCAAAGTGTTAAGCATAATTTTCAATTTCTTTATTGATTTTGGTGTGTTTCAAATAAGTAAATTCAGTAATTTTTAAATTGTTCTGAAGCCTCCTTATAGTATACCATACAAGGGTAATCCCTCAAAAAGGAGTCAAAACTAAACACTTCAACTGCATCAGGGACAATAAACAAGTTCAAAAACATATTTTAAAGTGATTTTCAACAAATGATATGACTAACTAAAAACATAATGATTTGGGTATCAAATCAGAACTACAATTCATTACTCTATTACATACTTGTTAAAATAACTTTTCCATATACTATTTCAGGTCCTTCAAGAAGTAAAAGACATACTAGTGAACAACAAAATGAAGGTAATTATAAATCTGATTCTCCAAAAGCAATTCTTAAAGGAATGTACCTTTCTTTATTAAACTGTATTGGTGTATTATACTCATTATATTGGCTTAGTGGCAATAATATTTATCATTGAATGCCAATTTTTATTTAAAGTTCGAAGCCTTGACTAATGTCAGTAACAAAAATGGGTTAACTTGTATTCAAAACGCAAACTTGAAAGTAATTGCACCAAGGTGGAACATCTGATTTCTATATGCAACCATTATGTCATTATATCCATGCAAGCCCAACTGTGTAAACTGCATAAGGTCTAAATGACATAATTCGCTACATCAAAGTTCAACATTTATCCTGAAACAATCTTTTGAAAAGGGATCAAGAAAATTCTCCAGGAGCTCTTCATTTTCTCCAAACATAAGTTTGTGTGTCTTTTAATATGTGCAGTCTTTGAATAACTTGAAATCCACTTTTACTTTAACTTCAAGCTATGCCTCTATTACTCTCTTCGTTTGTCTCTTCTGCTTTTGACCATTAAGTCTGTCGTGGTAAACCAGCAGGAATTTTTGGAGATATACACCTTAGCAAAAACATTTTGTACTTCAGATAATGAATTTCACATGCCATAAAAAAACAACAAAAAAAAACACTACCATTGTTACTTTTACTAGAGAAGTTAAGAATAACTTCACTGATCACTACATCACCATATGTCTATAATTTACTCCCCATATGCCTACATTATTTAAACAGAAAAAAAGTATTATTAATTTAACTTTTAACATGAGTATTTTTCTTCAAATCCGTCGAATAAAAGGAGATGAGGAGGAGAGACTGCTAGAAGATTTGGTAATTGTGCATGAGACAAGGAGGACCAACGTTTACCTACTTCGTCCAGCTCTACGACCAGCTTGTTCTTGTCTAGGCTCGAGCCATCTATTCTTTCTTTATGCCCAAATTACTCCAATCTGCTCTTCTTAATACCCCACATGATCTCAGGCTCACCATCTTACTCTATTTGCTTCATATTGTTTCTAATAAAGCATCTGCATTGCTCTTTGATTGCCAAAAATATCCCTTATGGTTGGTTTATTCTTAAACAGCAGTACTCTCTTCTTTTTGTTTGAGAGATTCTTGCAGCTCTGCTTGCACCATATCCAGACCACTTCCTCTATATTTCTCTCCCTGATTAATCCACTATCTGCAAATGCCAGCTTCTAAATGTGTCCATATTAAATGGAGAATCAGTTTTCAATCTTTGTGCTGCTCTATCGAGTAAGAAAAAACAAACAATGTCTGAAAGTTGAATCTCCATGAATTCAGGGTTGGTCCCCAACGCCTTTCAGGAATACAAATATTTGTGTATTTAACAGATTTTTTATGCGCACTCCTGTTAGAATAATTATTCACATAATAATTGGATTAAATAAAGCAAAACATCATAACCACTACTACTAGATTTTTATTTATTTTTTCAATGAGGACATTTGCAATTTTGTTTTAACATTATTGAGCTCTCTACTGTTTTTATACTTCAACAACCACTTAATAAATATTCTGTGGCAAAAATACTACAATGTATTTAATTTTTACAATTATATAATTTATGAATGAAAATATGTTGGTAATTTTATAAGTACTTATATTGATTTTGGATAAATGCAAATATATAGTCATGCTAATACAGAGAATCATAGTATAACTCTCATGGAAGGAAAATAATATTTACGATAGACCTAGCATAATGATAAATAAAATGCTTAAGCAATTGCATTTCAGGTCACACCATTCAATAAGTAATAAAAATGTAAACCAGTAAGAATCTGAAACTAAAAGAAAAATCAAACGTTTATTAACTCTACATTTCTCATAAATTTAATATTTACTGCAGGAAGAATGAAAACCCCTATATATGGGTTTTGTTAGTTTCTCTATTTGTTGTACGGCTTTTACTTTTTCATTGAAATTCCATAATTCGGGTGTTTAATATTCTTATCATAACCTGTCCCCTTCATATTGTGATTGTGAAAAACACACCAACTAGAGGCACTAATCACTTGCTATATATTTGAATTTGTAATAAATATATAGACATTTTTTTAAAGTTAAACGTTATTAAAGAGCAACCAAAAATAAATGAATGGATTAGTGAACAGTTCGGTGGTAGTTTGTGAAAGACATGTCATATAAATGAGTATATGATGAGAGAAGCTACTCACAAAATAGATACACACATTTACATAAATAAATATATTGTATATATTGTGGTAAATATTCATAATTGAAGAGCGATTCCTTGCGTAGTAACTTAAAAATGGATCGTTTCTCATAATAGCAACTGATTATCATTGATAATGCTACAAATCGTATTTCTATTTTAATAATTAAAATCTAATTAATTTGATTTAGAAAGAAAAATATGTTTATTGCATCTATTCATTATATCCTTATAAAATACTTCATTAGGAAAGTTCATAGTCACTCTCCAGCCATGTAAGTTTAAGTATTAATCTTGATTTAGGTTATTTATTTTTCTATAGGGGACTTGCATGACGAAAGGAGGCGAAGGAATGTAAGGGCACAATTAAGGTCTGTTTCACGTCATAAAATAGACCAAGAAAGTGTACCAGAGCCTGAACCTAAAGCTGAACCAGAGCCCAAAGCAGAACCTGAGCCCAAAGCAGAACCTGAGCCCACGCCTCAACCTGAGCCCAAAGCAGAATCAGAACCTGAGCCTAAATCAGAACCTGAGCCTAAATCAGAACCTGAGCCTAAATCAGAGCCTGAGCCTAAATCAGAACCTGAGCCTAAATCAGAACCTGAGCCTAAATCAGAACCTGAGCCTAAATCAGAACCTGAGCCTAAATCAGAACCTGAACCTAAATCAGAACCTGAACCTAAATCAGAACCTGAACCTAAATCAGAACCTGAGCCTAAATCAGAAGCAGAACCTAAAGCTGAGCCCAAGCCTGAACCGATATTAGAGGAAAGTAAAGATCAATCCCAAGACAGTGGTAACAATAAAGGTCAGCAATGCATGTGTTATTGATATTAATATGTCCCTAACAAGTGTTTCGTTGCTTAACTGTGAGCTTTAATTTGTTGTCAGTTGACTGCATGGCTATGCTTCTTTACTATGAGAGTCTGGTACTAACTAAGAAGTTAAAATAAATTAAACATATCTAAACTTTGATTTGAGGTTTATTTGTGTCATCCTTTATGAAACAATTATACTTATGTGATTTTTTCATAGAACATTTAACCAGCTCTCCATCTTATACTAACCTAAACCTGGGAAGAAAAACTAATTTTGAATGTTCAGTACAACTAACTTTTTATCAATAAATTTTTTAATAAGTTATAATATTTCAATGGAAGTAAAAAATAAAAGTTATAAAAGATTTTATTTTATTAAAGTGTTGGGTTCCTAGGAATGAAGAAACTGATACAAGAAAAGAGAAAAAAACACCTTTAAGGGTCATTCAATCTCAAATCATCTTTTTTTAACAATTTTTTTTAACAACACTTTTTACCTTCCTTATGAAGAATATAAAATTTTACTTTGATATCTCCAGTAGTTTTGTGAAAAAAAATGCTGAAGTATTGAGAAAGTTTGTGTAACTGACATTTCAAAGGTTGCTTATTTGACACACATTGTATTAAAAACAAATCATAACTTTAGTTATTTTCAACATATCAAGATAAAATTTTCACTAATGTGTTCTCAAAAGCATGGAGATACAGGAAAAAATAATTTGATGATCATATTAAAATATAAGCCCCCCCCCCAGAATTTCACAAACTGCGTCCTTATTAAAAATTTTAATTAAAGAAAACCCAATTTTTCAAATATGTTGTTGCACATGAGGCAGAGTAATTAAGCAAGCAAACTTTTTTTTAAATTATCCGTTAATGAGCAAACTAAAAGGCTATGAAAGAAAAATAGCGGCATCTTATTAGAAATGAAAATGGAAATTTTTCATTTATTGCATAAAAAAACAATATATATAAATTTAATTCACTTAAGAAATATAATACATTAAATAATCAGTAAATATTTTAATATAATTTTTTTATTTGACATATTGTATAGCACATGATTATTTTTTATATTCTCTTCTATTACTGAATTTTACTTTATAAGTACTAATAATTACTTTTCAGCTTTCAGATATAAATAGAATTAATACTTTATAGAAACTGGTTTTAATTTTGAATTTGTTACAGCATATAAATGCATTAAACAAACATAACAAAAAGCAGCTATTTTTCTTTCATAGTCTTTTAGTTTGCACATTAACGCATAATTTAAAAAAAAGTTTTGACAAAACACGAAGATGAAGGTGATATTAAAGTTAAACTCTTACACCCACATGGTCCTGCACCATCTTTTTATTGGCCTTCGAAGGAATATATTTGTTTTATTCCCATATTTAATGTAATAGCTTGTGTCGCTGCACCAACAACAAAAGGCTCTCATAGAGTGTACAATTTCCCTGAAAAGGACTTAAATGACATTCAAAAACAATGCCTCTTAATTTCAAAAAGAAGGCATCACTAAATGGTAATATATTTAAAGTTTTATAATTCATTTAAGATAATCCAGTTCTTCAAGTTTTTCAAATGATAATTTGTCATTTAATAGAGATTTAATTTTTTAAATCTTATATAAGCATCCTTCCCTGTTTATCCATTCTGTAAATAAATATTACATTTTAATTAAACCAAGGAAAATTTGTTTTTAAATTTGTAAGTCTTTTTAAAAGGGCATACACCTAAATTAGCAATTATTTAATTTTTTTTTAGTATTACTTTTCATATTTGTTCATAGAAGAGCATTTTTCGAGAAAATTCCAAAATATTTTGGTTTATCTCCAAAAAAATGCATAAACACTCAAAAAGCCGCTATTTTTCTTTCATAGTCTTTTAGTTTTCTCATTAATGGATAATTTAAAAAAAAGTTTGCTTGCTTAATTACTCTGCCTCATGTGCAAAAACATATTTGAAAAATTGGGTTTTTTTAATTAAAATTTTTAATAAGGACGCAGTTCGTGAAATTCTGGGGGGGCTTATATTTTAATATGATCATCAAATTATTTTTTCCTGTATCTCCATGCTTTTGAGAACACTTTAGTGAAAATTTTATCTTGATATGTTGAAAATAACTAAAATTATGATTTTTTTTTCTAATACAATGTGTGTCAAATAAGCAACCTTTGAAATGTCAGTGAAACTTTCTCAATACTTCAGCATTTTTTTTCACAAAAACTACTGGAGATATCAAAGTAAAATTTTATATTCTTCATAAGGAAGGTAAAAAGTGTTGTTAAAAAAAATTTCATTGAAATCTGAAACCATGGTTGACATTTTTCAATTTTGCTGGATGATTTGAAATGGAATGACCCTTAACTAATTTTTTTATAGTCTATGTTTTATTACATTTCACCCAATACCCAACAAATGTTTTTTTTCTTGTTCAAAGAAACATTTTGGCTTTGAATCAATAAAATTTTGGTAATGAGATTAGTCTAATTTTTGAATATTTTATTTTTTTTAAATGCACCATCTCAAGAAATAGTAATCAGTTAGCAAAAAGTCAGATTAATATAGTACAACTCGTACAATTTTCATTTTCAGATCAGATTATTTTTGTTGAAAGTTAACTGACATGGATGTGATATGGATGAGATGAACTAGGTCAGCTGAGGGCTGCGACTATTCTTACTATTTTCCGTAATACTCTCACCAGTTTTAAAGAATTTTGACAAATCACACCTGTCATATTCTACTAAAATATCACTTTTATCTTTCTTGTTCTTGGTTGAGGGGGGGGGGAGAGAGAGAGAGAGAGAGAGAGAGAGAGAGAGAGAGAGAGAGAGAGAGAGAGAGATGTTGTTTATTGGTTAATGCTTTACTATCCCTTTATTATTTTCAATGTTGTTCACAAATTGAGTATTCTAAATTATTCTCAAAATTATTTCTTCAATTATGTAGACTGTGTTTTATATCAGGACACCTTTAATTATTTATTTCAAAGTAAAAAGTATTTTTAATATATCAATATTGTAAATAACCATCAAATAATCCTTTCTGCATGTCATAAGGTTTTCAATAATGTCATATTCTTTTTTATGTTGCATGTCTTTGCATGTTAATTCTTTAATAAAAATAATATTTTTTAAAATTAATTCCATAATTACAAAATAATCTAACTGAGTATTCAGAAGGAAATTAAATGACCTTCCTTGTTTGGGGTAACTGTACTATAGCAGAAGAAGAAAAAAATAAGAACTAAACAACTATTATATATATTCTAGTGTTAAAAAATAAAACTCATTATTTCAGTTAAAATTTAGTAACAATACATTAGAATGAAGGTATAGTGAAATAAGTAAATACCTACGTATTATTAACTTACATTTTCATAATTGATACCATTATTATAGCTCTGAAATGCAAGCCTCAAAGCAAAGCTCTTACATATACTTCTGTAAGGTTCTTGTTTGACAAGAATACATTTAACACTCCCAACATCACAATTGTGAAATACTGTTATTTAGAAATTTATCTATTTTTACTTCTTTGTAGGAAGGAAAGGTAAGTATTGTAATTGAGAAACGTTTTATTTTTCAGAATTACCAATTTTGATTAGTTTCAGAATTATGTCTTATGATCTAACATCTAGTTGACCACTGCATCCTTTGATCAAAATCGATTTAGGGGGAAGGGCTTTGGGAGGATGTTGAAAATAAAAAATTTCAATTTTTTCCATCCATGTTAGACATATAGAAGATTTCTATAGACATTTTTTTGTTTAACATAAAAAGATCTATAAATTATGGCTCATAACTGCGATCTATCATGTATAGTTTAATGGCACTCAGCAATTTGATAGAAACAAATATCTGAGATAGATTTTATTGACATATCATTTAATTTCAGGTTATATTCTTCGGCCTTACACTCCCAGACAGGATTTTAACCCAATGGATTGTACTGATATGGTTATTGGAATGGCTCGAGGAACATCATTCAGAATTTGGGATTACTATACAAGAGATCGGTAATTTATATTTTTAGGAATAACTTTTCATTATACAATTTTGGAACAGTATTTATTATCTCATGTTTTCTTTTCCAATTCTCTCTTTCTTTACATTTATGTACTATATTAGTAGCTGAAGTTTCTATGTTACTATTTAGTTAAACATAGTCTTTGTTTATTTCTGTATAGTATTTGCTTAAACTTGTTTTTTTCCTGTAAGCCAATCATGCTTAGATATCTTAAATTTGAAACTGGGCACTCATAAAATAGTATAGCACTAATTGTGTTAAAGTTTGAAGAATCGTCTACTGTATTTTTACAAAATTATATATATATATATATATATATATATATATATATATATATATATATATATATATATATATATATATATATATATATTTATATATATATATATATATATATATATATATATATATATATAATAAATCTATCATTTTCAGTTCGACTCCAAGGCTTGATGGTTATTGGGGAGGCAAGAATGATATAACAGCTGCTATGGGTTTTGAAAAAGAGGGAGTAACAACAATTTTATTCAGAAAGAAACTTAAAGGTAAGAAACATAATATTATGCAAAAAGTGATGACTTACGTCATTCTATATTTGACAATAATTGAGAAAGATCAAAAATACAGTAGAAAGTATTGCTCAACCTGAAGGAGGTTGCTTATGAGTATCTTAACCTAAAATTGCTGAAAGGTAGATGGAGGAATTTTTTTCCTCACTAAGCATCATCATCATCATCATCATTGTTTCAGATTCAAAGTCTACACCTTTCTGTTGCAACTCCTTGCACTATATCCAAAATTGATTTTATTCTCTTATTATTTTGAAGAGCTTCCGCCTGTATTTGATCTTTCTTAATTCTAACTCCCCTTTTGTATATTTTTATTCTGTTTCTTTTTTAACTAAATATTCTGAATTGACCTTCTTCCTGTTCAATCAATTCATATACTATTACACACCAGTTTCTACTTTATGGTATTAGAAACTTTATCTTAAGTTTTTAAAGCAATCACAGTTTTTTTATAGTTCCTCGGCAGTAAGCTACACAGTAAAGCCTATTAGCCTCAAATGACTTCCCATGTTTTCTGAATTCAAACCTAAAATGATCTTAATCACCTTTTTACTCTATTTGGTTTTTGTTTTTTTTTTGGGCTATTTTTTATTAGTAGAATAGTATTTTAGAGGTATGGGAGAAAAGGGAAATTGTTCTATAATCACTGTAGTCCACTGTGTTTCCTGTTTTGTTTGATAGATTTTTCAAAATTTATCGGTTCAATGAGCAATTGCTACTACACTCAACAATTCTTGATTATTTCATAAAAAAAACTTCTTGATGTGACAATTGAGAAATTGAGCTGGTATCCGTTAAAGACCAGTTCTTTCATATATACAAGGCTTAGTTGAATTCTTACATCAAAATGAATGGACCCAAGTCACATTCATATAAGCTAGATAATTCCTTTATCTCTTATAACTAAATCATTCTCAAGTTCTTCAATATATTCTTTCTATTGGTCTAATATTTCATTATAATCATGGAGTATGCAGTCTGTTTGATTTTTCATTTATTTGATGTACATTTTGGTTTGAACTAGAAATATTTGAGCTTTTGATAAGCAATCTCTTGCAAAGCATTATCTGTCCTTCCTAATCTCCGTCAACTTCCTGATCAGTTTCTTCAACACTCCTCTTTCCTCTTGTTCCTCTTAATATTTGTTCGTAAACTCCTTCTGAAGTCATTTGTAATTTGCACCATCATTTACATTTTTAAATTTGTTTCTTTGATCTAACAGTTCAGGATTTTCATTTGTCACCCAGGGAGCATTTTCTGGGAACTAATTTCTTCTTACCTTAGAATTTGTCCTGTGAGCTTAGTCCTTTTCCAATTGTCACAAAAGTGGTTTGGATCGTTTCTTTTTAGTCAACATTTCTTCAATTTTTATTTATTTATTTTTTTAGTCAGTGTGTTCAATTATTTTTTTAAGACACATTTTATTTTATATTTTCAACAAAATTCTACATTACGTCAAAATTAATTGGTAGCCTATGTATATATGTTCCTGGCTAACTAATCTATATATATATATATATATATATATATATATATATATATATATATATATATAAAATTGTAACCTCTGTCTGTACATTGATTTTTTTTTCTTGAAATTTCACGATACTTTTTCATCAATGATACACATAACAAACATTGTTTATTTTATTGTTCAAAGTAACTTTTGTTATTTACACTTTTATTGTTTACCAAAGATTAAATGAGATATATGCTAAAAACTATAGCGGGAGTCAACAATTTTATTATTACTCATTAAAGTGTCTGTAATATAGGCATATATGATAAATCAAAAAATGACAATTATGTTTTTAGATTTATATGATAGGTCTAACTATAATTTTGGATTAGGGAGAAAACAAATCTCTGCCCCCTCCGCATCTCAATTGTTATTTATTTTAATTAAAAAATAACTTTGTCATTTATTTCCAATAAAAATTTAAACTTGAAGATTCTTTAATTTGTTTAATTTATTATTTTAACAGTCTTGCTGAATTCACTCAATGTGTGACAGCGGAAGTTGTGTGAATCAAATCTTTAATTGTAGTATAAATTATCTTATTTCCTCCTTTATGTTGAGGTGATTGAATTAACTATGTACTATCTATTACTATAAAAGTTACTTGGTAATATCATTATAACAAAAGACAATAAGTGCTTAAACTCAATATGATTTTAGTTTGCAGGGACGGCTACAATATCTTTCCCTCACCTCGATTTTAGAATAAAAATTAAATTATTTTTAGTGTATCACTGTTATTTGTTTATAATGGGAATAAAAATGACTAGGAAATATGTTTTCTTAATGTTTTAAAAAAATAATTTTAGTTCTTAATGTTTTAAATAAAGAATTTAGGTAAAGCAATGTTGATGATGAAGTGGGGGGGGGGAAGTTGTCGGGAGCATAACACAGTTAAATGTGTTAACTTATTTCCTGTGAAATGATGGAATTTCATTCTATCCAAATTTACTATTATTTATATAACTATGCTCACATTCACGGATTGGTTTCTGAGAGGAAATATGTACATTATAGATAATATTTAATTATAATAAATGCTTTAATTATAAATGTTTATGATTTGAATTATTCTCAGTGCATCAAGCATTTGAGAGGGATTGACTACGAATTTATTTTCATTTATTCTTCAAAATGTCTCTTATATGACCCTTACAGTGAAAAAATACGCCCAAATGGGAAGTGTAGTTGTACACATTGAATCCTTGCCAAAAAAAAAAAATACCATCATCATTCAGCCTCTAATGATTTCCCGAGTGAAGCCGGGTACCTTAGCTAGTTATGAATAAATTTATTTACTTGATCATATCTTTGTTTTACTAGATTTTAATAGATTTGAAGTTACATTTTATTAGTCGGTTAGGTCCAAATGTGGCTTCTTCTTTCAGAACTTTTATAAAATTCATCCATTATCAGAAATTCATGCTGCTTATAGAATGATATTAGCAGTTTAATCTGACTATTTGTATTTCCTAAGCTATATTTTCTGCCTAAGTTCAGCAACAAAACCTTTAACTACTACATTATTAAAATCTCCCATGATTGCAACATTGTCATTTGATGATGTTAGATTTATTGATTATTCTATTTGATCATAAACATGTTTGACACCTTCATCCAAGTATTCTGGTTTTGAAAAAACGCTTGTATCGTAATGAAATTGGCAGTTTTACAATTCACCTTTATCATCAGCTTTCGATCATTTACCTGACAGAAGTTTAAAATGTTAGCACCCCAGCAAGGTTTTTGGATGACAAGGATTTAAAGAGCCTCACTACCACTATTAGAATCCCTTAAGTGACACTAGCAGTATAATTTTAAGCTTGCATGGTACCAAGAATAGAGAAAGTCCAAGCAGTGGTTTGCGTTTACCTTCTATCCTAGACAGTCTTCAAAATAAATAATCAATGCTCCAGTTACTTCAAGGATACCTCTATTGGTCCTATAAAACAATATCTGAACTAAAAGGTCATAGGTTAGGTCTTCATAATGTTGCCAATGTCTCACACCTAAAAGATAATTGCACTGTCCCAATTCTTTCTCACTAAAAAGATTGATTTACTTGTACAAAACACCAAATCAATGGGGAACTTTAGTTTAAATCAATGGCCTTCTGAGCAAGCAGTACTAAAACTGGCATCTTAGATAAATACTATATATTTTTATTTTGTTCCAGCTACTGAAGTGACTGATCATTCTATTGAAAACTCACTGATGCATGTAATTTGGGCTCGAGGTCAGGAGCCTGGCAAGTATGTGCATTCGCCTAAATCGGGGTTAGAATTGGAAAATGTGTCTCTGAAAGACTTCTACAAACCTGATGAATTAAAATACCATGGTCATAAAGACCAAAGAGGAACTACATCAATAAATTTTTTCGGTAATTTACAGCTTTCCTGCTATCAATGTATATATAATTAGTTTTCCCTGAATGAGCCTTTTATCAAATAACATGCACAGAAAGATGGGCAAATATTTGTTCATGGAATTAGATGGTTGGAATAGTAAGTGGATGTTGTTACTTATGTAAGAGGTAGATTTTATTTAGATATGTAGTTAACTCTAATTAGAGATGTTGATCTTCTATTCATTCTTGCAGTGCTCATTAAGCATGACGAGGTAATTAAGTAGCTACTTGAATAAACAAGTAATGTCTTTGGAATGTAATGATACTACAATATGGCAGGGGCTATATAGCCTTCACATCACTTCCCTGTGACAGGCCAGGGCTCAGGGGGGGGGGGAGGCTTGATTTTGCTATTGTCAAGTGTGTTTTTGGGCTATTGCTTGTACATTATGCTATATCAACTGCTGGCTATAAGATGTTAACTGAGCCTCATTCTTACACTCTTTAGTCCTCTAGAGAGCTCAAATGACATTCTTGATTTAGGTTTGGTCTAAATTTGAATGAGTTAGAATTATCAAATATCATTGGCATTGAAAACTTTGTTTCTCCTTTAATTTTCGAGCAGTAAACTGATTCTCTTCTGAGAAAAATAATTGCTTGGAACTACTTATTAAGTATAGCACCCAAATAATCAATTCACTCCTCGTGTGTTTATTAGAGTATTATGCACCTCCACCATGCAGTTGGGGCAACTTAAACTTGTAATAATTTTCCCTACACACTACTAATAATTTTTAGGATATATAAAAAAAACCAACTACACAGCTAAAAGAATAAGATAAGAAGTTTACTACAATCATAAATATTGACTTAGCATTAGTAAAAGATTTTTTTTTGCTTGATTGAAAGTGAATTTCACACTCCATATGATGCATATGCCCTAGTTCACCTAAATTAAATTATATTGTTAAGATATGAAAGTTTCTGACATTTTTCTGTAGTCGAACAAACAAAAACCTCCAATTTTCAGGAGGATGACATATGACATGATATTTTTAATTTATTAATTATACTTACATAGACTGTGTTTATTTTTCTGGTATATATATTTTATAATTAATAGTTTTATCAATATTTTTGGATAGGTAAATGGATTCTGCTATTTTTCTTGACTTAGTTTTATTTTATCTATATAATATTTTAGTTCTAACAAAATTAAATTTGTGTATTTCTTGTATTGGGTGTTGAGCTAATGCTGTCTTATTTTTGTTTTTTGTATTTTTTATATTGGTCTATTCTTTTTTCAGATTTTGCTTAGTCCCACCAATAAAAAAATGTTCACAATCCTTACAATTAACTTGATATACTACACCTATTCGGTTATCAGCTTTTATCTTATCTTTCATGTTAGTCGAAGTATTCATTATATCATTATTATACTAAAGGCCTGTTTTAATTTCAAAATCATTATGTTTAAATGATCTTGTTATAGATTGGGTTAATTTTGGTATATATTTAACTGGGTAAAAACATAATTGTGATATCATATTACCAGTAGTATTTGTTTTGTCGAACATGCTATCTACCCTCTTTGCATTATCAAAGGAATTTATAGATTTCATAAAATCCATGATTCTTTATAATTTATTATTAATCTTATTGTTTCTTTTATTATATATTAGATAGTTAATTTGAGGGATTTTACTATGTTAAATATTGATAAAACTATTAATTAGAAAATAGATATTTGAAAAATAAACACAGTCTATGCAAGTATAATTAATAAATTAAAAATATGATGTGGTCATCTTCATTGAACATTACAAAAAATTTAAGGCAATTATATATTTTTCAAATTATAGAATATGTTATAAAATCTAAAGAAAGTTTTGGGAGGCATTGTTGTTCAGATGTTGACTCAAGGAAGACCTTTGTACTTGATATACACTCCCATCTACATACATTATGACAGTGGGCAAATAATATTGGCTTTTATAGTAATTTTAGTGAGTTTGACAAAGAGCTAATCATGCTCCTTATAAAGAATAGGTATTACTATTACTGACTATGATATAAGGTAAAATTAGATAAATAAATTGTTACAGTTAAATGTTAATGTTATATTTTGTATAATTTTATGTTGACAATGTAAAATTATTTTATAGGATTATTTAACCCTCCGTCGGGCGCACCTCTGGACGAAACAAAATCGGGTGCACACGGCCTGAGAGGCCGCCCACATATTTTAGCCCCCCACTCCCCATCTAATTAATTTTAATTTAAAACGCTGGTAGGACAGAATTTGCTAGGATCTAAGGAAAGCAAATATGCTATTTAGTACGTAAAATAATAACTTTATTAAAATAGAATGAAGCTTAAACTAAAACAAGTAAAATTGATAAGGCGCATTCGGCCTGAGAGGCCAGAGTTAGACTAGCACTTATTTTTCAAGATATCGACGAACTTCTTTAAAGAATAGCATTAATCTTAGTAAAAGAAACGATTGCAATAGATATATCATGAAAAAACTCATCTTTGAAATTAAGGAGCAATTGGGCGCAGTCGGCCTCACAAGCCAGCTAGGGACCAGACGGGCTGGATGAAGGATGGCAATAGACTATAGTAGGGGATTCTAAGCATGAACACAAATCAGGAAATTACTGGGAATGGCCCCTCACAGAGGAAACAGAATGAGGCGGGGTATCAAAAAGTATGTTTTCCTGGCCTCTCAGGCTAGCTGCGCCCGACGGAGGGTTAAAGTTGGCCAAAAAAGGCCGAAACGTCATAATGATCTAAATAAAATATAAAATTGTGGTGGAGAGCTGTATACTTGGTTATTTCTTATATGGTAATTATAATTTGTCTTGATAAATTAAAAATATTGTAGGGTTTAAAACATTGGACACTTATAGCACATATGGTATGAAATGCAGCTTTGTTAATGTTTCCTTAAATAATTTTGCCAACAGAGCAAGCTGAAACATCAGTTGCTAGTGATGGTCAGACAACAAGTAAACCACTGAGCTTCTGTCGAGGTGAATGGGCATATCCTAAAGGTTGTAATCTTGAGAAGAGAGAATGTGAATATCATGCCAGTTGGAATTATATGGCTAAAAAAGGCCACATTCATTTCACTATTTCAACATCCAATACCCAACTATGGACTGGAATTGCATTTTCAAATGATCATAAAATGGTAAGTTCATTTATTTTTTAATAAAATAATGGAAATAGTTGAATACATAATGGACAGAAGCAAACATCAGAATGTGATTTTCTTAGTGTCTTCCATTATTTAATTTCATTTAATCATGCTGAAAATAACAATTTTTGTGTCATTATAAGATCGGAATAATTTCCAAGTTTCAGCTTTCTATACTTAGTGTATATTTAACATTTTCATGAACCTTATTCTCCTAGAATGTATAATTACTATTATGTAATAATGCAATACAGTTTATAATGTGGATATAATTAAATTTGTATATGTTACAGGCTCAAACTGATGCCATCATAGGTTGGGTGGATAAATCAGGAAGGCCTTTTGTGATGGACACATGGATTGTTGGACAAACTGCACCTTTACTCGATGAGTCTCAAGATGTATTCAATTTCACTGGAAAAACAAACGATGGCATTACAACTCTTACTTTCTTGAGAAAACGAGATACTGGCGACACAAAAGCAGTAAGTGATTGTGTAATCTTACTATTTAAATATTAGTAGAATTAATTCCCCAACTACACATTGAACATTAAATAATTTATCTGGTTAGGCTAGGTTTATTTACCAGGGAGAAAAAAATATTGTTTGAGCTATCTAAAAAAAAATTGTGTCTTGAATTTAAGTCATATCTATAGAGTCCTTTACTCGAAATTCCGTTACAGATGTGCTAGTAAATCCTTCGTGAAAATATGACCTATTTAACTTCACTTTAACTAACCTATGGTGGAAGGTCAACAAAATAATGAATACTTCAAATGATTAATTTAAAAATCATTTTCATTTCTCTACGAGTTTGGCGTACATGTGTCGCCTCATCAGGAGAAATTCTAATACACAAAGGCAAATAAACTAACGGCTACATCTTCCACTAGCAGTGACAGTCGGGGAGTGGCTTAAAAAACTATTAAAAATGATTTTTAATTTAATCATTTGAAGTATTCATTATTTTGTTGAGCTTCCACTGTAGGTCAGTTATAAATCATTGTACTCAAACTAGAAATACGATAGTTCAACTGAACTGAAGATATACTAAGTGGGCATTAATCAATTACTACCTCTCAATAAACAGGTGTACTATGTTCAAACGAATATTATTCCTATCAAGATAAACAAATGAAAAAACCATGCATCAATAACACACATGCGCACCCACACATACTTATTACCGCATGGGAAAATATCATTATTAAAATCACTGCCATAGTTAGAATGAATTAACAGAGATAAATGAGAATTCCTACTGATTTCAAACTGATATTTCCTAGAAAACTTAATAAATTTAAATATAACTACTTAATATAATGACATACATATTCATATACATACTTTCTTTTTTTAGGATTTTGCATTTACTGACAACAACTGTTTGTATATGATGTTTCCTGTAAAAGGAGGAGATTACCACCCTGTAAATAAAAAAATAAAAAAACATAAAACAGTGCCTAGTTTTTCTGCTTCAAAAGTTTGCATTAAAACATGTGCTGAAGGTGAGTTATATTTTGTTATGGTGCTATGGAACGCCCCCCCCCCTCTTGCTCTCCCCACTCCCCCCCTCTTGCTCTCCCCACTCCCCCCCTCTTGCTCTCCCCACTCCCCCCTCTTGCTCTCCCCACTCCCTCCCTCTTGCTCTCCCCACTCCCCCTCCTCTTGCTCTCCCCACTCCCCCCTCTTGCTCTCCCCACTCCCCCTCCTCTTGCTCTCCCCACTCCCCCCTCTTGCTCTCCCCACTCCCCCCCTCTTGCTCTCCCCACTCCCCCCCTCTTGCTCTCCCCACTCCCCCCCCTCTTGCTCTCCCCCCTCCCCCCCTCTTGCTCTCCCCACTCCCCCCCTCTTGCTCTCCCCACTCCCCCCCCCTCTGCTCTCCCCACTCCCGCCCCCCTCTGCTCTCCCCAGGAGGCTAGAAAGGCCCAAATGATATAGATTTTAGCAATAATTTTTGTATTTATATGAAAATAATAAAAACATTGGTGTCATCAGTGTAATTAATTACAATGTATGTTTCGATTTCAGGAGATGAGCCAACAACATTACCTCCTCCGCCACATATGGCATACAATATTGAAATAAAACTGATGAAGTTAGGACAAAATTATAAAGCACCAATGCCAAATACTGACGAGTTTGAGTTACTATCTAATACTATTTCTACAGGTCTAAAGAGCACAATTAAAAAAATTTCTGGATTTAGAAAACTTGATATCATTGACTTTAGGCAGTAAGTTTATTGTTGTTAATTATTGTCCTGAAATAAGGTCTATAAAAATGGCAGTGACTAATTAATACCATCCCTGAAATAGCTGTTTTTTTTTGGAAAAGTAGCTATTTAGGTTGGTCACATGACAAAATTATACAAAAACTCCTTTAAATCTTTGTGGATCATAGTAAATTAGTGCGAAAAACAAGGTCAGTATGAATTAAAAATTTTGATAGATTGCTTACCCATTCGCTCTCTAGAAGCCACAAATTTTGATATACTGAAACCAAACTTCGAAATTAAAGTTTTAATGGGAAATGAACAACAGAATCAGTTAATGGTCAGAATCGGCCCTATGGAGGAGGGGGGGAAAGTTAAAGAGGAAAAATAAGAAATTCCATATATCTCCATTAATATGTGTTGAATCAAAAGATGATATATATATATATATATATATATATATATATATATATATATATATATATATATATATATATATATCCAACCTTGTTGCACATTTAATTTACCACAACTTTATTCTATGCAATTATATTTCATACAACTAATGGTTAAGGAGAGAGTGTTTTTATGGTTTACCTTTGGAAAAGTAGTTGTAAGGTTGATCACATTACAAAATTAAACAAAAAATTCTACAAATATTCGCGAATCATGGTAAATTAGTTCCAAGAAACAAGATCCATCTTAGCTTTGGTGAGGTGCCATGTAATAGTTTTATTTATCTGTAAACATGTTATTGAATCAATAACACATTCTAATGGTAGGGGGGTTCTTTTTTATTTATTTAAGTGAGCTACTAATGAAATTTCATTTTATATGTACCTTGTTACTTCTAAGTGCTTTTTTTTAAATGTGTTCTTAGTTAATAAGTTGCTTTTATTGATGGTTCGTTTTAATAATTTTTAATTTTTTTCGTCAAAAATACTTAGTAGGTTTTATTACTAGATGCTAAGTAGTTTTGTACCAACTTCGCTTCGTACCTGTCAATAAATTACACTACAGTATGATTTTATTTAACTTTTAGATAGTTTAACTTTTTTTAGGTTTTTAGACAGACTAGCTCTAGTCAGACATGTTTTATTTCCACATGGTAATTTTATGCTAAAATATATTCCCTAAATTCTAGGCATCTAAGAAATCCCATTAATTACACAGCTCTTGCATGACAGACATTTTCATAAGAAATGAGATAGACTTAAGCTAAATTCAGCAGAGCTCCCTCTGATTCTGTTCATCACTCTATTTATTCTTTATAGGATTAAATATTTGAAAGCTAAATTAAAGACTGATTAATTGCTGGTTTATTGAGTTTCCCCTCTCTTAATTTCAAATCTTCAATATTATACAATAGAAGAATATTTTTAGGCATCCATTACCTGCCTACATTGAGGAACTCAGATTTTGGTGCCAAGGAGGGTAGGAATCAACAGAAATATGAACATTAGAGACGGATTGTTTACCTGTCAATGAATGCTAAACATATGCTAAATTAGTTCCTTGCATTGCTCCATAGGCAAAATTAAATCTAACCTTATTTATAAATCTAAATGACAAGATGGTTTTAACTCAAACAAAGACCCACGATCATAAAATTAGTTAATTGTAATGATACTGTATTTTATTGTGTTCCTTCAATATATTTTCTTTAAGCCATGCTTTGAACCTAAGTACACCAAGATAACCAATATTCGTTTTTTACAAAGTAGGTATGGTCCTCTTCAAAACGTCCCAGTACCAAATGACCTTTGGATAGCTATTTTTTTGTAAAGAATAATTATTTCTTTTGTTATTTTACCATTGATCAAGTGCTTATTAACCCATTTACAGGATATGGCAAAGAGTAGCTTATATACTCTCATCGTCTGGACAAGTCTGTAACAAGACTCAAAGGTTCAATATTAATCAATTAACCCTAGTATTACCGAGCTCTCCCAGGTCGCATGGATTACCAAGGGGGGGGGGCTCCTCGAGCCCACAACCTTAAAAACCTTTTATTTTGGTTCTATAATTTTTTTAAAATTTTTATTTCTATTGGATTATGTTTAATGAACGTTTCTCATGACACCTGTGAAAAAAAAAAATTAAAAACAAAATTACATACAAAAATAAAAATAAATTAAAAAAAAAAAGTTCGGATGGGGAAAAAAGGATGACTTTAAATTAAATGTAATTTTATTCTACTGGAGGAACATATCTAAACATTGTTAGAATAAAAAGTTATCTATATCTAAGTTATTATAACATTATAATAGAATAATAATTTAAGAAAATCTAATTATCAGATTCGTAATGCAATTATCGGTGCTTTTGCACAATAATTTTTTTTCCGAGTGTTTATCCAGGATGCAGCATGGACTAACTGTTCCCCTAGTTGGGAACAACCTAGAAAATCTTCTCTTTTCTAAAAAAGTACCTATCAGGAGCAATAATTATAACCATCTCTGTAATATATTTTTATATGAAAAAAAATTATATGGGGAGAATATATATATTTTTTTTTGAGAAAAAAAAAACTTGAGAAGGTTTGTGTATGTTAAAATTACATCAAAGTAATTATTATTTGAGCAATATAATTAATAACACTTGAATTACTAGTTAAAAGTAGTATTAAATATCAGTGGGCTCGAGGAGCCCCCCCCTTGGTACTTAAGTGTATAACTACCCCTTGCATTACCAAGGGGGGGGGCTCCTCGAGCCCATACGTCAAAAAAAAATTTTTTTCTCAACATAGAAATTTTTTTATTTATTTTTATTGTTATGCCCTCACTCTAGGATGTTTTTCTGAGGAATACATAAAATATCCCATTAAAATTGGGTGATAGGGAACAAAAACAAAAAGTTGTGGGCTCAAGGAGCCCCCCCCCCTTGGTAGTTCTAGGGTTAAGCAAATCAATCTCTATATGATCTAGAAAACCTAAAATATATATTTTTATTTTATTTCAAGATTTTAATATTTAATTTCTGCCCTAAATTATGCAGCCCTACATGCTATATTTTATGAGACAATGTCACTTATTTTGTTTCATTTTTAACAGAGAGAAGGACAATGTAATTGCTCAGATGAACTTGGAAGTCGACCAGGAACAAAGTGAAAGAGGCCGTTCATTAGAAGAATCTGACACTAAAATAAAACAGATCATTCAAGGTGTTGTTACCGGTGGAAAAGTTGGGTCACTTACACTCGATCCATCATACTTTGTTTTCGAACCTGTTCAAAGTGAGTCAACCAATATAATAATTATATTCCTATTTGTTTTCTTAGATCATTTATGATAGAAGACTGAAATATAAGCATTGAAGAGGGTGTATGCAGTTTCAGCAGATTTCCCTTAAGGAAAACGAGCAATTGAGGTTGTAATCATGACTTGATTTCATCAAATGTTCATTGATCGTACCCAGAAAATGACGAAAATGAAGTCTGTTCAAAACTATATATACAGGGTGCCCCCCCCCCCATAAAATCGCCAATTGTAATAATAAAAGGCAGAGGACCATAATTCCGACCCCTGAAGAATCTTTTCAGTCCATATTCATCCTCATAACCCTCCGAATTATTTAGTTAGTAAACTGGTCGAACTCACACAAAGGTTGTTTTTAAGAAATTTATTAATTTCTAAATAAAACTGCTCTCAATGCCTGATCACCGACTACCAAAAAAAAATGTTTCCCTAATCTCCTTAGTTTAGACAATATGAAAAGCAACATAAAATATAATTGGGTGTCACAAGTACAATTGATAGCAGAGAAGGGGGCTTTTGTTGAGTGGTGTTAACACCTCCCCGAGCCGCTCTCCGTAATGTTCAATAAAGTGGGGAGCTTTGGTGAGATGGGGATATCTACCTCCAACTAAGCTTAGGCTCGAGGCGAACCGGCTCGATAAACCGTAAGTGAAGTTAGCTCTTCAAGAATTCATCAGGCAGTAATGCGAGGAAATCAGATCAAAACTTTACAGCTGTCACCCAGACCATTATGGGCACCTCCATATGCAGATTTCACCGAAATCTGTTGAGTAGTTTCCTAGATACATCACTCATGGGTTGAGCACGAGGTCGTCTATTTTCAGCCAGCAACTCATTTTGCACATCTAAGTTATCGGTTGTATTAGATGTCTCAAACGTACATAGAATGTCGATACTCACAGCTCCATAACTTACCCACCAATTTAGTGGTGAAGGAGGGGGTTACTCTGCTTACCACGAGATCACAGAGCAACTAAAGACAATTACCCATGGGACAGCTATAAAATAGGAAAGTGCTGAGATAGATACCCCATGGGACAGCCATAGAATAGGAGAGTGTTGCGATAGATGTCCCACAGGTCAGCCATAGAATAGGCAAGTATTGAGATAGATATCCCAAGGGACAGCCATAGAATAGGCATGTGCTAAGATAGATATCCCAAGGGATTGCCATAGAGTAGGCAAGTGTTGAGATAGATATCACAAGCGACAGCCATTGAATAGGCAAGTGTTGTGATAGGTTTCCCATGGGACAGCCAAAGAAGAGGCAAGTGTTGAGATAGATATCCAATGGGACAGCCGAGGAATATGCAAGTGTTGAGGTAGACATCCCATGGGACAGCCATAGAATAGACAAGTATTGATATAGATATCCCATGGGACAGTCAAAAAATATGCGATTGTTGAGATCGATATCCCATGGGACAGCCATAGAATAGGCAAGTATTGAAAGATATCCCATGGAAAAGCCATAGAATAGGCAAGTATTGAGATAGCTATCCCAAGGAAAAGCCATATAATACTGAAGTATTGATAGATATCCCATGGAACAGCAAAGCAATAGGTTAGTGCTAAGATAGATATCCCTTGGGACAGACATAGAATGGTCAAGTATTGATAGATGTCCCATGGAACAGCCGTAGAATAGGCAAGTGTTGATAGATATCCAATGGGACAGCCATCGAATAGGCAAGTGTTGAAATAGATATCCCATGGGACAGCCATAGTATAGGCAAAAGTCGAGATAGATAGCCTATTGGAAAACCATAAAATAGGCAAATATTCAGATAGATTTCCCAAGGGACAGCCATAGAATAGGCAAGTTTTGTGATAGATATCCCACAGGGACAGACATAGAATAGGCAGCTCGTCAAACACCAGTGCCCAGATGTAAGGCCCCAGCACAGAGCCTTGTGCACAGCCCCGAGCTACTTTCCTCCTGATCATCGTCTTCCTGCATGGGATCATAGCTGCTCTATTGCTTAAATAGCTCTTTAGCAATTGGTGTAGATTTTCTGGGCACTGCCTTATACATGATAGATATCCCATGGGACAGCCAAAGAATAGGCAAGTGTTGAGATAGATATCCCTTGGGACAGCCATAGAATAGGCAAGTATTGATAGATATCCCATGGGACAGCCAAAGAATAGGCAAGTGTTGAGATAGATATCCCTTGGGACAGCCATAGAATAGGCATGTGTTGAGATAGATATCCCATGGGACAGCCATAGAATAGGCAAGTATTAAGATTGGGATAGATATCCCATGGGACAGCCAATGAGTAAATGGTGACAACTATTCATCTTCAAATTAATGTATTCCTTGTGAATAGTTTAGTTAAGATCTGTACGTAATGTATTTTGGACATTTCTTGCATCCTGATTTTCGTAAAAAAAAAAATCTGATTAGTTGATATATATAATGAATTTAACATAATTAATAGCTAATAATATACTTTAGATTATACAAATACTATATATCAATAAATTAGTGTAGTATTAATGTTTTTATTTCGACAAATACACTATTACTTAAAATTAGTACAAAAAATAAATAATTTGAATAATCTACAATTGATGAACATACTCATATATAAACATGTATGTTTAATCATTAAGTAATTTATTATATATAATGAGCTCAAAAAGAGACTAGTTACTAACAAGATGTCTAGTCAAAAATAAAATGTTATTAAAATTTAGGACTAAATTTCAGGTTAATAATTGTTCAATTTCCACCACTCTACAAAGTATTTGTCTAAATTGGCTGCTCTCTTCTTGGGGGCTGCGTGTAGAAATAACAACTTTGAGCTTTCTTTCAGTAGTAATTATCTATTAATTTTTATACTTTTATAATAATAAAACCACCATATATATGTATATATATATATATATATATATATATATATATATATATATATATAATTATATATATATATATACATATAATTATATATATTTTTTTTTTTCAGCATCTTGGACTTTAAATTCGGGAGAAAATGGAAAAACAACTCTCTTGTCTGTTACAAAACTCTGGATTGTTATTGGATGTATAATTGCACTGTTAGTGATTGCAGTCATGCAAGCTGGTTGTACAATCTACAAAACAATGCGAACCAACAATACAAAACATAAAGTAAGAAAAATAAAAACCATTAAATATTAGATATTATAATCCTTTATCGAACTTGACACAATGGTGCCTAAATACTATAAAATCTGTATTAATTATTGACAAAAAAAATATATTTATTTGAGTTTTACTCATAAAAAGGGTTACAATGATCATCTAATAAAGTTCAGATTGTATCAATTGATCATATTGTTACGTTTTATTACAAAAACAGTAATAAACGTTGTTAATAAGAGTTCTTTTGGATTGCAAAATTAAACACACACAAGTTTCACAGTTTTTCACTGCACGATTTATTTCACAATGCACAATACTCTTGGTTAATTATTACTACTCACAGTATTACACTGATAGTGTCACTGTTCTTCAGATTACATAGCCCAATAATTCAGTCACGGTCACTGAAATTCACAAAAAGACGGCACTACACTGTCCTTTACTTCGCGGCACTGCACTGTCTTAAACACGGCACTAAACGGTTACTTACAGTCACGGCATAACACTGTTCTTCTTATACAAACACTTTACCGCGCTGCACTAATTCGCACTGTAGCACCGATGTGACCATCAAGACGTCTGAGCGTAAAACTGAACTGAGGTACTGGCAGGGTCTCTTATAAATGCCTGGGGAAGGGACTAGGCAGGAAGGTCTAGACTAGAAGTTCCAGAACTCCCTGTAAGGCCCTAATTAGATTCTGCCGGCGCCCTAATTAGATCAAACGCACGGCTCCCTCTCCTTCAGGCAATCTCCCACGTATTAATTTTTCGCAACAATTCCACCCACTTAAGCCTTTTCATCCCGAATAGGCTCAATATCGCCGTTGCCATACTTGGCCAGTCACTCTAGGTGTACCACTATCATTTTAGACCTCAGTTTGTGGTATCTCTGAATCCTGTAGACCACGTCGTTCAATATCTTGATCACCTTGTAAGGTCCCTCCCAGTGCGTCTGCTATTTAGGTGATAGTCCTTTCTTGCGTTGGGGGTTAAATAGTAGAACTATTTGTCCTTCAGTGAATCCCTCCGCATTTGCTGCTCAATCATACACGGCATTCATCCGGTTACTGGTCATTTTAATGTGGTCCAATATTTCATGACGGGTCGACCTTCCATTGTCCTTCTAAGCCAGAATAGTGTCGCCCTTCTGCGCCGTCGACCTGGCCCCTCCTGAGCTTACACGGCTAAGTCGTACATCAATGACGCACTCCTCTTCCTCGGCCCTAATTAGATCAAACACACCGCTCCCACACCTTCAGGCAATCTTCCAAGAATTAATTTTTCGCAACAATATATGTTTTTAGCATGAGGTAAAATTCTGTTTATATATATAAATATAAGAGACAGGCTGAATGAGCCTCCTCCCAGCAGCACTACATTATATTGCAATAGCCCGACCCCATAGAGACAGGCTATACAATTCTCCTCCCATCAGCACTACATTATATTGCAATAGCCCGACCCCATAGAGTCAGGCTTTATGAGCCTCCTCCCAGCAGCACTACATTATATTGCAATAGCCCGTCCCGATAGAGACAGGCTGTATGAGCCTCCTCCCAGCAGCACTACATTATATTGCAAAATCCCTTCCCGATAGAGACAGGCTGTATCAGCCCCTTCCAGCAGCACTACATTATATTTCAATAACCCGTCCCCATAGAGACAGGCTGTATGAGCCTCCTCCCAGCAGCACTACATTATATTGCAAAAGCCCTTCCCGATAGAGACAGGCTGTATGAGCCTCCTCCCAGCAGCACTACATTATATTGCAATAGCCCGTCCCGATAGAGACAGGCTTTATGAGCCTCCTCCCAGCAGCACTACATTATATTGCAATAGCCCGTCCCGATAGAGACAGGCTGTATGAGCCTCCTCCCAGCAGCACTACATTATATTGAAATAGCCCTTCCCGATAGAGACAGGCTGTATGAGCCACCTCCCAGCAGCACTACATCATATTTCAATAACCCGTCCCCATAGAGACAGGCTGTATCAGCCCCTTCCAGCAGCACTACATTATATTTCAATAACCCGTCCCCATAGAGACAGGCTGTATGAGCCTCCTCCCAGCAGCACTAGATTATATTGCAATAGCCCGACCCCATAGAGACAGACTATACAATTCTCCTTCCATCAGCACTACATTATATTGCAATAGCCCGTCCCCATAGAGACAGGCTGTATGAGCCTCCTCCCAGCAGCACTACATTATATTGCAATATCCCAACCCCATAGAGACAGGCTGTATGAGCCTCCTCCCAGCAGCACTACATTATATTGCAATAGCCCGTCCCCATAGAGACAGGCTGTATGAGCCTCCTCCCAGCAGCACTACATTATATTGCAATAGCCCGTCCCCATAGAGACAGGCTGTATGATTCTCTTCCCAGCAGCACTAGATTATACTGCAATAGCCCGTCCCCATAGAGACAAAATGTATGAACCTCCTCCCAGCAGCACTAGATTATATTGCAATATCCCGACCCCATAGAGACTGGCTGTATGAGCCTCCTCCCAGCAGCACTAGATTATATTGCAATATCCCAACCCCATAGAGACAGGCTGTATGAGCCTCCTCCCAGCAGCACTAGATTATATTGCAATATCCCGACCCCATAGAGACAGGCTATACAATTCTCCTCCCATCAGCACTACATTATATTCCAATAGCCCGTCCCCATAGAGACAAACTGTATGAGCCTCCTCCCAGCAGCACTAGATTATATTGCAATAGCCCGACCCCATAGAGACAGGCTATACAATTCTCCTTCCATCAGCACTACATTATATTGCAATAGCCCGACCCCATAGAGACAGGCTGTATGAGCCTCCTCCCAGCAGCACTACATTATATTGCAATAGCCCGTCCCGATAGAGACAGGCTGTATGAGCCTCCTCCCAGCAGCACTACATTATATTTCAATAACCCGTCCCCATAGAGACAGGCTGTATGAGCCTCCTCCCAGCAGCACTACATCATATTTCAATAGCCCGTCCCCATAGAGACAGGCTGTATGAGCCTCCTCCCAGCAGCACTACATTATATTTAAATAACCCGTCCCCATAGAGACTGGCTGTATGAGCCTCCTCCCAGCAGCACTACATTATATTTCAATAACCCGTCCCCATAGAGACAGGCTGTATGAGCCTCCTCCCAGCAGCACTACATTATATTTCAATAACCCGTCCCCATAGAGACTGGCTGTATCAGCCCCTTCCAGCAGCACTACATTATATTTCAATAACCCGTCCCCATAGAGACAGGCTACATGGTTCTCCTCCCATCACCACTAGACTATATTGCATTAGCCCGTCCCCTTACATAGATTAAAAAAGAAAAATTGTATAATATGTCTTATTTAAAACAAACCTTTTTTTTTTTTCATGTTGGATGGAGTGAAGCAAATTATCTATGATATTCACTGAATGCAGTGTGTTTTATCTTTCTTATTTTCATTTGAAGACTTGGACTTTATTTTCCAACTGATCTAATACAAAAAATTGGAAGCCAGTCACTTAGTTTTTTTTTGTTATATTTGTAAAATGGATCTGATTTTAGAAATATGTCCCATATATCCTTTTAAAGAATATTTTATAATTTTTAGGAAGACTGTTCTTTCTAATAACTAAATTTTGGTAGGTTTTTTGTGTGTTCTTTAATTAATGAATTCATATTTTTTCAGGATACATTAACTTTCAATTCTGCATGGAAAGATTACTCAACAGCAAACACAAACTATGCTTTTGAAGCATATGAATCCGATGAGAAGCAGGCTCATTCTCTAGCTCAGAGCAATGGATCATCACGTTCAACAATGGCACTTCATAAGCCAATAAGTGGACATCCGATGGTGGCCTATCATACAAATGGGAGCCAATATGCAGACACTAGATCACTCCAGCGCCCAAAGGGATATCATCAGCCGATTGAGAGAACTACTTACTCCCTCCCTCGAACTCAGCCACAGCCACCTCAAGGCTATTATACTCATCGATCTACAAGAACTAATGGCGATCAATTACAACCTGATTTCTATTTTATGCCTTCTCAAAGGAAGTACTCAGGTGAAGTTGTGAGAGTTTATGTAGACTACAATAACCCTCGTAAATAATAATAACCAGGAACTGTTATTATAAAATGTTACTATTTGAGTGTTGAAGAGTTTTAATAGTGAATTGCTGCGGCAATTTTTATACCAAATATTTTCTATAATGAGTGTGTTTGAAGGAATGAATGATCTTTGAGTGAATGGATTGGAATGAAGTGTATGTTTGTATATAGTATTACTTAAAGGTGCCATTATTGGATGACTTTATTATTTTATGTTGAACAAATAAATCATAAACAAGGCCTCTCATTGCTGAAATGTGAATGCCCTAGCTCTGAATAATATGTTGTCAAATAAAATTAGTTCTAATATATATTTGAGTAAATGAATTAGTGAATATTACCAGGATTAATTCTGAAACTTCTATATTTTGTACTACTTTTTATACTACATATGAACAAGTTTGATTTAATATGTAATTATGTAAACGATATTAAAACAATCAATAAACAGTATAAAATAAACATCATTACGTTTCTCATGTGAGATAGTTATTTCAAAATAAATGGGGCCTTGTATCTAATTCTTGAAACTTGTAATTCGTCCAATAAAATGTACCAGTAGGTTAAGTATTATTTAGATAGTATAATTAATACTGGATAATATTTAGTAGTGAAGAATAGTAATATATATTAAAAAATCATGGATTTGAACTAATTAGAAGTACATACAAGTACTTTTTCAAGCAAAAATGAAAGCTTATGAACATAATTTATATTTACACACAATCATATAAATCTCATATGTGGTGATGACAAATAGGGTATTAATTGTTGGTAGATAATGAGCAAATATAGAAATTGACCCCACAATTGGGCAACTAATTTTTTATTCTACTGGTCATTAAATGATAAATGAGGTAGATGCTGCCCATCATTTTTTCATTCAAATATAAATTTGTTTATAAGTAGTGGTGTTATGCCCAAGGATAAAATATTTAGAAGAAACATTCATCTAGATTATACAGGAGTTAACAAGTTTACTGAGTCATTATTTTATAATTCCCTCACAAATAATAAAATGCATTGTAGCAAAGATTTACAGCTCATTTCATATAAAATTTAGTAAAAAATAGTTTAAATAATTTAATTGCACTTTTGAAAAAGATTGTTAAACTATAAAAAACAAAACAAATAATAAATATCCCTAGTAATAGATCTTAAACATTAAATGTAATTTTAATACAACTAAAAAACTTATTAGCTATTATATGCTACCTGAGGGTATTTAACATTAGGGTGCCTTAACTATCCACAGCCAGCTCCATTCAGTACTAACATAATTTTCTTTAATAAGAGAAGTTTGGCTTAAAGAGTTAAAGAGTTAAAAGAATTTTATTATTATCTAAAATATTAACAAATAATAATTTACAATAGAAGTGAGTACAATATTTCAAGCTTATTGGCTTTTTTAAATATTCCACATTACTTATATCTATTTTTATTCTAATATCTAAATGTATAATAAGGGAAAAAAATACAAAAAAGAAAAAACCCAAATACAGAAATAAATAAAAATTCTCAATTACAGAACAGTTAAACAGAAGAGCTATAGAAGAACTATAAAGATACACAGATGAATATAAATTTGTACAGAAAAAAATAAAAGCTCTTCAGAGAAATTAAAATGTTATGTGCTTAAGTCTCTTATATTTGTAATTCTTGTAATTTAAACTACTATAACTATAATTAACTATATCAGCAATGTTCTGATACTTACTATTTTGACATGCATCGAAAAAGTGTTCTGCTAACTTAGTTATGTACTCATTTATTGTGGGAATGTCAAGAATTTCATGCATGTGCATGACAGGAGTCCATCGTGGGAATGAACCAATAAATCTTAAACATTTATTTTGAGCCACTTGTAATTTACGCTTATTAGTTTCGCATGTCATTGACCAAATAGGACAGGCATAAAATAAAACAGGCCTTATATATAAGTAGTAAACAAGTTTTTTGTTAGTTATACTTAACCCTGAATTTCTGTTTAGTACAGAAAATAAGGATTGTAGTATTCCAATAGCTTTATTACACTGAGTATTGATGTGGTTAGTGTAGGTAAGTTTAGAGTCTAATATGACTCCGAGATATTTCACCTTCTTTGACCAAGGGATGGGATTGCCTAGCATTTTAACTTCCCGGTACACTCGAGGTCTCCTCCTAGTAAAAAGAATAACCTCTGTTTTTTGAGAATTCAATCTTATTTTCCACTTATTACAATACTTAATACATTGTGTCAATGCTATGGTGAGATGGTTGGCAATAGTGTCAACTCGGAAACTTGAAAGTATAAATGCTTTATCGTCAGCAAACAGGGCTTTCAGGCATTTAGTTTTAAGATAGTTTACATCATTAAAAAATATTATGAATAGTATTGGACCAAGTACTGATCCTTGTGGGGTACCTGCAAGAATTTGTAAAAGGTTAGATCTTGAGCCACCAGTAGTAGCATAAAAAGATCTGTTAGTAAGATAACTATTGATTAAGATAATCAAATATATTGGAAAGTTATATTGAATCATTTTATACATCAGGCCATTATGCCATACACAATCAAAGGCTTTTTCAACATCTACCAGAGCCATGCTGTATGTTTATTCAAGTTGAAATTATGGAGGATCAAGTCAGTTATTCTGGCTAATTGGGTTGTTGTTGAATGCTGATTTCGAAAGCCATGTTGGTTGTTGGAGATCAGATTGTTTTCTTCCAAGAAGTATATTATATTAGATTTGATTACCTTTTCAACTACCTTGCTGAGGCAATTTAGCAATGAAATATATCGATAGCTACCTGGGAGGGTGGGATTTTTCCCTGGCTTGGGAAGAACAATAACCCTTGCCGTTTTCCATTCGTCTGGAAAGTGGGCATACATTAAGATATGATTAATGATTTTAGTTAAATGGATTATAGCTTTACGAGACAGATTCTTTAAGAGTAGGTTGTGTATACCTTCACTGCCAGGCGACTTATTGCTTTTAAGTTGCGAAATGATTTTTGCAACCTTCTTAGGTGTTGTTAATGTTGCATCAATGTGTCAGAAGTTTGGCTATAACAGGAAGTGATATGGTGTGTATCTGTTTAGATAACTCCAATGTGTAGTTTGGCTATAACAGGAAGTGATATGGTGTGTATCTGTTTAGATAACTCCAATGGGAATGATAATAACCTTGACCAATACCCAAATGAAATAGTCTTTATCTTGCACCAGTCATGTTTGGCATTTTGTGAAAAATCATAGAAAATGTGAACTGCTTCTATTGGTGGTTTTCTCCCAAATAACAGGCAATATATACTACTGTAAAAATCAAATCCCTCCAATTAGGCAGCATTGATATTTTATCAAGAATTAATTCGATTTTGTGGCTTAGTACATGTAAACTCGTCTAATGAAAATTAGCAGGTGTATTCATGCATAGAACATCTTACTAAAGACAAACTGACTCTCACTATCAAACACGAAAACGCACGGAGAATCAATAGGGCCCACAACCATAGATTTTTCAGATTAGATCAACTTCAGATTTTTTCTGGGTCTGATGATTAAGCAATCTTAATTAGATATCCAGACATACACTCCTATTTATTAAAATATCAAATAAAATTATTAAAAGGTCAAGAACAAAATTTTAAAAAAAGAAAGGGCATTTTTTTTTTATCCATAATCCTTTAATTAATATGAAGGTAAGCTATTTCTGTAATTACTTATTTTTTATATATAAGCTATTGCAAAAATCAGGAAACGATTTTAAAATCTATGATAATAGAATATAACCCAATTGAATTTTTTCATATCTGTAATATCTATTTAATTTATACTACAAGTATAATCAACTCAAAATATTTTTATTACTATGTCACATGCATATTTGTATATATATATATATATATATATATATATATATTTATGTTATTTATGTTTCATAATTTGTTTTAACGTATTTTCTTCTTTTTTTTCCATTTCTCTAGATTGAAATTTTTATGCTGGTTGAACATGGATAAATGAGATTCAACAAAATGAAAGCATCTTCACATGACAGATAATAATATAAATAAAAAAAAGATGTCTTCGACAGTGAAAATGGGCCTTAAAATTAACTGTTTTCAATTCTGTATTTCTATTTCTATTATGACCCTCATGGCTATTTCAATGAGACAAAATTATATCTTTATTTTTAGTCATGACAAAACTCTTCTTTTAACAAAACATGCCATAGTTTTACGTTTTGTAATAGGTATTCAGTTTTATGTAAGTTATGTGATGGCAACAAAGACATTTCAAAATAACTTTATACTCTTAAGGTGTTCAAACTTATTTTTAATTATTGTAAAAAGAAAAATGTTAACACATATATGAATGATTAAAATATCTAATATTATCTGTTATAAATCTCATTTATTCATTTCTTACATCAAGTGTTTATGTTTTATTCTATTAAGTTATTCTTGTATGTATGTAAAATAATTGTTTATATAGATCTATGAGTTCATAGTCTATGTTATATATTGTTAGTACAAAAAGAGTTTGTATTTATTTATCTCTTTTTCAACAAAACCCATACATCCTGTGATAAATTTAGGTATTAATCACCTATATTTGTATTGTTTTATCACATCGCAAGTGCTAATAGACATACAATTTATTGTAAAAGTTGGCTATTATTGATTTCTTAACAGTTAGAAATACTGTGCTTGCATTTAGAGCCTAATACAACTTGTTTAAATAAGAATACTCCTTTCTTTTCATTCAATTATTTGGCTTAACATAGGCATTTAAAATAATGATACTCTCATGGTTTTAAAAGTGCTGTCAACCAAAAGGTATTTAAACAATTTCTAAATAATTAATAAATAAAAACACGTTAAATTGAACAAGTAATTAATTTCAAAATAATTAATTAACAAGTAATCAATTTCAAAATAATTAATTAATAAGTAATTAATTTCAACATAATTAATTAACACGTAATCGATTTCAAATAATAAATAAACAAGTAATTAATTTCACAATAATTAATGTTGAATACAATAAATAAAAACATGTTAAATTTAGCAAGTGAGATTGATGGAACATGTGCGCTATAGAATGAACAAAAAGGAAATAAACATTGACTAAAAATTAGTACATCTTAAAAATACCATTAGTACTATAGTCACCAATATTATTGTAAACTGTAGAGATCATTAATAAGTGGGATTCATTGGCAACCCCTTTAAGTCTTTATTTAGATCATGTACTTTATCTTCATATCCCATATCCAGCTAGAGTACATTAACTCCAGCCTCAAAATCTGAAAAAGGGCTGCCCCATTTTACTCTATTCATTCATTAGCTAAGCCCACTAGCCCGTATCGCATTCACTCCTGCAATGAATTTGAACAGGCCAATGTACCTGATACTACAATGGTCTTTAATATAGATACACACACATGCAAGCACACTCCACCCCACACTCACACACTCCTCCCAACACGCACGCACACACACACACACACACACACACACACACACACACACACACACACACACACACACACACGCACACGCACACGCACACGCACACGCACACGCACACGCACACACACACACACACACACACACACACACACACACATACCCCCACATTCTGTCCACCAAACTATGTTTGAATTAAACTTCCTTTCCCTTGATACAGTACAAAGACCAACAGTGACTAAAAACCGAACAGAAAATGTAATATCGCGAATTTTTATTTCAGGACTAAAACCTATAGCGGAAGTGAAGAATTTTATTTGGGACAAAAAACCCAACCGAAATAAATAAAACTCGGTATGTGTATTAGCACAAACACTTTCATTATAACAAGCCATAACAACATTTCTAGGGACGGGCAGGAGTGGGGGTTGTAAGGGAGGCCTGAATTTAGAGTAACTTTTGTCATATTCATTTTTGTCTTTTAACAAAGTATAAACGAGATATACACTATAAACTAAAGCGGGAGTCAACTATTTCATTGGGCACTAACGATTAAACCGAACTTAAAAAAACTCGGTATGTCAATTAGCATTAATTCTTCCATGATTATAAGCTATATTAAAATTTTTAGGTTAGAATGGGAGTGGGGGTTATAAGGGAGGCCTGAAATAAAAATTCGCTATATTTCATTGTCTATTTGTTTTTCGACAAACATGTACATAACAAAAGTTGTTTACTTTGTTATTTAGATTAACTTTTGTTTTATACATTTCTCCAGGAACAATGTGTGGAGCAAGTAATTTGCGTAGAAATATTGATATGCTCAACAATTCATTCCAATTTGAACTATGAGGTACCTCACCTGGAAAAATTAATTCAAATCTATGTTAATATTTTGTCCTTAATAACTGAAATCTATGCATAATGCACAGGAGACGGGAAATATGACAATTTGGAGGACAGTGAAGACTTACATAAAAAATTAATTTTATTATTAACAAATGCCAACAACGGGTATTAACCCTAAACACTGGGATGGGCAAATGTCAAAATTTTGTGCAAAGTAAAGCCTTGCCAAAAAAATACCATCACCATTCAGCCTCAAATGAATTCCCGGGCGAAGCCAGGTATCTGAGCTAGTATATATATATATATATATTAGTGTGCGCTTGTGAGAGTAAACTAACTGTTTTGGGTGGAAATTTGCTTAGAAAAATGCAATGTATAAAAATGCCTTTTTATATACATTTATTATACTTTGGATAAAATAACATAAAAGAAAAAGCATTTAATCGTTTTTCTTCCATAAGTTAACATTAAGAGCCACCAATAAGGACCTATTAAATAAGGAAAAATGTTACTTATGATCTTCCAATTTTCTTAAACTATATAAATAAATTGCACACAAGTCAGTTTTAGCACATATCAAAATCATGAATGATTTATTGCACATCTGAAATATTTTTCTCTCCCATACCTCTGATAAGATGGTACCTTAGAAATCTTTTTCAAGAAAACTAAGCTAATCAAACTTAAATACATTTCTCATACAACTAAAATACATCCCAAATACTAACTGAATAACAATTTAAAACAGTTACAATATTTGTCAAAATTAAACAAACATTAATTGTATCAAGTAAATAAGGTCAAATGATTAAATTTTCGCTGACTAAACTAATCATATTTCAGACCTGAAACATGTTTTGTCATATTAGATATCATTAGCCACTTCCATATTTATTGATTTGGAAGTGCATTCGTTTCTACGATATCGCATGATTTGCTTATTTTTTTTTTATTCTAATAAAGAACTTAACTCACAAGGGGGGGGGGGGGGAGTAACCAACCGTATGAGTGCATAGAGCTCAGCAATCTTCCCATGGCAAATGACATTTCAAAATAGTCAAATGATCATATATATATATATATATATATATATATATATATATATATTTATATAGTATGTAAATAAGGAAACAAACCTGTGAATAGAATGTTGTATTTTATTGTATATAAATAAGCTGACTATATTATTATAATTATTAATTATAGCTATTGCATTCAAAGTAATTGTACCAAATTAAAGCCTACAACAATGAAATTATTAATACCCTAGATAATAAAAAGAAATTTTGTTTTAATTTCAATACCATAAAATTAATTGTTATTTGTAAATATGGTAACACTTCTAATAGCCACCTCATTCTGTTGTAAACAAACTTTAAGAGGATTTTTACCACAACATAATTTCTTTTATACATATATTTTTTTAGTTTTTGTTACGATAAAATAAATCTGTTATAAATACTTTTTTTTTTTTTTTTTACTTCCTACCAAATGTATCCCTTTCCTTATAATTCGTTTGAAAGGCTGATTTTATATTGTCAAAGGAACAGTTGTAAAAAGGGTGTAGTTTACTAAAGGAGATAAGCATTTCTGGTTAAATGGTTCATATAATGAATGCTTCATAGTTTTCTGCTTATTTTTTTCCTGCATATAGAATAAAATGTGATTATTAACCCTTCACAGGCAAGGCTGGGTCGCCGGTGACCCAGAGGTTGGTAAAAATAATATTCTGAGTAAAGTAAGGGAAGGAGGGGAGGGGGAGTGCACGGTACCCCTCTCCTCCTTCCGAGAGTTGATGAAAAAGAAATTGAGAATCAGCCTGGACCCAGCACTTCAAGACGTCGGTGTGCTTTTTGTGAAAAATCAAGAGATCGTAAGGGTACATCAAACTGCGCTCATTGTAATCGCAGCCTATGTGCTGAGCATAGGCTAAGTATTTGTTCTCGATGCATTACCAGAGTCTCACCTGAAGAAGATGAAGAAATAGAAGATTGTTAGATTGTTCTGAGTTTGAAGTATTAGTGAACTTTCATCACTAAGAGTTTATTCCCTTTTTTTGATTTTTTATCCCTCATATTTTCTTATTCTTTTTTCCGTAGAGTATTTTTTTATATATATTTTTTCTGTAAGAGTTTAAACTATTTATTTTGATCTGGAAAGTTTTTGACTGTTCAGAGTAGGAAAAATTATTGCTGGACTGCCAGATGAAATGGAAGACTGATAACTTACTGAAAATTATTTAATCACTAAGAATTTATTAAATTTTCTCGTCTTTTATACCTGGAAATTGCTTATTTTTTCCCTTCTAGGAGTTTACTCGTTTAATTTTTATCTTTTATCCTATACGGATACCAAAGGTCTGGAACTCTACGTTCCTACTAATTTAAGTATAGTTCCTACTAATGTAAGTTTTTGTATTTTTATCATATTATGTATATTGCTAAATAAAATAAATTTTTCAAACTATATATATATATATATATATATATATATATATATATATATATATATCTATATATATATATATGTTTTTATATAAAAAAACAACAACTGGAATATTTTTGTTAAAATGAAAAAAATGTGCTATAAATATGACTGGGTCACCCGTGACCCAGCTTGCCTGCAATGTAATTTTCATATTCCTTGTCTGTGAAGGGTTAACAATACAAATATATTTAGAGAAAATTATTTCTTTTGTTAAGAAACGTAATCGAGATACGTCAAAAATATACTTCTTCTAAGGTGTCATCATGTCCTGCAGGGGTCGAATAATTAAAAAAAATATATTAAATGTGAGGGTTAGATATGTATGTAGTAATGGTCCTTTGAGGATTAAATGTCTCATATAGAAAGAACATTATACCACACAGAAAATAAAAATTAAATGAAGAGTTGAATAGATAAAAATTGAATGATAAAGTTGAATATAAAATGATATTGTATTCTTTAAAATAGTAGAGTAGTGAATAAAGTAAATTTTATTTTTGTTTCCATATTTAAGAATTTTTACGAAACAAAGAAACTTACAGAAGCTTGGGTCAGCCAATCAGATTGAGTTACAAGTTCTTTTTCCTTTGAAAATAAATTTAAATGTATAATTTTGGGTTTTAAATGGAATAATAAATACTTACATAAGCAGAAAAAGAAATAAAAAATGTATGAAGTAGCAAAATATTATAACATATAGTTTTATAAATAATCGTATAATACTTTAATGCTCTATTTACATAATTGTAGAGTAATGACTAATCCTCTTCATTTATTATTCTTCTGAGCTGGTTTTTGGCAAGTGTTGCCAAATGTCTCCTAAGGATAGAACAGACTGGAAGGAAGTGAATAACATCTTGTGGCTTGTCGAGCAAATAGTAGCATCATCCAAGCTGCAGCGATTCCTGTTCAGATTCAGTCTTTCTATCCTTCTCCTCACCACAGTATTCATCATATCGATACTATTGCCATCATTAATATATGGAAGTTATTTCGATTCAAATTTTAAAGTTTTAAAGAAAGAACAAAATTGTGCCTTCGCTAATGTCACACACAATATTTTTTCTTCCACCATAGATACCACTGACACTACATTATCAACGTTATCTATCCTTTCGTCGTGGTTCCAATCTGCTCAGGAAATCATAAATATTCATTTCTATCTTGTCAATGATTTCATCAATGTCACATAACCGCACCAATTGCTTTGTCAATTGTGTGTTTGGAGAATTAAGAACCTTGAGAATATAGTTGAGATGGAGCCTGAAGGCATCCTTCCCAGTTCCAAAAGGAGTGCATAGTTGGCTGTAGTATTCGGTAGGTAAAATAACCATTTTGGTAAGCTTCTCATTGAGGCTCCAGTTTCAGGCGCCCATTTTAAACTTTTTGGCCCGCTATATAAATATGCAGCAAGTGCTATGAGGAGGTCTACAGTGTTTACAAGAACTCGCTATGTGGGTCTTAGACTACCTTTTAGACGGAATCAAAAATTTAAAGATTATAAATTGGCTGAACCGCTGGTAGGGGTTGCCTGGAGAAGAGTAAGGATAAAAAAGAAAAAAAAAAACTTCTCGGCACCTTTTCTACCTTGTCATACTGCTTGCCTCCCCAAACCTGAGCCCATAGCAGAGAACAGTTTTAGTAACTGCATCTATTTAGCAGATATTGTGACTTCTTGCCTTCTCATTTATGATCACCTTGTGCTGTTTAAGCCAAATATTGCAGAGACCTTACCCAAGTTCACGTATTGATATACAACCTCAATCTAGTGAGCTTTGAATGTCCAAATCTCATCTCTAGCTGGGTGTCTGCCATTCCAAAAACCATGATTTTAGATTTAGCATTGTTAACTGTAAGGTTCCATAAATCAAAATAATTTGTGAGCTTGTTAACCATAGTCTGTAGTAACGTTTTATCTCGACATAAAAACACTTGGTCAACTGTAAATACTAGACAGTTTACAACAATTTCATCAATTGTGATTCCACCTCCTATAAAGTCTGGAAGGTCAAGTATATACAAAATAAATAGTAATGCACTTAAATTATCTCCTTGTTTGGCACCAGTTTGAATTTGAAAAAAAGGAAGAAATAGTTGTTTGCCAAATTTCTGATTCCGTACTTGTATAAAGTATTTCTGTTATATTTACATTCTTTGATGAGATTCCAAAGTTATAAATCTTGAAAAAAAGTGAAGGGCAATCTGCAGAATCAAGACCTGACTTGAGATCTACAAAGAGGGATAGACTTTGGTACGCTTTTTTACTAACTTTATTTTTACAATATGAATAAGGTTGAGGTTGTTGTCCGTGGTGGGTTAGCCCTTTCTGAACCCAGCTTGGACCTCATGCAAACATAATTTTTTTCAATAAAGGTTTCGTTCCTTTTTAGAAGGAGACCTGTGAATTTTTTCGCCACACAGCCTATAAATAAATTTCCATATAATTCTTCCCATTATGTATATTTCCTTTCTCGAATAATGGATAAATCAAGGCTTTTGTGAAACTTGCGGGAATGATTTCTTCATCTAGAATAGAGTAGTTTCTCGTGAAAATTACTAGGTGCAGGTTCATTTTCATATAATTCATAGGAAATCTTCTGGAAACCTGGTGCTTTATTAGTGTGATAGACAACTTTAAGTATCTTTCAATTCAAGTGTCTGGGTTTATATAAAACAGTCTTGCGTATGAGACTGGGTGAAACTGGTAAATCCATTCCTCTAAGTGAATATCATTGCTGAAAGGAAATCTTTTTCTCTTGTTCGAAGCTTTTGTTAAAGACCAAAATTGCTTTGTATCCTTTACATTTTTAAAGTTATGACTCAATTCTTTAAAGTACTGTAACTTTTTCTAGATATATACATTTTTAAAGTCCCTATTTGCTTGTAAGTGTGAATATCTAATTGAGTCAAAATTGCTTTTTTGGTAAATATGTAGTAGTTTAAATGACACTAAAAAACATTGCGAGTCAAAGGAAGGTGTCGAAGAGGATTATTGTTATTTGTATTAGACTATCTACGTCTCTCGGCTGCTCCTCTTATTAGATTATATAGCTGGATAGCAAAATCTCTCCCTTTCATACAGCATTTGTGTTCACTGTTCAAGTATGCATTTATCACCTACTTCATCTTTTTTGCTCCAGTCGAGTTTGAGTAATAAAGACTCTGTTTTTGTATCAGTTCTTTCTCTTTTTCAGATTGGCCATGTGAGTCAAAGCGTTGGCTTTAATCTCACATGGTAAATCTAGAGTGGCGAGTTCCATTCCCGCTTGGCCAGTAGGAATTTATTTAGTGATGGGCTTGTTAAATAAAATCCTTAGTCCCACCCTGACTAGAAAAGGGTAACCTGTAGATAACATGTCCCAATTAGCCATAGTAGCAAAAAGTGGACGTTAATAAAGAAATAAATAAAAGAAAATAATCTCTTTTCAGATCAACAGTTATTGGTTGATAGTCAGAATAAGGTAAGCTCCCTACAGCAAAGTCAAGTGTTTTTATTAGACTGTTTCCAGAAATTATACATATGTCATTAAGAGAAAAGTCTATTGATTACGTGAAAGTTAGTTATCCATTTAAATGAGAAGGCCAAAGTCTATTTAAAATAATAAAATTATAATCTTTGCAAAATTCCAAAAGTTTTTGTCTCATTGGATGAAATATTAAGGTCTTTCGATTTTTTTAGTTTTCTCTAAGGGTGTAAATGTGAACTAATTTGTTCTAGAAGTGCTTGTTTATTAGCAATTTGAACATTTCAGTCACCAACAACCAATAAATTAAGGTGATCATGATTTTTTATCAACTTTTTTAAGGAATTAAACTCAGTACTCTACATTTTTTGTCTGAGATAAAGAGGTAACAAGTACAATCATAGGCTGACAAACTCTATTAGCATTTCATTATCCATAAGATTGAATTTAATTCCAATAGATAATTTTTTCTCGAAAATATTAATTTTCACACAGATTGCCTTTCAAATACCTTTCTTTCACGGCAGGAATCCACTTAATACAAAATCCAATAAAAAACTTATCCTGTTTTCTTCAGTCACATGGGTCTCACATAAATGAAATGCAGCAAATTGGTTTATGTATCAAAAGAAACTATTTTGAAATACTTTATTCCCAAGCCCACATATATTGTATGACAAAACTGATCCTGACCGAGTTATCAATTTTAATGGAATTATTCAAACTAATGTCCTACCTTGAAGGAGCCAGTCCGTGGCCTTTTTTTGTTTGCTTCCAGCAACTACTGTCTAGAACAGTTTTCATTTGAATATTTAGTAGTACTTGTGGTATTGTTAGTCACTCAATTAACCTCCTTAAAAACTTGTGTAAATTCACATTTGTAAATAACCTCTAAAATATATTTTCCATCTTTCCTTCCAGAACATAGAGACTTCTCAGTATTCTAATAAAATCTATTATTATTTACAAGTAAAAGTTTTTTTTTTCAAATATTTACCTTTATAAGTGGATTAAGTAATTTAAATTTTTTCCTGATAAACAGTCAGGTCAATTTTTTTTATCTTGCCTTTGGTGTAGTGTCATATCTTGTTCAAGGCTTATACCTGTATCTTCAAGTATTTTTTATTTTTCAGTAATAAATACACATAATTTTCTGACTGAAATTTAACTAATGGGGGGGGGCAAGTGTTATTATTTGTTTTTGAACTCCAAATGGTACAATTTGGAGCTTTAAGAGCTGCAGAGTATATATCGTTAATTATATTTCATATTGTTATGTTTTATTACAAAACCAGTAATAAACTTGTTAATAAGAGTTCTTTTGGATTGCAAAATTAAACACACACAAGTTTCACAGTTTTTATCACTGCACAATTTATTTAACAATGCAGAATACACTTGGTTAATTATTCTTAATTACTTCTCACAGTAAGCACTGATAGCGTCACTGTTCTTCAGATTACACAGTCTAATAATTCACTCACGATCACTGAACTGCACAACAAGACGGCACTGCACTGTCTTAAACACGGCACTATAATGTTACTCACAGAGTCACGGCACAACACTGTTCATCTTATAAAAACACTTTACCGCACTGCACTAAGTCGCACTGTAGCACTGATGTGACCATCAAGATCGCTGAGCATAAACTAACTAGCTCGTGGCTGGCCGGTTCTTTATATAGGTCGTCGGCATACATCAAAGGGGAATTGGCAGGACACTTCGACGTCTGGACTGGAAGGGACTAGTATGGGCTAGACCAATTAGCGGCAAACCCTTTGATCACCACACTCCCCAAACACGTGAACATCTCTGTCCAATTCTTCCAAGTATTTAATTTTCGCAACAATATATATATATATATATATATATATATATATCGATTATCTCCTAGGCTAATACCATAACAAATATCTTGTTTCTCTTAAACTGCTGGGTGAGTAATTCCACCTGGTTTTCTAGTATTTTAGTAATACATTTATTACTAGTAGTTTAGTAATACATTTATATTTTTCAAGCTCTTCCCTCATAACTTTATTTTCTGCTTGTAAAGCTGCAAATCCAGCACTCAATTGATTTATATCTTCTTTTGTAGCAAAATTCTTTAAATCTAGATGATCACTAAAAATAGATTTCAACTGGTCAACACTCATATCACCTACTTAAAGTATTTCTGAAGCTTTAGTTTTTTTTTTTTTTTTTTTTTTTTTTTTTTTTTTTTTTTTTTTTTTTTTTTTTTTTTTTTTTTTTATTTTTTTTAAGATGTATTCAGATCTGGTGAGCTGTTGCTGTGATTTCATTTCATACTTTTTGGTGTGGGATAGAATGTAATTTTATTGTCCATATATTTATTAAGCTTTATCTAAAAAAACAACAATAGCACTTTAACGAAGGGATCACTTTAACGTTCTTCGTTAAATAATTAAATAAACGTTTCAAACACATCACTTTTATTTTAGAAAGTTGTAACATAGTTAATGGAACATGTAACAAGAACATTAATTAAAGCACACACAACTTGAGGTACAACACATCTATATCGGTCTCCGCCATTTACATAACTGACTTAAATGTTGCCCTGGCGGCGTATATAGTTCCTGTTTCCCTACATCACTTCCCGGCAGGTTATCTTATGGTTACCTCTACAGCTATTCAAGACAACCGTTATTATTATTGTTCCGGCGCACTTCCGCCACAGTACTCCCCCCTAATAACGGTGTCGAGGAATCTGACGGTTCTTTTAATCCGTCGGCCATATCGACTGGTGAGGGGTAGTGTCGGCGTAGGCAAAGCTTGGGATGTTTCAGCTGAATCTTCAGTGGTTTTCCTTGCTTGGGGGATCCTCTCGACCACGCCCTTTGTACTTCCTTGATGAGGGTGCTTGTGTGCACCTTTGCTGGAATAATAATGCTAGAATAAGTCTCCAGGAAGTCTGAGGGTTTGGTCATAGAGGGCTTCTGACACACTGTAGTTCGTACCGTCTTTAATTGCTGTACGAAGTTCAAGCATGACCGTCGACAGGTACTTGGTCCAGTGTTCCGAGTCCAGATGAGACATTAATGAACTTTTCAGGGATCTGTGCCACCTTTCTACCATTCCATTAGACTGGGGGTGATATGGTGTAGTTCTGATCCTTTCTGTGCCTAGGTATTTTGCCAGGCTCCTGAATAGGTCGCTCTCAAATTGCCTGCCCTGATCTGTTGTTATCTCGCTGGGGACACCAAATCTCCTGACCCATCCGTTGTAAAAGGCAGCGGCCACTGTATCGGCCGTTATGTCTTCCAGCGGCCATCTTGTGTGCCTGTCGATAAGGGTTGCACAGTATCTCATTCCAGCAGATGGTGGGAGAGGCCCTATGAGGTCCATATGCACATGCTCCAAGCGTCCAACTTCTGTGAATTGTCCTTGTGGAGAAACGGTGTGTCGGTAAGCCTTCGCGCGCTGACATCCTATACAGCTGCGGGCCCATTCCGTAATGTCCTTCTGCATACTTGGCCAGAAATATTTCTTGGAGATCTGCTTCCTTGTGGCTCGTATTGCGGGGTGGCTTAATTCATGTGTGGCCTTGAAGGTGGGCTTCCTGCACTCCGGAGGAAGGTAGATCCTTGCTTGGGAGGTGGAGGTCTCACACAGGACTGGTTTAGTCGCTCCTGGAAGGGTGATTAGGCGTAGACTTAAGTTTGGGTTAGTTTTCATTGCCTTAATTTCGGTATCAGCCCTTTGTAGTTCAGCCAACTTTGTCAGGTCGTTCAAGAAACTGATCTCCTCGATCCTTGAGAGTGCATCAGCAACTTGATTTTCTGAGCCTTCTACATGTTTAATGTTTGTTGTGAACTGACTAATATAATTTAACCATCTTATCCTAATGGGTGTTGCGAAGGATGCTTTCTGGCGCATTGCATATATTAAGGGTTTATGATCTGTAAGTATGGAAAATTCTCTTCCCTCTACAACAGGTCTGAAATGTCTTACGCTCAAGTAGACTGCTAACAATTCGCGATCGTACGTTGAGTACTTCTGCTGTGCTTCAGATAAAGTTTTCTAGAAGAATCCTAAAGGAACCCATTTTCCTTTGTCTCTCTGTTGAAGAACGGCTCCTACACAGTGATTCGAGGCATCACAAGCTAGCGAAAGTTCAGTGTCAGGTTTAGGATGTGAAAGTAGAGCTGCTTCTTGTAGGAGTAATTTACACTGCTCGAATGCCTGTTCGCATTTATCGTCCCAAGTGATGATCCTCTTGTCGTTCTTCTTGGAATCGTGCAGGAACAGACTGAGTGGCTTCTGTACTGCTGCTGCCTTGGGTAGGCAAGGCCTATAAAAGTTGAGCATCCCTAGAAATCTCCGAAGGGATTTTACATCTTTAAGTTTCGAGTACTCTGTGATGGCTTGAATCTTTTCCTTCTGAGGTGCGATGCCTTCTGATGAGACGTGATACCCTAAAAACCGAAGTTCTTGTACACCGAATTCGCATTTCTCAGGGTTCAATGCAAGACCATTTTCCTCAAGCCGACGAAACACCTCAGTAAGGTGTTCAATACGCTCCTTCTGGCTTGATGAGGCGATCAGCATGTCGTCCAACAGAATCCAAACAAAGTCAAGGTCGCGGAATATTTCATCCATGAATCTCTGAAATGTTTGAGCAGCATTTCGCAGGCCAAAACACATTCGGGTGAATTCAAATAAACCAAATGGTGTGATAACGACTGTTTTAGGTAAGTCCTCCTTTCTTATTGGTATGTGGTAGTAAGCTCGTACCAGATCTAACCGAGAAAATATGGTTTTTCCATGGAGGTTATTGCGGAAGTCCATTAAATTGGGTACTCCGTAGCGTTCTTGAACTGTTTGAGAATTAAGTTGCCTGTAGTCTCCGCAAGGGCGAATTCCTCCTCCTGGCTTGTCTACCACGTGTAGAGTGCTGTATGTAGAATGCTTCGCAAATACTGGAGGGCCAGTTGTTTCTATGATATGCTCTGTACTATGTGGTGGAGGTTCCTTTGTTGGAGTAGGCCTGGTGATTCCGGGGTACTTTTGAAGTAGGCTGGCAAAAGGAAGATCACGTGGTACAGATGAAATAGCTGAGGACAGCTCTTTTACAACTCTTCCTCTTGAGGTCAGACCAGTTGTCCTGTCTATTAGCTGCTTACCCTTCAAGTCCACCATCAGGTTAAAATGGTACCTGAAGTCAGCACCGATTATAGGTTTAGGCACATCTGCCTGTATAAAATTCCAAGACAGTTCCCTTCTGATTCCCAAGTCTAGCTTCAGTTGCTTGTTACAGTATGTGTTTATTTTAATCCCGTTGGCTGCATACAGAGTAAAGACTTCGGGAGAAGGTCTTCTTTTAGCTTCCGGAGGTATCACCGGTACTGCAGCCCCGGTGTCTATGAGGAAAGTCTGTCCCGTCCGCTGATCTCTGATGAAAAGGCGGCGTTGGGCTACTGCGGATTCGGTTAACGCCACTTCCGATCCGCTCTTTAGTTTTCCTCCGGCTTCGTCATCTTCCTGTCCCAGGCGCATGGTTGCTCACACTTCTGGGCCTTGTTTTTAAATTTAAAATGATAAAAACATATCCAATCCGGGTTTTTTGGGTTGCTTTTAGAGCGCCTATCGTCTTCGACAATGATTATTCTCGTGATAATTGCTTCGCTGTCGGTATGTACCTAATTCTGCTACTTGCCGCGATAATTTTTCAATTTTGTCCTCTAAGCTGGCTGTTATGCTTACATTCTTGTTCAAGCGGGAATCGGGACGATTGGTTGACAATGAGCAAAGTTCTCCTGGTTGGGTAACCTCTTGAATTTTATCCGCGATTTCCGCTAATTTATTAACATCATTTTGTTCTGTGCTGACTAAAATAGCCTGTATGTTTTGTGGCAGTGCGCGGAGCCATAGTGTCTTGATAATGCCGTCCGCAACTGCTCCCCCTGCTAACTGTTTCATATGACGTAATCATTGTGAAGGTTTTTCTACCCCTAGTTGCTTCCCTTCCAACAGCTGTTGGATGCGCTTCGCTTCCGAGTCCGCATAAATACTGATTAACCTCGTCTTTATGTCCTCATATGGCGTGTCACTTGGCCTCTTAACTAAGTCCGAGGCTTGCGCGAGTACGTCAAAATCTATTTTAGGAATAATGGTATAAAATTTTGTACGGCTATTACTTATATTAGCTCTATTAAAAATGGCTTCAATCTGGCAAAACCACAGCTCGGAATCTTTCTTCCTAAAGGGTGGTATCTTGTCGACTGTAGAGAAGGCTGATACTGCCTCAGGTTTGCGGTCTCCAGTTCCGTCCATAATGAAATGATAAATACAATAATAGCGTATTCACAGAAAGTTTCCTTGGTAATCACTCGTAATCCTTGGTAATGACGTCGGTAATCCTTGGTAATGATTACTATCACGTCGGAGGGTCACCACTTTAACGTTCTTCGTTAAATAATTAAATAAACGTTTCAAACACATCACTTTTATTTTAGAAAGTTGTAACATAGTTAATGGAACATGTACCAATAACATTAATTAAAGCACACACAACTTGAGGTACAACACATCTACACTGATGGACAAAATTAACGCACTACTACAATATTTGAAGTTATAATGAAACTGGTTGTGTCCAGCTTCTGTGTTCTTTATCTATTGGTATATAGGGGATTAAAGAGTGAATATAAACCATAAATAATGCTTTGTTTACTCTTGAGGATTATTTTAATCCTGGTTTCTACAGACAGTAGGTTTAGACTGATAATATCTTCCCTTCATAAACTTGTTCTCGTTAGTTCTTTCTCAACAACCTAGGTTGCTACTCACTTTTTTCCCCTCTTAATGGCCGGAGTAAGTCATTTAAGTGAGTTTGACTGTGTTAGGGCAGTGACATTGATAGAGGAAGGATACAGCCAGCGTGAAGTTGCAAGAAGGCTGGAAGTTCATCATACAACAATCGGAAGAGCTCTAAAGCGTTTTAGAGAAACTGGACAACATGCTAGAAGAGAAGGCCAGGGTCGGCCTAGGTGCACTGAAGCAATAGACGATAGGTACATCAGGCTACAGGCTCTGCGAAACCGCAGTATTACTGGAAATGAAATTGGAAATCTCATTAGGCAAACCCGAAATTTGACGATCTCCAGCAGGACTGTTAGGAGAAGGCTCAATGAAGGTAACCTGAGGGCTCCACATCCTGCCCGTGTCCCTCTGCTTACCACAGCTCACAAAATGGCCAGACTTCGTTTCGCTCAAGACCATGTGAATTGGACTTCGGAAGATTGGAAGAGAGTTCTCTTCTCAGATGAAGTGAGAGTAGGTCTCAAATCTTCAGATGGTCGTGTATACACATGGAGACGCCCAGGAGAAAGGTACGCCCCATGCTGCATGGCTCCCCAGGTGGCATTTCGTGGTGGCTCACTTATGTTCTGGGGAGGCATTTCGTTCTATGCGCGTACAGAGTTGGTTGTGGTGCGAGGAAGGTCACTGACGTCACAGAGGTACTTGTACGACATAATTGAAGAGCAAGTTGTGCCATTTGCACCGTACATTGGAGAGGGATTCCTGTTTATGGACGACAATGCCAGACCACACAGATCACAAATGGTGGATGATTACCTGAGAGAGGTTGGGATTGAGCGCATGGTGTGGCCACCGCGGAGTCCTGACTTAAACCCGATCGAACATGTCTGGGACCACCTTAAGAAACGGGTACGAAGTCTGAATCCGAGTCCTAGCACACTTGCGGACACTTCCACCTCTCCCCTAGTCCCTATCCCGTCCCCTACCTCAATACACCCTGTTATCACTATAGATACCTAGGGAACTTCATCCAAGGGACCATAGGAAATTTTACATTTTACTGTGTATATAAAACGATATCCCGTGATCATTTAACCATAATAAATATCAACACGTATCTCACCTCCACATGCGCTTCCCATTCCTCCCAATAACAACAAAGACACTATCCATGACTAACGAACAATCAAATATTCAGGAATTAGGCAATAATACAAGTACTGACTTAAGGTATTTCATGATAAAATATTTGCGTATAAATAATTTCAAACCAAATTTTAAAATAAAAAACACTCTATGTATAATATATAACTGGAATATAATATCTACATTAGTTAATTTGTTGGAAAACATTACCTTTCCAATATCATGCCGCTTCTAAGTTGGAACTGTAGAGGTGTCAGATCCCAATTTGAAGAAATGAAAATTCTCCTACAAGATACTGATCCAGCAGCCATATGTCTTCAAGAAACTAAACTCACCCCAAATATAAACTTGAACATTAAAGACTACGTTCTATATAGAAGGAACCAAGAAATATCCGAAGAACAACACGCACATGGAGGAGTTATGATCGCAATAAAAAAAAACATCTACAGAGGAATTACAAATTGTCACCCCACTACAAGCCATAATAGTTAAAATAAAATTATCCTTCGACGTCACCATCTGTAATGTTTACTTACCACCTAAGGAAAATATCAATGAATTAGCCCTATTACAACTGATCAACAATCTTCCCACCCCCTATATCGTCGTAGGAGACATGACCGGATCTCACCTTCCTGGAGTTCAGGTCTGCCTAATTCAAGAGGTAATATACTTCGTAGAAGAATTAACGCTACAGATTTATATCTATTTAAACACAATCTGCAATAGATTTAGCCTTTTCTTCACCAAACCTTGAAAATCATATCACATGGGAGGTATGCCACCAGCAATATGGAAGCGACCACTTTCCAATCAAATTAAACTTCAATGATGAGATAATTTCACAAAAAAAAAATGGACCCAAAATGGATAATAGAAAAGCCAAACTGGAATGATTTTCAAAGCAGTATAAATGATAACTTGCATAACCTTTATGAAAATATTAATGAAACAACAGAAAACATTACACAAACAATAATACAAGCAGCAGAAATTTCCTTACCAAAGAGGAAAGGCGTGCCCAAGCCAAATCATGCTTTGTGGTTTGATAATGAGTGCCGTGAAGCACGAAAAAGGAAAAATAAAGCACTAAGAACATTTCAGCAACATCCATCAACAGAAAATCTTACAAACTATAAAAAAGAAAAAGCAATAACCCGGAATTTAGTTAAAACAAAACTTCTTTGATCCGTTATGTGGAATCTATAAACATGCATACTCCTATAAAAAATGTATGGAGAAAAATAAATAGTATAGCTGGCAAGTTAAATCAGAAACCCCAATTCTAAAACTGAATGGAGAAATTGTAAATGAGCCTCAAACATTATCAGAATATTTTGCGAACCACTATTCCACCATCTCAAATTCACAACCTTCAGACGAAGCACACAATCGTGCTACAGATGTCATAGATTTCTCAGGCTCCACTGATTCCATAAATTTCCAGCACTATCTACATCCTGGGAATCTCAAAAGGCTATAGATGAACTAAAACCCTCAGCTCCAGGCCAAGACGAAATTCATAATCTAATGATCAAAAACCTCCCACCGGCAGCCAAACCAGAATACTACATATATTCAATAGGATTTGGGAGACTTCAGTCTATCCGGATAAATGGCGAGAGTCAATAATCATTCCCATATAAAACCTAACAAAGATAAATATTTCATCATTAACAATCGACCCATTTCACTTACCAGTTGTCCCTCTAAGTTGCTTGTAAAACTTGTAAATAAAAGGCTAATATGGATAATTGAAATATACAATTTGCTATCAGACAACCAATGTGGCTTCCGCAAAGGCAGATCAACAACTGATGGGCTAGTCACAATGGAGGCCAAAATATACAACACCTTCATCCAACAACAAGAAGCAGTAGGCATCTTTTTTGATATTGAAAAAGCATATGACACCAAAAATAGGAATTTCATAATTACAACTCTTTTCCGTTGGGGCATGAGAGGCAATCTAGGCAACTTCCTCAAAAGCTTCCTTGATAAAAGATACATTAGAATCAGGATAGGAGACAAAGTTTGGCAACCCACAAGGTAGTGTCCTGAGTTGCATCCTCTTCGCAATAACCGTAAATTCAATAGTCACCGCCATACCAAGGACAATTAATTTCTTTTTGTTTGTCGACGATCTCACCATCTTCCTTAAATTTAGAAGTCTGAGGTGGGTAAAAAGAACTCTACAAAACCTGTTACATAGCCTTCAAAACTGGTCAAATGAAAACAATCTCCATTTCTCAACTTGGAAGACTAAATGCATTCTATTTTCCAGGAAACGAACTCCATCCCAACCTCCAGAGCTTTACTTAAACGCTAGAATCTTAAATTTCCAGGACGAAACCAAATTTCTAGGCCTAATATTGGACAAAAGGTTAACCTGGAAGAACCACATTCTAAAATTGCGAGACCAATGTTAAAATCGATTAAGAATTATAAGAGTTTTAGCAAACACCTCCTGGGGAGCAGATCGCAAGTCCCTGCTAACTCTCTACACCAGCTTGATCAGATCAAAAATAGACCACGGGAGTGGTGTATATTCATCGGCAAGTAGCCGAAACCTCCTATTACTGGATTCGATCCACCACACAGGCATCCGACTAGCCACCGGAGCCTTCAGAACCAGCCCTATAGTCAGTTTATGTGCAGAGCTTCTCTTCCACCTCTAGTATTCCGACGCCAGGCAATAGTAAACACATACATATCTAAACTCAAGCTACAACCCAGGAACCCAGCACATAACTATATATTCCAACCACAATATATAAGAGTATACAATAGCAGACCATCCCACCCCGCTCCACTAGGTATACGACATCTCCAAGTAGCAACCGATATTCATGGAATAGAAGCTGTGCTTCCTGATATCGATCAAGAAATCCCACTATGGAATATTCAACCCCCTAACATAGACTACTAACTGCGGTCACTGGATAGGAACACCGAAATGGACCAAAAATATATCTACTTAAATGCGCACAAAGACTTCACAACCATATACACTGATGGATCCAAAAATAGGGAATATGTAGGATATGCAGTGATTATAGGAAAATTAATAAAGAAAAATAAATTACCCCCATTCACTTCCATCCTTACGGCCGAACTCCAAGCAATAGTTACGGCACTATATCTAGCCATAACTGCCAATCGCACCAAGATCTTGATTTGCACAGACTCCATGTCCGCTCTCCAAAGTATCCAAAACTCCAAATCACACATCACAATAACAAAAATTTACAACTACCTACAAATTTTAAACAACTTAGGAAAATAAATTAAACTGCTGTGGATATCTGCGCACTCAGGAATCGTAGGAAATGAGTCGGCGGATAGAGCTACAAAAGAAGCAGCGCATATGGTAGGACCTGAACTCGATGTCTAAGAAGCAAGCGATATGAGCGCTTGGCTAAATAACAAAGTCCGGGACAATTGGCATTTAATGCGGACACAAGTGCCCCTCACAAAGAAGTCGAGGAAAATAAAAGATTCTCCAGGGAAATGGTGTAGCTTCTACAGAGGAAACCAAAGAGAGGAGCCAGTGACAACAAGACTTCGCATAGGACACACAAATTATACACATATCCATCTGATAACGAAAGACTCTGAACCACTTGTAATGTTCCGTTCACTATCCAGCATCTAGTGGAAGAATGTCAAGCTCCCCAAACTACATTGGAACACAAAGGAATTCCCCCAAACATAAAACTGGCATTACAAGACTCATCCCGAGCAATAGATAAAATTATTCTTTTCCTAAAGCAGCTGTCACTTTATAATTAAATTTAATAGACAACAATTAGATGAATAGTTTATAAGATGCATACACTACATTCAAAAGTGAAAATAGTTTTGTTAGGTACATAATAAGTTAGGTTTATTTGAAACTAATTGAAAAAATATTGTATTTGTGTGTACATATAAGGATAAGTAATTGTGAGTATATATATATATATATATATATATATATATATATATATATATATATAAAATTGTAACCTCTGTCTGTACATTGATTTTTTTTCTCGAAATTTCACGATAACTTTTCGTTTCACATGTCACAGACACCATAACTGCATTTTGTTTCTTTCGTGTATGTTTGTTTGTTACCTTTTCACGCATAAACGGCTGAACCGAATTTTATGAAACTCGGTATGAATATTACTACTAGCCCAACTTAGAATTTAGGCTATATTAATATTCTCTGAGACGAACAGGAGTGGGGGTTATAAGGGAGACCTGAAATTAAAAATAGCGATATTTTGTTTCCTATTGGTTTTTCGGCAAATATCCACATAACAAACGTTGTTTATTTTGTTATTTAGAGTAACTTTCTTCATATATACTTTTGTCGTATTCCGAAGTACAAATGTGCTATACGCCAAAAATTATAGCGGGAGTCAACAAATTTATTTGACACGAAAGACTCAACGGAACTAAATAAAACTCGGTATGTGTATTAGCACTAACACCTTCTTTATAATAAGCCATACCAACATTTCTAGGGACGGGCAGGAGTGGGGTTTGTAGGAGAGGCCTGAATTTAAAAATAGCTGTATTTCGTTTTCAATTCGTTTTTCTGCAAATATGCATATGACAAAAGTAGTTTATTTTTTTATTTGAAGTAACTTTTATGATATTCACTTTTGTCTTATAACAAAGTATAAACGAGATATACGCTAAAACTTTAGCGGGAGCCATCAATTTTATTGGACACTAACGATTGAACCGAACTTAACAAAACTCGGATTGTCAATTAGCATTAATTCTTCCATGATTATAAGCTATATTAAAATTTTTGGTTCGTACGGGAGTGGGGGTTAAAGGGAGGCCTGAAATAAAAATTCGCGATATTTCATTGTCTATTTGTTTTTCGACAAACGTGCACATAACAAAAGTGGTTTACTTTGTTATTTAGAGTAACTTTTGTTTTATACATTTTTTCGGGAACAATGTATGAAGCAAGTAATTAGCGTAGAAATATTGATATACTCAACAATTCTTTCCAATATGAACTACCAGGTACCTCACCTGGAAAAATTAATTCAAATCTATGTAAATATTTTGTCCTTAATAATTCAAATCTATGCTTAATGCACAGGAGACGGGAAATACGACAATATGGAAGACAGTGAAGTCTTTTCCTTGAATTTTATTATTAACAAATCCACAGCAACGACGGGTATAGACCCCAAACACTGGGGCGGATAAATGTCAAAATGTTGTGCAAAGTAAAGCCTTGCTAATAAAATACCTTCACCATTCAGCCTCAAATGAATTCCCGGGCGAAGCCGGGTATCTGAGCTAATATATATATATATGCACATATGATGTTTGTGTATATGTATGTATATACTGAGATTACTCAAGTGGAAAAAAATGCAGTGTGTATGTATGTGTGAGTCTGTGATGAATTGATTATAATTACTTGCAAAAAATAAAAATAAAATTAAAAAAAAAAACCATATAATTAATAAGTACATGAAACCATCCATGCCAAACTAATTTTACTGATAAAAAGAAAGAGACGCCATCAGTAGCAACCTCCACAGACAGCAATAACAGTACCATAGAAAATGAAGAAAAATAGCCCTACCAAGTGAAGGAAGAAAATTTCTGTCACGCAGGGGCTGCGTAAACTAAGCAGATTTCCCACGTGAAGTTATACAGTAGATAAATCTGCCCAATAACAACTGTTGTAGTAAGGTATCTCTAAACCTATTCAAGAGAGACGAGTAGTTATGGAAACGGCCGCCAGAGCTCTCGGCGGAAAGTCCGACCTTAGCCGACTCCTGGCGACCACGCACACAATACAAATGCAAATATGTCGGTTAATATTCAAGATACAGAATAAATGTATAGAACAATATTTATAGTAAATTTAATTTGCAATAAGATTCATTTTAACCAATTTTTCGTTCCGACGCATAATAACGGAGATATTTCGCATTTTCAAAAATCCCCCCCTCTAAACCCCCCCCCTCCTACTGGTCCGATTTCAGCCATTAACGAACTTGATCTTTCTTTTTACATAAAACGATTAAATTTTACAAAATTACGATCAAACAAAAATTGCGCCCGCTAGAGCGTTAACAGACAAATATATATATATATATATATATATATATATATATATATATATATATATATATATATATATATATATATATATAAAATTGTAACCTCTGTCTGTACATTGATTTTTTTCGCGAAATTTCACGATAACTTTTCGTTTCACATGTCATAGACACCATATCTGCATTTTGTTTCTTTCGTGTATGTTTGTTTGTTTGTTTGTTTGTTTGTTACCTTTTCACGCACAAACGGCTGAACCGAATTTTATGAAACTTGGTATGTATATTACTACTAACCCAACTTAGACTTTAGGCTATATTAATTTTCTCTGAGACGAACAGGAGTGGGGGTTATAAGGTAAGCCTGAAATTAAAAATAGCGATATTTCGTTTTCTATTGGTTTTTCGGCAAATTTGCTCATAACAAAAGTTGTTTATTTTGTTATTTGGAGTAACTTTTGTTATATACACTTTTGTCGTATACCGAAGTTTAAATGCGTTATACGCTAAAAATTATAGCGGGAGTCAACAATATTATTTGCCAAAAAAGACTCAACCGAACTAAATAAAACTCGGTATGTGTATTAGCAGTGAGGCCTTCATTATAATAAGCCATACCAACATTTCTATGGACGGGCAGGAGTGGGGGTTATAAGGGAAGCCTGAAATTAAAAATAGCGATATTTCGTTTCCTATTGGTTTTTCCGCAAATATAAACATAACAAAAGTTGTCTATTTTGTTATTCGGAGTAACTTTTTTTATATACACTTTTGTCGTATACCTAATTATAAATGAGTTATTCGTTAAAACTTTAGCGGGCACTAACGGCTGAACCGAACAAAACTCGGTATGTCAATTAGCATTAATTCTTCCATGATTATAAGTTATATTAAAATTTTTAGGTTCGAACGGGACGGGGGTTATAAGGGAGGCCTGAAATAAAAATTCACCATATTTAAATGTATAAGAGGCGGGAAATATAAAAATATCGAAGACTGAGAAGCCTTATCGAACAAATAATTCTATTATTAGCAAATCCACGGGAAAGACGGGTATCAATCCTAAACACTGGGACGGGTAAATGTCAAAATATTGTGCAATGTAAAGCCTGCTAAAAAATACCATCACCATTCAGCCTCAAATGAATTCCCGGGCGAAGCCGGGTATCTGAGGCTAGTATATATATATATATATATATATATATATATATATATATATATATATATATATATATATATAAATAATTTTGAACGGAACTCATTTTCGTCATCTCCTGGGTAGGATCGATGGACATTTGAAGAAATTTTTCGAAACTCGCGTCATGAGTACGACCTCAATAGCTGATTTCCCTTAAGGGGAATCTGCTAAAATCCATCAATTGAGATATTTCAAGTTAAGAACCTCAAGAAGAATTGATTGCTCTTGCTAACATGACAGCTTCAGCCTGCTGGCTTTAAAATAGGAAGCTAGCTGTATTATAGGCTTGGTGGTAAGCTGCAAGAATGCAGGCGATTAGGGCGAAGATGCGGGAGGCTATCTAGAGATCTCTCTGGACTTGCAGAATTCTGATAATCCAAGGTGGCTTTCATCTATTTATTTATGTTTAAAAAAAAATGCAGTAAGTGTATGTATGAGTAAGTGTATGAGATAAAATGATTTAAATTAATTGAAAAAAAAAATAAAATAAAAAAACACTGAAAAAGTACATACAGTGTCAGTCATTCAATTGTAATATTAGCTAATTTTAATGCCAGTAGAAAATAAGTACTTTTAAGAAAGAAAACATATGTTTATATAATATAATATATAATGAAAAAAGAGTATTAATATATAGGATAATTAAGCACAGATTTAGTTAATAAATAATTGTATAAAAAAATTAGTAAATTTAATACCCTTAGGATATGGTAAGAGCGATATATACAACCTATTAGTTAATATTATTTACGACATAGAGTAAAATAGGGACTTGTAAACAGTATCATACTAATATACTGCTCAAAAATGAATAGGGATATTGGTTATTTTTTTCTTATCCTATTAATTTTAATTAAATCGACCTTAATTAAATAACTTTTTTATGCGGGGAAAAAGACAATAATTTCTATTATATATTAATGATATTTATAATTAAAAAAAAAATGCTAGGCCCCATAAATACCACAAAACCTACCAACCTACCAATATCCCTATTCATTTTTGAGCAGTTTATAAAGGGCATAATAACCTAGCTGTTGATTGCCCAAATCATATTGTTGCGAAAACTAAATAGATGAATAATCCTTCAGAGAGAGAGAGAGTCGCGTATTTGGAAAGTGTGACGTAGATCAAAGAGACCGAAAGAATGTTCTAGGTCTGACCAGTACTTTCCAGCCAGACGTCGAATGAACTAGACAATTCCCCTTTGATGTATGCCGCTACGATATATAAAGAGGGCCTGCTGGGAGCAAGTCACTTTTATTCTCTCCTGTCTTGATGTTCACATCAGTGCTACAGTGCGACTTAGTACAGTGCGGTAAAGTGTTTTTATAAGAAGAACAGTGTTGTGCCGTGACTGTAAGTAACAGTTTAGTGCCGTGTTTAAGACAGTGCAGTGCCGCGAAGTAAAGGACAGTGCAGTGCCGCGAAGTAGAAGACAGTGCAGTGCCGCGAAGTAAAGGACAGTGCAGTGCCGTCTTTCTGTGAGTTTCAGTGAATTATTGGACTGTGACTCATTGAAGAACAGTAACGCTATCAGTGTATACTGTGAGTAGTAATTAAGAATAATCACCAAGTTTATTGTGCATTGTGAAATAAATTTTGCAGTGATAAAAACTGTGAAACTTGCGAGTATTTAATTTTGCAATCCAATAGAACTCTTATTAAAAACGTTTATTACTGGTTTTGGTAATACAAAAACGTAACAACTTGTGTCAGAAGTGGGATTGCAAAATTAAAATCAACAAAAAGTATGAAGAACTAAAAGTGGAACATCTGAAGAAGGAGCTGGCTAAATTGAATCTGCCAACAACAGGAAACAAGGCTGAACTACAAAGACGGTTGACAGATGAATTCCAAAGGCAAGGAATTGATATAAGTGATCATGAGTTTGACACTAAGGAAGACATTGCTGTAAGTAATCCTATCTCAAGTAGCAATTTGGACTTAAATGCAATTTTAGCCGCTATGATGGAAAACAACCAGAAACTCTTAGAAGCTTCTAGAGCTAATTACGAAAGATTAGAAGAAGCATCTAGAGCTAATTGCGAGAGGTTAGAAGAAAAATTCGAAGAAGCTTCTAAAAGTAACAGCGAGAAAATCTTAGCGGAAGTCAGACAAGAATTCCAGGAAGCTTCTAAAAGTAACAGCGAGAAAATCTTAGCGGAAGTAAGACAAGAATTTCAAGAAGTTTCCAGAACTAATTGCGAGAGGCTAGAAGAGAAATTTCAGGAAGCTTCTAGATCAACTAACCAAAAACTCCATGAAATGTCAGAGGTATTGGGCAAACGAGTGGAAGCTATAGAGCAGAGAGTCAGCGAGTTTGATGAAAAACTCTGCGGCATTTCTGCGGCACAGAAGAAGGTTGAAGAGGACGTGTCCAATCTAGGAAGAAAGATGGACGATGAAATACGTGAGCTACAATTCCAAATGGATAATCTACATGTTCGAGAGGGTCCGGTGAGGCTCATTTCAGAACATTCCAGCAAGATAAAGACCCAAACTTTTGACGGTAATGTACCACTTAATGTTTTTAAATTCCAATTTGAGACGGTGGCCAGTAGAAACGGATGGAATAATGAAGAGAAAGCGGTAGAATTGTTTTTGGCACTGAAGGGAACCGCTGCAGAAATCCTGGAGAGTTTACCATCAGCTTGTAGGAATAATTATGAGCAAATTATGTTGGCATTACAGCGCAAGTTTGGTGGTGAGCATAAACGAGAACTTTACAGGATGGAACTAAGGGGCAGAGTGCAGAAACCGAACGAGACGCTACAAGATTTTGCCATGGAAATCGAACGTCTAGTGCAGCTGACTTACCCTGGTGAAAATCATCCATTCTTGGATCAGTTCAAGATTGAAGCATTTGTGAATGGTATACGAGATCCAGACGTTAAATTCGCGGTGTGTGCTACGCAAAAATCATCCTTTGCTGAAACCATCTCTTATGCGCTAGCCCAGGAGACCGCTAAAGTAATTTCAAAACCACAAGTCTTCAAGGTGCGACGTCTTGAGGCTGATATTCAAAATGACGCCCAAATGTCAAGGAGCGACATAGAAGATTTAGTCAAGCGAATAATGGAGGAGCAAAGGAACAGATCACGCTCAAAGTGCTTCAACTGTGGCAAGGCCGGCCATTTTCAACGTAACTGTAAATCACCGAAGAAAAGGTCAAGATCTGTTTCGCCACCAAGGGAGAACAAACGGACGAATAACCCCAAATCTCAAGAGACGCCGTTAAACTAAAACGAGCTAGCACTGAGGGGCAAGAGCTAGCTCCTACAACCGCTGGCCATACAATCTCCATTTCCATAATACAACAACAGAATAGCAACCTTACAGCTCGTGGGCTCATTAACGGCAGAAAGCAGATCCTCACCATAGACACAGGGGCGTCGCAGTCAATAATTAGGCCCGATTTGGTAAAAGGATCAGTGGAACCATTAAACGACGTTCGACTGTGCACTGCTACTGGGGGATCAGCCACCGTCTATGGAAGAGCCAAGGTTCGACTGACTATAGCCAACACTAACGCCGATCATGTATTTGTTGTCGCCGACATAGTGGACGAAGTGATCATCGGTGCAGACTTCATGATAGCCCACGGTATCAATCTGCACATGGGTCAACAAGTTATGATCTGGCGCAACGTCGAAATACCCTTAGATGTTGGATACGAGAGCAAGACCACGATAAGGAGGCTATTTACTTCGGACGCCAGAAATTACCACCCCAGTCGGAAACCTTAGTATGGGCGCGTGTGGAAGAAGATTGTGAGGATAACCGGTTGTGGGTAGTAGAACCTAAAGAACTTAAAGATGACATTATAACAGCTAAAGCCCTCGTGAAAACCTGCGACGATGGACGAGTTCCGTTGAGAGTACTTAACCTATCCAACAATGAGAAGATCATTAACAAAAATTTTGAAATAGGTCAATGTGAGCCAGCAGAAGCAATAATTAACTGTGCCAAAAATTCAGGATGCCCAAAAATGACAGCCAAGGAGCGCGAACTACTTGCAGAAAAAGAGGAAAAGTGGATGAAAGGACTGACATCGCCTGAAAGAAACAAAGCAAAGGAGTTGCTAAGAGCACATGCATCCGTCTTCGCCCTAAGCAATAAAAGCCCAGGTAGAACAGCTGTAGTGAAACATGAAATAAATACCGGTGAAGCGAGACCTATAAAACAGGCACCCAGGAGTGTTCCCCTAGCGAAGCGGAACGAAGTTAAAGAACTTGTCAACGAAATGGAGCGGAATGGAGTCATTGAACCATCTTCGAGTCCGTGGAGCTCGCCAATAGTTCTAGTAAAGAAGAAAGACGGCAGCACCAGATTCTGCGTCGACTGCAGAAAACTCAATGACGTGACCAAGAAAGACAGTTATCCGCTGCCAAGAATTGACGACACCTTAGACACGTTGTCTGGAACGAAATGGTTTTCTACCTTGGACTTGCAAAGCGGCTACTGGCAAGTAGAGATAGCCGATAAGGACAAAGAGAAAACCGCCTTTAACGCTAGCAATGGTTTATGGCAGTTCAAGGTGATGCCATTTGGGCTCTGCAACGCCCCAGCTACTTTTGAGCGTTTAATGGAACGTGTGCTAAAGGGTCTCAATTGGAAGACATGCTTGGTGTATCTAGATGACATAATCGTTATGGGGAAGACTTTTGAAGAACATCTTAAAAACCTGGATGAAGTATTTAGTCGCATAACAGCAGCTGGGCTGAAGTTAAGCATAAAGAAATGTGCTCTGTTTCAGAAAGAGGTCAAATACTTGGGACATCGGGTAACAGCAGAGGGCATCTCCACTGACGAGGACAAAATACGGGCAGTAAAGGACTGGCCTCGACCACGAAATCTTCACGAGCTGCGTAGCTTCCTGGGGCTTTGCACATACTACAGGAGATTCGTGCCAAACTTTGCTCAGGTAGCTGCCAGCTTGCACGAGCTAACCAAAAAGTCGCGACCATACCACTGGAGTGAGGCAGCGGAAGATGCTTTCCAGAGGCTCAAGGAACTCTTGTGCACAGCACCTGTCCTTGCCTATCCAATCGCTGGACAGAAGTTCATAATTGATACGGACGCCAGTGGCTATGGAATAGGAGGAGTACTTTCTCAAGTAGTTAATGGGGCAGAAAGAGTCATTGGCTACTACAGCAGGGTACTCTCCAAGCCCGAAAGAAATTATTGTGTTACCCGACGGGAGCTTCTGGCAGTGTTGGAATGCGTCAAACATTACCACAAATACTTGTATGGTCAACACTTCACCTTAAGAACAGACCACTCCGCACTACGTTGGCTGCTGCAGTTCAAGAACCCAGAAGATCAGCTGGCGCGATGGATTGAACGTCTGCAGAGCTATGACTTCAGGATCGAGCATCGAAAAGGTGGGAAACACAATAACGCTGATGCCCTTTCAAGACGGCCTTGTAACATAGAATGCAAACATTGTACTAAAGCCGAGAAAGAGGAAAGCGTGATTGATGTGCGACTTACCCGTATTGGCTCAGACGAGGACTGGTCGAAGGCTCAGAAAGATGACCCGATTCTGGCGAAGATTATATCGGCTAAGGAATGCAACAGAAAACCAACCCGAAATGAGACATCAGCTCAAAGCCCACTTGCAAAATCATACTGGGTTCAGTGGAATAGCCTAAAACTGGTAGAGGGCTGCTTATATCGATCTTGGGAGAGTGCAGATGGCAAAACCACAACCGACCTAATTGTCGTGCCCACTTCCAAGATAAATTAAGTATTGAAGCAGTTCCATAATGGTCCCAGCGGCGGCAATCTGGGCATTACAAAAACCCTGGAAAAGATAAAACAACGATTTTACTGGGTGGGATGTCAGCAATCTGTAACCGATTGGATAGCCAATTGCGAGCAGTGCATTGTAGCCAAGGGTCCAACGAGAAGAAGTCGTGGCAAACTTCAGCTGTACAACGCAGGCGCCCCTTTCGAGCGGATAGCCATGGATGTTGCTGGTCCATTCCCTGTCAGTGAGGCTGGAAACCGGTATGTCCTAGTTGTAATGGACTACTTCAGTAAATGGCCCGAAGTATATGCCATCCCAAACCAGGAGTCGAAAACGGTTGTAGATGCCTTTGTAAATAATTGGGTGTGCCGATACGGGGTTCCAATAGAACTTCATTCTGACCAGGGCCGAAATTTCGAATCGGCCATATTCAAGGAAATGTGTGAATTGTATGGCATCAAAAAGACAAGAACGACACCGCTTCATCCACAATCTGATGGCATGGTCGAAAGATTTAATCGGACACTGGAGGAATATCTCAGAAAAGTGGTTAGCACACACCAAAGGGATTGGGATGTGCACATACCAAAATTACTACTGGCTTACCGGTCGGCCGTCCATGATTCCACCTCACGTACTCCGGCGAAAATCTTATTTGGAGCAGAATTAAGACTGTCAGCGGATTTGGAATTTGGGGCCAAACCCGGACCGTCCTGCGAAGACAATGGAAATACTCCCCAGGCACAGGAAGACCTGCATGAGCTCCATGAATTTGTACGCAACCGTATTAAAATGACAGGTGATAAGATGAAAGCCAGATATGATCGAGCAGCAAATACGGAGGGATTCACTGAAGGGCAAATGGTTCTACTATTCAACCCACAACGAAAGAAAGGACTATCCCCTAAATTGCAAACGCACTGGGAGGGACCTTACAAGGTGATCAAGAGATTGAACGACGTTGTCTACCGGATACAGAGATACCACAATCCGAGGTCTAAAATGAAAGTGGTACACCTAGAGCGACTAGCCAAGTATGGCAACTGCGATATTGAGCCTATTCGGGACGAAAAGGCTTAAGTGGGCGGCAGTGTTGCGAAAACTAAATAGATGAATAATCCTTCAGAGAGAGAGAGAGAGTCGCGTATTTGGAAAGTGTGACGTAGATCAAAGAGACCGAAAGAATGTTCTAGGTCTGACCAGTACCTCCCAGCCAGACGTCGAATGAACTAGACAATTCCCCTTTGATGTATGCCGCTACGATATATAAAGAGGGCCTGCTGGGAGCGAGTCAGTTTTATTCTCTCCTGTCTTGATGTTCACATCAGTGCTACAGTGCGACTTAGTACAGTGCGGTAAAGTGTTTTTATAAGAAGAACAGTGTTGTGCCGTGACTGTAAGTAACAGTTTAGTGCCGTGTTTAAGACAGTGCAGTGCCGCGAAGTAAAGGACAGTGCAGTGCCGCGAAGTAGAAGACAGTGCAGTGCCGCGAAGTAAAGGACAGTGCAGTGCCGTCTTTCTGTGAGTTTCAGTGAATTATTGGACTGTGACTCATTGAAGAACAGTAACGCTATCAGTGTATACTGTGAGTAGTAATTAAGAATAATCACCAAGTTTATTGTGCATTGTGAAATAAATTTTGCAGTGATAAAAACTGTGAAACTTGCGAGTATTTAATTTTGCAATCCAAAAGAACTCTTATTAAAAACGTTTATTACTGGTTTTGGTAATACAAAAACGTAACAATATTAATCCTAAACCTAACCAATGACTCCATTCCGCTAAATTTCGTTGACAAGTTCTTTAACTTCGTTCCGCTTCGCTAGGGGAACACTCCTGGGTGCTTGTTTTATAGATCTCGCTTCACCGGTATTTATTTCATGTTTCACTACTGTTGTTCTACCTGGGCATTTATTGCTTAGAGCGAAGACGGAGGCATGTGTTCTTAGCAACTCCTTTGCTTTGTTTCTTTCGGGTGATGTTAGTCCTTTCATCAATTTTTCCACTTCTTCTGCTAGTAATTCGAGTTCCTTGACTGTCATTTTCGGGCATCCTGATTTTTTGGCACAGTTAATTATTGCTTTTTCTGGCTCACATTGACCTATTTCAAAATTTTTGTTAATAATCTTCTCATTGTTGGATAGGTTAAGTACTCTCACCGGAACTCGTCCATCGTCGCAGGCTTTCACGAGGGCTTTAGCTGTTACAATGTCGTCTTTAAGTTCTTTTGGTTCTACTACCTACAATCGGTTATCCTCACAATCTTCTTCCACAAGGTTTCCGACTGGGGTGGTAATTTCTGGCGTCCGAAGTAAATAGCCTCCTTATCGTGGTCTTGCTCTCGTATCCAACATCTAAGGGTATTTCGACGTTGCGCCAGATCATAACTTGTTGACCCATGTGCAGATTGATACCGTGGGCTATCATGAAGTCTGCACCGATGATCACTTCGTCCACTATGTTGGCGACAACAAATACATGATCAGCGCTAGTCAGTCTTACCTTGGCTCTTCCGTAGACGGTGGCTGATTCCCCACTAGCAGTGCGCAGTCGAACGTTGTTTAATGGTTCTAAAGGATCCTTTCACCAAGTCAGGCCTAATTATGGACTGCGATGCCCCTGTGTCTATGGAGAGGACCTGCTTTTTTCCGTTGATAAGCCCACGAGCTGTAAGGTTGCTATATCGGCCTCAAGACGTCGCACCTTGTAGACTTGTGGTTTTGTAATTACTTTAGCGGTCTCCTAGGCTAGCGCATAAGAGATGGTTTCAGCAAAGGATGATTTTTGTATAGCACACACCACAAATTTAACTTCTGGGTCTCGTATACCATTCACAAATGCTTCAATCTTAAACTGATCTTGGAACGGATGATTTTCACCTGGGTAAGTCAGCTGGACTAGACGTTCGATTTCCATGGCAAAATCTTGTAGCGTCTCGTTCGGTTTCTGCACTCTGCCCCGTAATTCCATCATGTGAAATTCTCACTTATATTCACCGCCGTACTTGCTCTGTAATGCCACCATAATGTCCTCATAATTATTCCTGCAAGCGGCCGGTAAACTCTTCAGGATTTCTGCAGCTGTTCCCTTCAGTGTCAAAATCAGTTCTACCGCTTTTTCTTTATTATTCCATCCAGTTTTTTTTCTGGCCACTGTCTCAAATTGGAACTTGAAGACACTAAATGGTATGCTACCGTCAAAAGTTTGGGTCTTTATCTTGCTGGAATGTTCTGAAATGAGCCTATCCGGGCCCTCTGGAACTTGTAGATTGTCCATTTGGAATTGTAGCTCACGTATTTCTTCATCCATCTTTCTTTCTAGGTTGGTCATTTTCTCTTCAACATTATTCTTAATACCGCAGTTTTTCATCAAAATCGCCGACTCTCTGCTCTATTACTCCCACTCGTTTGCCCCATACCTCTGATATTTCGTGGAGTTTTTCGTTTGTCTTTTTAGAAGCTTCCTAAAGTTCCTGTCTGACTTCAGTTAGGATTTTCTCGTTGTTTAATCTAGAAGTTTCCTGACATTTTTCCTCCAGTCTTTCGTAATTAGTTCTAGAAGCTTCTTCAAATTCTTCTCTGACATCCGCTAAATTTTCTCGCTGTTGCTACTAGAAGCTTCCAAGAGTTTCTGGTTATTATCTGCTATTTTTTTCCAACATAGTGGCCAAAATCGTATTTAAATCCAAATTGCTACTTGCGATAGGAGTACTTACAGCAATGACTTCTTTATCGTCAAACTCGTGTGTACTTATATCGATCCCTCGTCTTTGGAATTCATCTGTCAACCACCTTTGTAGTTCAGCCGTATTTTCTGTTGTTAGCAGATCCAGTTCAGCCAGCTCCTTCTTCAGGTGTTCCACTTTTAGTTCTTCAAACTTCATTTTTGTAGATTTTAATTTTGCAATCCCACTTCTGACACCAGTTGTTAAGTTTTATTACAAAATCAGTAATAAACGTTTTTTATTGGAGTTCTTTTGGATTGCAAAATGAAACACACACAAGCTTCACAGTTTTTGTCACTGCACAATTTATTTAACAATGCACTTCACACTTGGTTAATTATTCTTAATTACTACTCATAGTATGCACTGATAGCTTCACTGTTCTTCAGATTACACAGTCCAATAATTCACTCACGAAATTCAGAAAAACACGGCACTGCACTATCCTTTACTTCGCGTAGTTAACGGCACTGCACTGTCTTAAACACGGCACTATACTGTTACTTACAGAGTCAGGGCACAACACTGTTCTTCATATAAAAACTCTTACCACACTGCACGAAGTCGCACTGTAGCAATGATGATCACTTGAAGACAGCTGAGAACTAACTCACTGACTCGGGTCGGCCAGGGTCCCTTATATAGATTGGCGGAAAACCATCCAAGGGTAAGGCCGAGACCGTCCAGAAAGGTCGGGTCTTGCCGAGAACATCTGTCGGCCCCTTTGATGAACTTCAGGCGCCAATAGTTCTTCCTCGGTCGGCTCCTTTCATCTCCTTCGTACTTCCCAAATACGTGACTATCTCTGTTTAATTGTTCGTGTACTTAATTTTCACAACACTTTATGTTCCAGGGGCCATAATTTTTATTTTATCATTCATGTACTGGATATTTAGCCGATTCATAAAAAAACTAAAGAACAAATTTGTAACTGGGCAAAATGAGATCAGTTGAGGAGAGGATTTCAAGTAGGAGTAAAATACATATAAGAATTAACCAAGTGTACAGCTCTCCACCCAAAATTATTATTTTATTTAATTCTTAATGACTCACTAAAATTATTTATAAAAGCCAATATTATTTGCATCGTGTGATAGTGGATGTAGATAGGAGTGTATATCTATATATATATAAAATTGTAACCTCTGTCTGTACATTGATTTTTTTCGCGAAATTTCACCATAACTTTTCGTTTTACATGTCATAGACACCATAACTGCATTTTGTTTCTTTGGTGTCTCTTTGTTTGTTTGTTTGTTACCTTTTCACGCATAAACGGCTGAACCGAACTTTATGAAACTTGGAATGTATATTAATACTAGCCCAACTTAGACTTTAGGCTATATCCTCTGAGACGAGCAGGAGTAGGGGTTATAAGGGAAGCCTGAAATTAAAAATAGCGATATTTCGATTCCTATTGGTTTTTCGGCAAATATGAACATAACAAAAGTTGCTTATTTTGTTGTTTAGAGTAATTTTTGTATATACACTTTTTTCGTACACCGAATTATAAACGAGATATACGGTAAAACCTATAGCCTAAGTGAACAATTTTATTTGGGACAAAAGACCCAACCGAAATAAATAAAACTCGGTATATGTATTAGCTACTAACACTTTCATTATAACAAGCCATACTAACATTTCTAGGGACGGGCAGGAGTGGGGGTTATAAGGGAGGCCTGAAATTAAATATAGTGATATTTCGTTTCCTATTGGGGTTTCGGCAAATATGCACATGACAAAAGTTGTTTATTTTGTTATTTAGAGAAACTTTTGTTATTTATACTATCGCCGTATACCGAAGTATAAAGGCGCTATACACTAAAAATTATAGCGGGAGTCAACTATTTCATTGGGCGCTAACGATTAATCCGACTTTAAAAAAACTCGGTACGTGAATTAGCATTAATTCTTCCATGATTATAAGCTATATTAAAATTTTTAGGTTAGAACGAGAGTGGGGGTTATAAGGGAGGCCTGAAATAAAAATTCGCGATATTTCATTGTCTATTTGTTTTTCGACAAACATGCACATTACAAAAGTTGTTTACTTTATTATTTAGATTAACTTTTGTTTCATACATTTCTCCAGGAACAATGTGTGGAGCAAGTAATTTGCATAGAAATATTGATATGCTCAACAATTCATTCCAATTTGAGCTATGAGGTACCTCACCTGGAAAAATTAATTCAAATCTATGTAAATATTTTGTCCTTAATAACTGAAATCTATGCATAATGTACAGGAGAGGGGAAATATGACAATTTGGAGGAAGTGAAGACACACATAAAAAATTAATTTTATTATTAACAAATGCCAACAATGGGTATTAACCCTGAACACTGAGACGGGTAACTGTCAAAATATTGTGCAAAGTAAAGCCTTGCCAAAAAAATCCCATACCATTCAGCCTCAAATCAATTCCCGGGCGAAGCCGGGTATCTGAGCTAGTATATATATATATATATATATATATATATATATATATATATATATATATTTGTCTGTTAACGCTCTATCGGTCGCTATTTTTGCTTGATCGTTACTTAACTCGATATTTAAACGTTTTATGTAAAAATAAAGGTCAAGTTCGTTAATGGGTAAAATCAGACCAGTGGGAGGGGGGGGATTTTCGAAATGTCGAAATATCTCCGTTACTATACGTCGGATCGAATAATTGTATAGAAGCAATCATATTGCAAAATAAAATTACTATAAATATTGTTATATTTATTTATTCTCTATCTTGAATATTAACCGAGATATTTGCATTTTATTGAGCGTAACGGACATGATGATATCGGCTAACTTCGGTTGCAGTCGTGATTTTCCGGCTAGCTAGTTCGGCCGTTTCAGTAACTGTTCGGTTCTCGCGAAATTTTTCTATTCTAAAACTTCACGTGGGAAATCTGCTTAGTTTAAGCAGCCCCTACGTGACGGACTTTTTTTTTGTTGGTCTATTCTTTTCAGCAGATTTCCCTTAAGGGAAATCAGCTATTGAGGTCGTACTCATGATGCGAGTTTCGAAAAATTTCTTCAAATGTCCATCGATCCTACCCAGGAGATGACGAAAATGAGGTCCGTTCAAAATTATATATATATATATATATATATATATATATATATATATATATATATATATATATATATATTTGTCTGTTAACGCTCTAGTGGTCGAAATTTTTGTTTGATCGTTACCAAACGCGGAATTTAATCGTTTTATATAAAAAGGAAGACCAAGTTCGTTAATGGCTGAAATTGGACCAGTGGGGGGGGGGTTTAGAGGGGGGAATTTTTGAAAATTCAAAATATCTCCGTTATTATGCGTCGGATCGAAAAATTGTATAAAGTGAATCTTTTTGCAAATTAAATTTACTATAAATATTGTCCTATACATTTATTCTGTATCTTGAATATTACCCGAGATATTGGCATTTGTATTGTGTGTGTGGTCGCCAGGAGTCGGCTAAGTTCAGACTTTCCGCCGAGAGCTCTGGCGGCCGTTTCCGTAACTATTCGTCCCTCGTGAATAGGTTTAGAGGTTTATTACTACAGTTGTTATTAGGCAAATTTCTCTATTGTAAAACTTCTCGTGGGAAATCTGCTTAGTTTACGCAGCCCCTGCGTGACGGACTTTTCCAGATATTGTCTAGTCTCACCAATATATATCGTATCTTTTGTGTTAGTCAAAGTGCTCATTATCTTTTAATTATTATAATAATGGCCTATTTTAATTTCCAAATCATATTCTTTAAATGATCTTGTTATAGATTGAGTTAATTTTGGTATATATTTAACTGGGTAAAAACATAATTGTGACCTCATATTACCTGTAGTATTTGTTTTGTCGAGCATGCTATTTACCCTTTTTGCATTATCAAAGGAATTTATAGATTTCATAAAGACATGATACTTTTTGTTTATTATAAATCTTATTGTTTCTTTTATTATATATTACATAGTTAATTTGGGGGATTTTCCTATTTAGTAGATTTCAATTATCGAGGTTTTGCACCTTCCACAACTGCTTAATAAGTTGTTGTGGAAAAATATTTTCTAGTAAAATCTTATATATTTGTATTTTATATCATTTAGAAACTCATTATCAGTAATACTTTTATCTTTAATAATCAGATTTTTTGTTGTATTGGTAATTTACCGTTTAGGATGGTTACTAGAATAATTCAAAATTGTTACTTGCTATTTCTTTTTTAATCCATTTTGTGTATAATTTGTTACCTTTATGACTAACATATCTAAAAATCTTATTTTGTTGTCTGTTACTAATTCCATTGTAAATACCAGTTTCATATTATAAGTTTTAAACATTTTTATTTATTTATATATTTATAAATATTTTTTTTTATTTTAGAATGATTCATGAGCTGGCCCCATTTATCATTAATTATCGTCAAAAATATTTCTACAGGAATATTTGTAAATAAACTATGGACATTAAAACTCCATTTTTATGAGCCACCATTTGACCATTTAGTGCTTTCTTTGAAATAAAATTATTATTATTACATTGTAGTAAATATATAATAATACTATTTTCATACTAAATAAATATATATATATATATATATATATATATATATATATATATATATATATATATATATATATATGTATGTATATAGAGATAGACACACACATACACAAACACACACACACACACACACAACACACACAGACACACACATGTGTAAAAAAGGAAAAATATTGTGTAAAAAAATAATAAGAGATATATTCACAAATGTTGATATACACAATGAAAATACATATGTATAAAGGATAAACAGTTCAACATTGCTGATCATAAAAATAATAATTATTTGAAAATCAGAATAAAAATAGTATACGCTTTCGATCAAAGTGTAATAATAAAAAATGGGGAGATGGAATGGTACTTGAGATAAGCGAAAGGAAGAATTGTGTAGTAAGGTAGATATACAAGAGAATGGTGTAGTAAGGGAGTTATGATTCCCATTATTCTGTTCAAAACAGAAAAACAGTAACAGAAATAGTTATTTATTATACAAGTGACGAAAGTAGATCATTTTACAACTCGAGTGAAACGTTTACCGACACGAGCGAAGCGAGTGTGGTAATTTCACGAGAGTTGTAAATTCTACTTTCGTCACGAGTGTAATATTAAATTTTTTCTGTAATCGTGTAATATATGATCAGATCTAACCAGAATATGAACAAAATTAGGATGTTGTGAAGATTATGGTATGTTGTTGGTAAGTTATAAGCATGGTTGTGAAAGGTTATAAGCATAGTTGTAAAACAACTAGTGATGATTGTGAAGTAGTCCAGTTATAAGCAAGTGCAGGTTATAAACAAGGAAGGTAATTATTATTATATTTAAATTTTACAATATATTGATTATTTCCACCAATAATTCATTCACATTTCAATTTATTTTGTTAAAATAAATTCTTACAATGTTAAGAAACATTTAAAAGAATTTAATTTCCAACTTCAAATTATTTTTTAATTTATACTTATTACTAATTAAGAAGGCACAAGTGAAGAAAGTGATTACTTTCTTCACTCTATTGCAAAATGTTTCACTTTCTTCACTCATTTCAGTTTAGTAATGTTACCATTATTCAACGATTACAGAAAAAAAAAAAAAAAAAATCAGAAACAAATAAAGAAAAATTAAAAAAATGAAAACGAAACATTAAGTACAAAAACAAAAAAATATCTTATAGAGTAACCAGGTAAATTAAAAAATTAAAAAAAACAAATAAAAACAACAAAAAAATTTTGAGCATTCATAATCAATACTCACACTTTCTCTGCCACACATACAACTACAAACACACACACACACACACACACACACACACACACACACACACACACACACACACTTTATTGTAAGTAGAGCATTAGACATATTACATTTAGGCATGCTTTTCTTTTCAAATAGATAACCGTGGGTTAGGAGAGAATCTAGTAAGGACTACTTCGTCTCTCGTGTAAATGTTTCATGTTTATCGTTCCATGTCTTGACTGTATTTTTAATTTGTCTCAGTTTGTTGTCTGTTTAATAACCAGTCTTGAGCCATTGTTAGAGTATTTTAGTTTTAATGTAGCTTTAGTTTTAATGTCGTTCGAAGTCATTTAAGTTTTTTTTAATGTCAGTATTGGTGTTTTCTGTCGTTAGTTTTGCGAGAATGTCAACTACAGTGCTTCGTCCAATATTCTGGTGTCCTGGTAGCCACACCAATGTTATTGAATTATGATGATTATGAATGTGTTCAAAAATGTTTGTTATAATGGGATGTGGCGAATATATGTTTTTTTAAGGAAAGTAAAGGACTTAACGAGTCCGAAAAAAAAATTAAATGGCGATTTTTAACATTTTATAAGTTTTCTAGAGATTGGAGTATAGCCTGTAGTTCAGCTGAATAAATATTTGATGTGCAACTTAATTTTTTGTCATATGTGTGGTCGTCAATGAGTGCAGCAGCTGCTGTTCCAAAGTCAGTCTTGGATTCGTCCGTGAATATGTACAGTGCGTTTGGGTCATTTGCAGTAATGGAGTTAAATGCAGTCATGTAAAATTTTGAAGTAAGAGGGTCATTTTTATTAAATGTTGTTAAGGTTAAATCAATACATAAATTATTTACTCTCCAAGGAGGAAGCGATAGTAAAGTATTGTTGTGCATAGGAGTCTGTAAAATGATAGAGTCTGAGGAATTTTCTAATGTGCGTATAAGAAGTAGTTTTTGTTTACAATTTTTCTTTATGAATTTGTTGACATGTGGTTTATAGTTAAAAATGTGCTGACCCAAGGTTTATCTAGATCTTTACATTTTAAAATAAATTTTAAATTGACAATACGCCTTCTATATTTTAATGGAGGCTCTCCAGCATCTATACATAGGCTATCTTCAGGGCTTGATCTGAAGGGCCCTGTTGCTTTCCTCAGTCCTGTGTAGTAAATTGTGTCTAACATTTTAAGGGTATTTGAGCTGGCAGATGAAAATGCTATACATCCATAGTCCAGTAAAGACCTGGTACAGTGACGGTAAAATGTCAGCTTTAAACATCTGTCTGCTCCCCAATTTGTATTGCTAAGAGTCCTCGATAAGTTCAAACTCTTCTTGCACTTACCAAGGAGTCCTTTTAAATGGGATACCCACATCAGTTTTCTATTAAATGTCAGTCCTAGAAATTTGAGTTGGTCTATCTTGTTAATTAGAGACGTGTTTAGTGTAAGAATAGGTAATTCATATTTCCTTTTCCATGTGAAAATAATATATTTAGTTTTTTCACCAGTTATTTTAAAGCCTGTGACAGAACACCATTTTTGAAGTTCCTTTAGAGTGTTTTGCATTAATGATTGTGTGTATGAAAGTGGTGAGTATGTAGTGTATATTATGAGGTCATCAGTATACAGGTACTAAGATACTTCCTTTGGGATATATTTTACGACAGAGTTCACAGCTATATTGAATAATGTGTGCTCAGCACACCTCCCTGAGGCACTCCATTCTCCTGACAAAAAAGATCTGATATAGCAACACCTATCCTCACTCGGAAAGTTCGATCAGCTCTTCTTCAGATCGAGGGATATTGCTAACATTAATTTGTTTCCAAGGAAGGCATTAAGGATTTTCTCTCAAATCGTGCAGTATGGTGCTTTGTTCAAATTTCTTGTGCTGATAAATGTCGATTAATCCTCGATAAAAAATCTATCCAACATTTCTTTTTACCATTCTTAATTATCCACTGGGCTTTCATAAGCCTGTAGTTTTGAATATTTATGTACGATAGATTTCGACGGAATAAATTAAGATGGGGATGGAGAGGGCGGGCGAGGGGAAAGATGGAGAGGGTGGGCGAGGGGGGAGATGGAGAGGGCTGGCGTGGGGGAGATGGTGAGGGCGGGCGTGGGGAAGATGGTGAGGGCGGGCGTGGGGGGAGTTGGACAGGGCGGCCGAGGGGGGAGTTTAGACTAGAGGCAAGTCGTGGAAACGGAGCTATCCGCGCGACTCCCAGTTTCGCCATTAAAGAGAGTAAATGGGAAACTTAAAAAGAATGTACAGAAAGGAACATTAGGAGTGCATTCGCAGGTAGGGGCTTTGCAGACCTTCCAGTCAGCAAGAGAGACGTGGACGTCCAAATAGATTTAGTCCAAGACAGCATCGTGCTTGCAGCAGAAGAAGCCTTTGGAGTGAAGGAAGATAAACGGCGCTCTAAGCCATGGTGGAACAAAGCGTTAGGAGATGCTAGGAGGATGGTTAACAGAGCCAGAACGAAAACAAAGATGCTCAGAACCAGGTCTAAGGAGAGCCATGTTCAAGATCTACAAGGGAGTTAAACGGGCGTACGCAATAATGGTCGCCCGAGCAAAGAAAGAGGCTTGGAGATGGTTTGTCACTGACACCACTATAAAGGGACCCTGGGGCATTGCCTATAACACGCTAAAGAAGGAGGAAAGGGGATCACCTGCGTTGCCGGCGATCGCTGATGGAGGGCTAATCCCAACAAGAGCTCCTGAAGCAAACAAGAACTTGAAAAGAGGGCACTATGAGTCCTTGAATAGGACAACTTCGTACGAGGCGGCCAATGTAATAGCAGGCGTTGCTCCGCTTGATATAGTAATCAAGGCCAAAGTAGTCGAGCGGAGGATAATAAAAGGATGGCCCCTACCAGCCTCAACACTGATGGAGATGGTGGAAGCAGTTAACATCACTCGAGAGGAGCATAATTTCGCTGGTCTCGTGAAGGCAGGAGCCAAGAACTGGGTGGAGAATCAATGGGAGAGCCGATGGAGCACGACGCAAAAAGCATCAAGTACAAAGCAATACTTCAAAACCGTGCAGGCAAGATTAGCCAAGGACTGGCTAGAGCCCGACCATTGGGCCACTCAGTTCCTCTCAGGTCATGGCAACTTTATAAGTTTAAAAAGAAAAGGAGCCGATTGTGTCCCTGCGGTGGAGCAGAAGAAACAGCCGCGCACGTTCTTCTGAGATGTGTCCGGTGCGATGCAGCTCGGCTCAAGATGATGCGCACCATTTGCAGTTACGACCCAAATCCAGAAGTAATAGTCCAGAGCCTGAAAACTTTGCTGCCTTTAAAGAGTTCGTGCTGGACTGGAGAAGGATAAAACGAACTGATTGAAAACAATAAAGTCGGAAACTAAATAACCTATATCCTAGTCCTATAACCAATCCTGCATAATAAAAGGCAATGACTGTCCGAGTCGGGTGCCACAGAAAAAAAAAAAAAAGATATTAAGCGAGGTGGGAGATGGAGAGGGCGGGTGTGGGGCAAGATGGAGAGGGCGGGCGAGGGGGGAGATGGAGATGGCGAGCGTGGGGCAAGATGGAGAGGGTGGGAGACGGGGGAGATGGAGAGGGCGGGCGTGGAGCGAGATGGAGAGGGCGGGCGAGGGGGGAGATGGAGAGGGCGGGCGAGGGGGGAGATGGAGAGGGCGGGTGTGGGGCGAGATGGAGAGGGCGGGAGTGGGGGGAGATGGAGAGGGCGGGGGTGGGGAGAGATGGTGAGGACGGGCGTGGGGAAGATGGTGAGGGCGGACGTGGAGCGAGATGGAGAGGGCGGGCGAGGGGGGAGATTGAGAGGGCGGGTGTGGGGCAAGATGGAGAGGGCGGGTGTGGGGCAAGATGGAGAGGGCGGGCGAGGCGGGAGATGGAGAGGGCGGGTGTGGGGCGAGATAGAGAGGGCGGGCGAGGGGGGAGATGGAGAGGGCGGGTGTGGGGCGAGATGGAGAGGGCGAGGGGGGAGATGGAGAGGGCGGGTGTGGGGCGAGATGGAGAGGGCGGGCGAGGGGAGGAGATGGCGAGGGCGAGCGTGGGGCAAGATGGAGAGGGGGGAGATGGAGAGGGCGGGTGTGGGGAGAGATGGAGAGGGCGGGTGTGGGGCGAGATGGAGAGGGCGGGCGAGGGGAGGAGATGGCGAGGGCGAGCGTGGGGCAAGATGGAGAGGGCGGGCGAGGGGGGAGATGGAGAGGGCGGGCGTGGCGCGAGATGGAGAGGGCGGCCGAGGGGGGAGATGGAGAGGGCAGGCGAGGGGGAGATGGCGAGGGCGAGCGTGGGGCAAGATAAGAGAGGGCGGGCGAGGGGGGAGATGGAGAGGGCGGACGTGGAGCGAGATGGAGTGCTGTGCGAGCAGCCGGCGGGTGAACACCTCCCGAGCCGCGCTCCGTAACATGTTAATCAAGTGCCGGTTAAATGTTAAATAAATGTGCGGAGTTTTGGTGAAATGGAAGTGTCTGCTGCCTACTACACTGTGACTCGAGGCGAACCGGCTCACCATACTGCATGCGAGGTTATTACTTCCGGAAATCACCGATTTTTCAAGCGTGAGTAAATTGATGAGGACCTCATAACTTTTATCACTATGATCAAACACTCCTCCAGCCAAAATCTCACCGGATTTCGTCCAGCCGTTTCCCGGATATATCACTTCCGGGTTGTGCACGTGGTCGGTTGTTTACGTCCAGGGAACGATTAAGCCCAGGGAAATTTTCGGGTGTTATAGATAAAAGAAATGTTTAAGTCATGGTGTAATACCCAGCTCCATATGAAGCCCCTGTACCGCTCCAGGAAGCCGAACCCGACACACACGGAATCCAGAATACCTGTAATAATCCAGAACCGGTACCTTTATTGGTGATTTCAAGTGCATAATTAAACGAGGCACGGCATCAGTAAATTTTTGGCTCAATTCTCCCCTCCTTTTATTATCAGGGGTACACGAAAATAGAGATTTTCGCTACACACGATTTAATAGATAACCATAAAGAGGATATAATTTTGGCAATTTTTCTTATACCGAAATTATCGTCTGAACAAGCCCTATCCTGTGTTAAAAAATCAGTAATAAATATGAAGCTGACACAGAGTTACAGAGAAAACAATAGTCTGGAAACAGTCAGAGCTTAGGCAAGGTCTCAACCATACATTTGGCAGCTAGTAAAACTTACTCCCAAACCACGGTATAATCAAGAAAGAAAAGGAAAAAATAAATAAATAAAAAAAAAAAAAAAAATAATAAAAATAACGTTAAACGGTGGCAGTGACTAATACACACAGGCGGGTTGATCCCAGTATTGGTAAAAGTATGGCTAATCCCAACTAATCGAGAATAGGAACCTACACCGATGGGAAAAAAAAAAAAAAAAAGAAAAAAAAAATGACTTCGCACTATAAGTGGGCTTTTGGGTCGTGATTTGCCTCTGCGCGGGTTTTTATATAATATGGAAATGTCTACAAATGATAATGAGTACAGAGCCGCCACCCGGGGCGCCGGGACCCCCCATTTTAGTGGTGATGGAGGGGGTTACAATGCTAACCACGAGACCGCAGAGCACCTTAGCATGAATGAGCAGGAAGTGTTCAGGAAGGCATCTAGGCTGTCAAGATCGCCTAGTCACGTAGATCAAAATAAAGGACGCAAAGTGTCCACGTCGAAAGGCCCCGAAGTAAACCGAGACATTCTCACTATAGCGGTTGAACAAGAGAACCAGAACAAATCCCCAGCTGCAGCGAAAGGCCAGACGCCACCGTTCTCCTCGCCGTTCATGGAGCATTCGGAGAAGATGGGAGACAGGCAGATGAAGTTCGGAGGAGGGAAGAGGGTGAGGAAAGAAAGTGACGACATCGATGACCAAGAGGGCAAAAGGCTGAGGGAAGAAGACGAGAGAGGTTTTAAAAAAATAAGGAGAGAAGCTAACAAAATCCGTAGCGATCTTTCAGCCTTCATCGGAGAACCCAGCAAAAAGATAACAAAGGCAAACCAGGCTCTGATATCGGAAAAGGTCGAGAAGCTCGCAGACATGGTGGAGATGCTCGTCGAACAGCTGCTAGTAGGGCACTCAGACAGGGAGCATATGGCGTATGGGGACGCGGCCAACCTTAAGGAAGGGGAAAAAGGAAAACTGGCAAAAGAAGTCGCTGGAATAATCATGCCCCAGATAGAAGGAATGATAGAGAGGGCTTGCCATCACGTTATACACCAAGTATACCAAAACATGAATGCCAGGCAGGTGGGTGGTGCAAAAAGCTCGGCCTATGCTACAAGTCAAGAAACATCGCTCAGAGCATCAGAAACATCGCCAGCCGTCATGACAGAGCCAGGCAACCCAGACGACGACTCGGCAACGCTGTGGAGCAGAAAGTGGTCGGCCGACGGAAGATAGAAAAGGGCTTTGAAAAAAGCAAGACGACCACTGTCAGCGAAAAGCCAGAGCACAGTGGGCCGGATGGCCAATCTAGGTGGAAATAATTCATGAAATCAGAACAATAATTAAGTTAATTGCCTTAATCTGGAACGTCTAATTAATCCAATACGGCATGGTATTTTGGAATTATCACCCGTACAAGCATCACAAGAGTACACAAACAATAACAAATCCCATGTTTTTATTCTAATGATTAACAAGTTTGCAGCACAGTTTTACCTAAATATTTACTTAGAAAGGTTGCTTTTTCTGTATTTAAATTATCGAAAGTAAATTATTAAACAGTTTTATTAAGATGGACACCATATCCATAGGTAAGTTAATAAAAAAAATACAACAATATCTAAAGATAATACCGAAATAAAAAATTTTAACTATCTGATAAAAAAAAAATATACCGCATAATACCGCTAAAATAATTATGTCTGTTGTTGTTTATAATACAAACTAACATTTAAGTAAAAATTAGAATTGCTAATATTTGCTAACTTTGTCGTACGGGCTATTTTCAGAAAAAGAAATTCACGATTACGAGACGGGACGTTTTTCTGGTCTTTGGCAAAGCTGTTCAAACACAAAGCGCAATAATTGAGACCATTTGGGATAAATTTGCTGTGAAAAATAACCCAACAACATTCATTGGCAAAATTGACCAAGTAATTTAAACCTTTTGTTGTCAAAAATTAATATTCAAATGGCAAGAAGCTGGACGATTACAAAGAATTTGTTTTCTTAAAAAAAATACTACTTGGTTGGATAAAAATTTTCATGCATTTATATGTATAGTGTGATGAGAGGAACCTCTGGCGCATCTACTTCTGGCTTGAGGTCGACCAATTAAGCCATTTTGAAGACTGCTGGTGCTATAGTGAAGAAAACAAAAATAGGAGAATATTATATAAAAGACCTTATAAATGAAATAGTCTATGCTTCTGAAGTCGCTGTAAGAAGAGTCGGGAAAACGTGATGCAGCTAACATCATTAAAAAGAAGTAGAATCTTTGTTCATCTGATGTAGCTACTCCAAATTAAAAAACTTCGAATGAGTAAACTGAAATGAAACACCGCCCAATTTACTAACGAAGAAGCCTGTTAGCTATTTTCATTGACTGTAAGCTGTCAAAAAAATTCATATGAGTACTTCGGATCATGCATTTAAACCATTAATGTCATAAAATATTTATCCATCTTATTATCAATTAGGAAAAACAATAAAAACGATTGTTATCCATCTGCGACCTGGAGATTATGGGAGTTACTGGAGAATTGCACGTCACTTTCAATGTACAGTCCATAGTGGATTTGACAACTATGAGACTTGTTTCCACTTGCCCACAGGCAAAGTTTTTCATAAATTTCCCTATCAAACAACATTTGTTATGATATGTAAATGGGGTTGTGCATGGTAGCAGTTGGTTCATAGTAGGTACAAGCAGAAATTTGAGGACCAGGATGCCGATGATGAGTATTTACTTATTCTTATTCATTTTGTTCCTGATAAAATTCACGTAATTAGGTAGAGTAGAAAAATTTAGTTTGGAGCAGAAGGGGAGGAGAATATAGAAACATGCAGGCCCGCTAAAGTTCATGTTTTCCAAGAAACCACCTGATTTGACTATCAACCGAAAAACATAAAATTAAACAACAAATAGAGTCGCTGCAACCCTTCTCTAAGTAACTTTGGAAAATATAAATATCAGATGTTCATTACAAATTTTTGCTGAACCATGGTGGACGGAAAAGTTTGTAATTACTCTAAAAGGGACCAAATCCAAGTCAGTGATGTTATATACTGTGGAGCAACTCCTATATTGATGAATGATATTAATCCCATTAGTATCACATGATATCAAAGGGAAAATTAAGAATTTGGAATTTCCCCATTGCATGCCTGGCATTAGGTCACTGGAATGCTTCATTCATATAAGTTACAGACTTATTATAAAAAAATGGGGTATCACAAACCAATGAGCACAAAGAAGAAATAAAAAAATCGAAAAATTGGAATTCAAAAATAATTTAAAGATGAGATGGGAATAATAATTGATAGGCCTAAACCCGGATTTGGTACAAGCAATGACGGAAATACGGCAAGACGATTTTTCAAAAACCACGAAAAAAAGTGCCTACTATAACCGGATTAGACGACGAACTTTTCAAAAAGATTTTTACATCATTTTGACTACTTTGTCATCTGGCTATGAGATTAATGTCGACAAATTCCAGACATACGTTCAAGATACAAGAACGTTATACCTAAGTACGTATTCATGGTATTACATGCCCATGACTGTTCATAACATTTTGACCCATAGCACCCGAATAATTAAAAAGTGCATTGTGCCTATCGGAGGAGGCTCAGGAGTCTCGAAATAAAGATTTGAGGCGATTTCGAGAGTGCCATACCCGGAAATTCTCTCGAATAGATACAAATACCGGATTCAGCACAAAGGCTGTTGGTCACTGCAGATCCTGTAATTAATTCTTTTAGGAAGGAGACCAGGAAAAGTCGAAAACGTTTACATAAGGATGTGCTATCGCTTTTGCAGCCTCCAAGTTCTAATATAAATAAAGATTCAGAAAGCGATAATAGCGATAGTGATTGTGATGAACTGATAATATCTCCCATTAACTGTTCTTCTTTTGTGATTTCAATTGTTACCTATGTTTTGGATTTTTCTTTATATATTGTGGTTATTATTTTCTTTATATATTGTGGCTATTATTTACGACTAAATAATTGTATAATAATAATAATAAAACGATAAAACATTAAAAAATAACAAGTTAGCAGTGTTTTCCACCTAGATCGGCCATCCGGCCCACTGTGCAGAGGTGAGGTTAAACGGCAGATAGAGGAATCCAGCACAGCCCAGGCAAGTTCAACAGCCACCATCAGGGTCGACCTAAATAGAGCACCAGGAGAACACCAAAGCCCAGGAGAGAAGGCCGCGGAACTGGTAGAGTGCGTAAGCCCAGACACGCTAGGCTCCGACCTCAAGGACATAAGGATAGCTAAAGATGGCACCATGGTTATTAAGGTAGCCAGTAACGAGGCGGCAAAGAGAGTGGCGGACAAGATAAGGGCGAGTACAAACGGCGAAAAGCTGGCCATACAATGAACTAATAAGAAGAAGGCCCAGGGTCGTCGCAGTCGGAATACCAGGTAGTTATGGAGCGGCCCGAAAGGGTCGAAGAAAAAGTTCAACCGTCTTTGTCAACAAAGGAAGAAAGGGAAAAACTGAGGGAGGAGCGATCCGCGCTCTGTTCAAAAGAGCGTCCTCGGAACAGCGCCACTACCCAATGGGGTAATGGAAGTCAGGCCCAGACGCCAGGAAGAACTTTGCTAAACGGTAAAGTCAGAGTGGGGCTTTTAAGCATAGCGTGCTACGACTTCTATGAGCAGGCCCAGGTGCTACCGCTGTCAGAAGTTCGGGCACATTGGGAAGAAATGGCCCACAAGTACGAAGGAAATTCGCGCTTGGTGCGGGTCAGATTCACGGCGACGGGGGAATTGTCCAAACAGACGAGTTAAAACCCCAAAATGCACAAACTGTATGGCAGCAGGAAAGAGGACCGACCGCCCAGCCTTCGACAGGACTCAGTGCCCTTCTTTTACACGCAGTACATTTAGGCAGAGTGGGGGCCACCGAATATGGCACTAGACAGGAGGTATAGAAGGCCCGCAATGGAAAGGGAACAATGTCCTTCTAATCAACACAAATTAACCTGAGGAATAGTGGACTCGCTGCGACGGAGGTATGGCGCGACCTCCAGGGCAAAAATGCGGTAGTAGCCATGCAAGAGCCACCTTTCAGAGCAGGGCAACTTTCTTCGCTCCCACGACACTCGACCCACGTAAGCGGAGGAGATGCTAACAACAAGCCGAGAGCTGCTGTCGCATACGTAGGAACCGAATGGAGCACCATAGGACATCATTCGCTGAGCACGCCTTTTGTGTCCGCAATGACAGTCAGCAAAGGCGGAGTGTCCTATCATGTAATTTCAGCGTACATGCCGCCAAGCATCGCCATGGGACCCATCCTCGGTACCGTAGAGGCCTTGCTGAACATGTTCAAGAAAAAGAGGGTGGTGATTTGTACAGATTGCAATGCCTGGAACGTAGAATGGGGCTCTAAATGGACGAACCTGAGAGGAAGAATAATGGCGGACTTCATCACAGAGAGTGGACTCCAGGTGCTTAATGATAAACATTCGCCACCCACGTTCAGGACCACCTTCGGCGAGTCTCATATAGATGTCACTTTGGTCACGCCCGACTTGATCAGCAATGTCGAATACTGGAGCATGAACCATAATACCACCAGCGACCACGCCACCATTAGTCTCAGGCTGAAAACAGAAGGGACGCCGGAGAGGACCAGCTCGGTCAGGAAATTCGCCCTAAAAGATAATGCATGGGAAAACTATCGAGAAACACTTGCCGAATGCCACTTCTTGAGTGTGAATCAGCAGGCTTTCCCAATTCATCAAGCTGACGTAGAGAGCCAAGCTGCTGCACTCCAGAACACATTGCTCACTGCGGCGAAAGCAAATTTCAAATTAATAAATCAGCGGTCAGACAAAAATCCCTGGTGGAACGATGACATTAGCGCAGCTAGATCCTTAGTTAACAGAACAAGGAAGAACGCCCAGAGATGCGCAGAACCAGAGTCACGTCACGCGCTATGGCAATTATACAAAAAACTTAAAACTGCATACGCCGGCAAAATACGCAGGGCCAAAAAGGAGTCCTGGCGTTCGTTTGTGGAGGACACCTCAGCTAACGGGCCGTGGGGAGTCGCGTACAGGGCAATCAAACAGCAGACACCTAGGTCCCCCGCATTACCCGCCGTTGAAAGTAAAGGACAGTACCCGACATGCACAGCATCAGCACACAGGTACCTGCTAGAACAGATACTTGGCGAGGACGATCCAACCAAGGACACCGATACCCAGGCAAGGTTAAGATCCACCATGAGGCTTCCGGTAGGCACCGAGTTCGCTCCAGACTGGGATCGGTTGGATGTCGAAATCGCCGTGGCAAAAATGAGAAAAAAGGGTGCACCTGGTGGGGACGGGATATGCGCTCAGCTGATCCAACAAGCAATGCCCGTGATAGGAGACCAGCTGAGGACTGTAATGAATAACTGCCTGGCAATTGGGTACTTTCCGAAAATATGGAAAATCGCTGCGGTAGTGCTGTTCAAGAAAAAAGGACCCAGGAACCCATGCTCTGCAAAAAGTTACAGGCCAATATGCCTGCTCCCAGTCTTGGGAAAGGTTCTCGAAACTCTGACCAAAAACACTATTTACTCGCTTTTCGTCAGCAAGCTAAGTGCCAGGCAATACGGAGGCATCCCAGGGCGATCGACGGAAATGGCCATAAGGCGTCTGAAAGAAGACTGCGACGAAGGTAACCCTAAATACGCCATAGCCGTCTTCCTAGACATAGCAGGAGCTTACGATAACGCGTGGTGGCCGCGGATTCTGGCGTCCCTTCAGGAGATGGAGTTGCCAAGCAACATTCACGCCTTAATAAGCAGCTTCCTCGAAGACAGGAGGGCATATATCCGCGACGGGAGTGGACCAGGGGCCGCAGTAAACATCACTAAGGGCAGTCCACAAGGAGCAGTTCTGGGACCGCTATGCTGGCTGGCACTGATAGATGATCTCATGCGCACTCTAGCAGCATCGGGTATCAGCGCCACGGCCTACGTCGATGATGTAGCGTACGTGGTTCGAAGTAGCTCAAGAGACGGGGTTGTTAGGAAAGCGACGGAGGCGATCAACATCATCACCGACTGGCTAAAGGAGGCGAAGCTAAATATAGCGGCCGAGAAAACGTGTGCCGTAGTGATGAGGGGGCACTTCGATGAACGACACCCTCCCAGGATTCGATTAGGACAGACCGTCGTGAAATTCCCCGAGACCGTAACGTACCTTGGAGTCAGCATGGGACAGCATTTTAATCCAGAGCCACACGTTGACGCGCTCCAAGGCAAGGTAACCAAGATCATAAATATACTACAGAGTATGTCGAGGGCCACATGGGGACTGGAGTATAAGCCAACAGCTACGATATACAGCGTATGCTATCTCAGCACAGTCCTGTATGCCGTCGCTGCCTGGGGGCCAATGCTCAAGAGGAACCACTACGCACTGCTCCTCAGGGGTCAAAGACAAGTCCTGTTAAGAATTTGTAAGGCTTATAGGACGACTTCATACGAAGCAGTCCAAATTATAGCAGGCACCGCTCCGATTGACCTCGTAATAAGAGCCAAGGTGGCAGAAAGATGCATAATACAAGGATGGCAGCCTCCAACGTCTACACCTCCGGAGCTCCTAGAAGCATTGGCCATGGACAGAAATGAACCAAACTTTAGAAAAAGCCTAAAAGAAGCATCAAAAAGGTACATCACTAGCGAGTGGGAGAAGCGATGGCGGGACACCACCAAAGGATCCACGACTAAGGCCTTCTTTCCCACAGTCACATTCAGGATAGAAAGAGAATGGATGTTCACCAACTACTTTATAAGCCAATTCCTGACCGGGCACGGTGATTTCGCAGAATACCTATACAAATACAAAAGGAAGCGCAGCCCGAGGTGTGATTGTGGGGACAGTAACGAATCATCGCTGCACATAATTAAAGAATGCACTCTCTATGACCACAGCAGGCTGAACCTAATGCGAGCAGTATGCAGCTACTCCCCTGAACCGAGCGATTTAGTCAGCACAGCGGAAAACTTTGACGCATTTAAAAAGTTCATAGATGAATGGAGGAAGAGGAAAATAAATAAATAAAATCAAAATAACCAATCCTATAGCGAGCCTAGGAGCAATAGGTGGAGAGTGGCGGGCGAGGTGGGAGATGGAGAGGGCGGGCGTGGGGCGAGCTGGAGAGGGCGGGCGAGAGGGGAGATGGAGAGGGCGGGTGTGGGGCGAGATGGAGAGGGCGGGCGAAGGGATAGATGGAGAGGGTGGGCGAGGGGGGAGATGGAGAGGGTGGGCGAGGGGGGAGATGGAGAGGGCGAGCGTGGGGCAAGATGGAGAGGGCGGGCGAGGGGGGAGATGGAGAGGGCGGGCGTGGAGCGAGATGGAGAGGGCGGGCGAGGGGGGAGATGGAGAGGGCGGGCGTGTGTGGAGATGGAGAGGGCGGCCGAGGGGCAAGAAGGAGAAGGCGGGCGAGGGGGGAGATGGAGAGGGCGGGTGTGGGGGAGATGGCGAGGGCGAGCGTGGGGCAAGATGGAGAGGGCGGACGTGGAGCGAGATGGAGAGGGCGGGCGAGGGGCGAGCTGGAGAGGGCGGGCGTGGGGTGAGATGGAGAGGGCGGGCGTGGGGCGAGATGGAGAGGGCGGGCGAGGGGGAGATGGAGAGGGCGGGAATGGGGCGAGATGGAGAGGGCGGGAATGGGGCGAGATGGAGAGGCGGAGGGGGGAGATGGAGAGGGCGGGCGAGGGGGAGATGGAGGGCGGGCGAGGGGGGAGATGGAGAGGGCGGGCGTGGGGCGAGATGGAGAGGGCGGGCGAGGGGGGAATGGAGGGCGTGCGTGGGGAGAGGAGGAGAGGCGAGGGAGATGGAGAGGGGCGGGGGGAGAGAGAGGGCGGGAGAGGGGGGCGGGGGTGGGGGGAGATGGAGAGGGCGGGCAAGGGGTTAGATGGAGAGGGCGGGCGGGGAGATGGAGGGGCGGGCGAGGGAGAGATGGAGAGGGCGGGCGAGGGGGGAGATGGAGAGGGCGGGTGTGGGGCGAGATGGAGAGGGCTGGTGGGGAGATGGAGAGGGCGGGGGGAGATGGAGAGGGCGGCGAGGGGGGAGATGGAGAGGGCGGTGGGGAGGGGGGATGGAGAGGGCGGGCGAGGGGAGATGGAGGGCGGGTGGGGCAAGATGGAGAGGGCGGGCGAGGGGGAGATGGAGGGCGGCGTGGAGCGATGGAGAGGGCGGGCGAGGGGGAGATGGAGAGGGTGGGCGAGGGGGGAGATGGAGAGGGGGAGATGAGAGGGCGAGATGGAGAGGGCGGCGAGGGGGAGATGGAGAGGGCGGGCGGGGGAGATGGAGAGGGCGGCTGGGGTGAGATGGAGAGGGCGGGCGAGGGGAGATGGAGAGGGCGGGCGGGGGGAGATGGAGAGGGTGGCTGCAGGGGGAGAGGGAGAGGGCGGCTGCAGGGGGAGATGGAGAGGGCGGGCGTGGAGCGAGATGGAGAGGGCGGGCGAGGGGGGAGATGGAGAGGGCGGGCGAGGGGGGAGATGGAGAGGGCGGGCGAGGGGGAGATGGAGAGGGTGGGAGACGGGGGAGATGGAGAGGGTGGGCGAGGGGGGAGATGGAGAGGGTAGGCCTGGGGCGAGATGGAGAGGGCAGGCATGGAGAGAGATGGAGAGGGCGGGCGGGGGGGGGATGGAGGGGGCGAGGGGGAGATGGAGAGGGCGGGCGAGGGGGAGATGGAGAGGGCGGCGTGGGGAGATGGAGAGGGCGGGCGAGGGGAGATGGAGAGGGCGGGATGGGAGCGAGATGGAGAGGGCGGGCGAGGGGGAGATGGAGAGGGCGGGGCGAGGGCGAGATGGAGAGGGCGGCGAGGGGGAGATGGAGAGGGCGGGGAGAGGGGCGAGATGGAGAGGGCGGGGGGGAGATGTCGAGGGCGGGCGAGGGGAAAGATGGAGAGGGCGGGCGAGGGGGGAGATGGCGAGGGCGAGCGTGGGGCAAGATGGAGAGGGCGAGCGTGGGGCAAGATGGAGAGGGCGGGCGAGGGGGGAGATGGAGAGGGCGGGCGAGGGGGGAGATGGAGAGGGGGCAGATGGAGAGGGCGGGCGAGGGGGAGATGGAGAGGCGGGCGAGGGGGGAGATGGAGAGGGCGGGCGAGGGGGAGATGGAGAGGGCGGGCGAGGGGGGAGATGGAGAGGGCGGCGAGGGGGGAGATGGAGAGGGGGGAGGGAGGGGGGAGGGGAGATGGAGAGGGCGGGTGGGCGAGATGGAGAGGGCGGCGAGATGGGGCGAGGGGGGATGGAGAGGGCGGGCGAAGGGATAGATGGCGAGGGCGGGCGAGGGGGGCGGTGGAGATGGGGGGGGTGGGGGGAGATGGAGAGGGCGGGCGGGGGGGAGATGGAGAGGGCGGCCGTTGGGCGAGATGGAGAGGGCGGGCAAGGGGGAGATGGAGAGGGAGGGCGAGGGGGGAGATGGAGAGGGCGGGCGAGGGTGGAAATGGAGAGGGCGGCTGCAGGGGGAGATGGAGAGGGTAGGCCTGGGGCGAGATGGAGAGGGCGGGAATGGGGCGAGATGGAGAGGGCGGGAATGGGGCGAGATGGAGAGGGCGGGCATGGGCCGAGATGGAGAGGGCGGGCGAGGGGGAGATGGCGAGGGCGAGCGTGGGGCAAGATGGAGAGGGCGGGCGAGAGGGGAATGGAGGGCGGGCGTGGAGCGAGATGGAGAGGGCGGGCGAGGTGGGAGATGGAGAGGGCGGGCGAGGGGGGAGATGGAGAGGGCGGGCGTGGGGGGAGATGGAGAGGGCGGGCGTGGGGCAAGATGGAGAGGGCGGGCGAGGGGGGAGATGGAGAGGGCGGGCGAGGGGGGAGATGGAGAGGGCGGCTGCAGGGGGAGATGGAGAGGGCGGGCGAGGGGGGAGATGTAGAGGGCGGGTGTGGGGCGAGATGGAGAGGGCGGGCGAGCGGGGGAGATGGAAAGGGCGGGCGAGGGAGAGATGGAGAGGGCGGGCGTGGGGAGATGGAGGGGGTGGGGGAGATGGAGAGGGCGGGGGGGAGATGGAGAGGGGGCGAGGGGAGATGGAGAGGGTGGGCGAGGGGGAGATGGAGAGGGTGGGCGAGGGGGGAGATGGAGAGGGCGAGCGTGGGGCAAGATGGAGAGGGCGGGCGAGGGGGGAGATGGAGAGGGCGGCTGCAGGGGGAGATGGAGAGGGCGGCTGCAGGGGGAGATGGAGAGGGCGGCTGCAGGGGGAGATGGAGAGGGCGGCTGCAGGGGGAGATGGAGAGGGCGGGTGACGGGGGAGATGGAGCGGGCGGGCGAGGGGGGATATGGAGAGGGCGCTGCGGGGGCGTGGGGGGAGATGGAGAGGGCGGCTGCAGGGGGAGATGGAGAGGGCAGGGGGATATGGAGAGGGCGGCTGCAGGGGGAGATGGAGAGGGCGGCTGCAGGGGGAGATGGAGAGGGCGGCTGCAGGGGGAGATGGAGAGGGCGGCTGCAGGGGGAGATGGAGAGGGCGGCTGCAGGGGGAGATTGAGAGGGCGGCTGCAGGGGGAGATGGAGAGGGCGGCTGCAGGGGGAGATGGAGAGGGCGGGCGACGGGGGAGATGGAGCGGGCGGGCGAGGGGGAGATGGAGAGGGTGGGCGACAGGGGAGATGGAGAGGGTGGGCGACGGGGGAGATGGAGAGGGTGGGCGACGGGGGAGATGGAGAGGGCGGTCAAGGAGGAAAGAGAAGTGGAAAGTGAGATGGGGGGGGGGCGGGTGATGAAAACAATATTGATTCCAAAATTTTATTACACAACTATTTTAACAACACATAAAACCATTCAAGGAAAATTATTCAAGTTGCTAAACTTATATTACAATGCATTCTTATTTACATTGACACTCTTGGAAGATATTTATTTTCTATACATTGAACTTATCAAGCATATCTTTATTTTCACAAAAGAGTACATAAACATTTATAATAATAACAAGAGACTGTTTAAGCAGTGCAATGACAAAATTTTAATATATAAAAGATATAGCCAAAATCTACATACTTTCCTTTTTATTTTAATATATTTTGTGTATAATGTGAATAGGGTTTCCTTTTACATTTGCATTTTGGTTTGTGTTAATGTATGTTTTATATATGTTTCTATTTACATATGTATATGTATATAAGTTAAAAATAAAGGAAATATGTATATAAAGATTGACCAGAATTATGCACAAAATAAGTCAATTATTGCCTATATCATCATAAAACAGCCTCAAATAAAGACAATTTGTTAATATATAACTATACACCAATCTCATAAAAATAGAAACATTTTGATACATGATAATTGTTCTTATACAAATAATATATTACAATTTGTACACTCCTCTTGACGATTGTATTATTGATGTTAACATAATCTAATAATCACTAAAAAATTTGGGTTGATTAAAATATGTATTGGAATGCAACCCAAAATAGTTTCACTATTAAATTAATATTGATTATATTTAACACAATTAACCTTCAGACAGACAAGACCCAAATTGAAAAGGGTTTAAAATTTATATATATATATATATATATATATATATATATATATATATATATATATATATATACTGTTCATGCATAAATGCAAATTTATTTATAAGGGGAAAAAAAGAAGATACTTTGGAGAATGTCATGATAAAAAAGCTTGTTCTACTTTGAAAGACTATATAAAAAAGAATAATAAAATAAATATAAATAAAGCTCAGTTCCACCAAGTTAGTAGGACTTGGTTAGATTCTGAAAACATAGCATGTTTACACAACAAAACAGTAAATTTTGGTAATTAACACCAGAGTTTGTTGCATTATTTAAAACTACTTAGTATACATTGGATGCTAGTAAAGAATAAAATACAGTTTAATTTCTTAAATAATGATTCTATAACCTTACGATACACATTTAATTTAAAATAGTAAAAAAATGAATTACCCCAAATAAGAAAATACATTTGTTTTTTTATCAAACAGAATCTTTACAATGGGAAATTGATTACAGAGAAACACTATTAAAATAAAATAACTCGACAATTTTCTGAAACCGTAGATATTTTAATTGACCTACTTCATTTAAGCATATTAAGAGGACCAGTGAAAATATTAGTCATCTAAAATATTAAATGACTGTCTACAAAAAATGTATTTTGGTCTGAGAATTTCAAGGAATAAATATTAAACAGTCAGTAATGAACAAACGTGAGATAAAAGTTGAGTTTAATATAAAATGTACTGCTTTAGCTTATAGCTATTAAAATAATATATTTTTCCATCTCTTAAATGTTATGAAAAGGAGGTATTGCCAAAATATACATAAAAATGAGGGACTCAATTAACGAAGAAAGGAAATGACAATAATCTATTGGGGAGTCTGGTAAATAATGTAGGATTTTAGGGTTTTTTTTTTTAACAATTATCCTTCCATATATTATACTGTTTACATTTACTGGATTATTCATTTGTATGAAGGTTGACTCGTATTAATTATATTTCAGAAGATAACATTTGTTACGTCAGGTACCATTTTGCTACTTGGAAATTATATAGCCTGCATTCAGATGCCAAAGAATAATTTTTGTATAATTTTATTTAAAGAGTTTAAACTCTGTAAGAACTGGGCCAAAACGGCCAGGAACATGGAGAAAGCGTGAGGCGAGTGGACCATTCAATGGGGTTAAAAAAAAGAACGAGGGCAGACTTGCTCCAGGAAGACAAAAAAAAAGTCGTCCAAGGACTTATTCCCTTGATGACAATGTTCTCTGAGCTTAGCTGGAAGAAAATCCTATAACTACTCTTCAACAACTTGCACGGCAGCTCGATGAAAGCAAATCGACTATCGATGACCATCTCAAGGCGATTGAAAAGGTGAATAAACAAAAGGAAAGTTGGATTCCTCACTCACTAAATGATCGGCAAAAAAATCAGTGTTATGAAATGTGTGATGCACTTTATTTCCGAAACAACAACGATCGATTCTGTCAAGAATTGTTACTTATGATGAATAGTAGTTGCTCTACAATAAGAGCAAAGGTTCTGGATAGCGACTCGACAAAGGAGAAGTAGGACAACATTTTCCAAAGTCTCCAACTAATCAAAAAAAGGTGATGGTTACTATTTGGTGGGCTTCATCTGGTTTAATTAACTACAGCTTCTTGAATACTGGAAAAACCATCTATGCTGAATTTTATTGTAACAAAATTGAGGTAATGAATGAGAATTTGGGAATAATGAAGCAACTTTGGTGAGAATGGGAGAGGGCCCATTCTGCTGCATGACTACGCTTAGCCAAATACAGATTGCCTTACTCTCCCCACCTCTCGCCAACTGATTAATCCTTTTTAAAACTCCAAGACCATTATTTACAAAATAAAAAAATATATTAATCAAAAAGCCTTAGAAAATGGGTTATCTGAATTTATAAATTCTAAGGATTCCAATTTCTATTCAGAGGTTATAAAAAACCTGCCAATACGATGGAAGAAATGTATTAGAAGTAATGGAGACTATTAGATTAATAAAAAACGGTATAAATAATTGTTTTAAAACAGCACACCTGGATTATTTGGCAAACAATCCAATAATAGGATGAAATACATAGGCACTGATAATAAATTTCTCAGCTTAAATAAATACAAAGTACAAAAGGCAAAAGTGAAGCGACATTGAGTAGAGAGTGATTAAATGAACAATGGATCAATAAATTCCACATATTCAATTATTATATTTTACCTCTTTACACATTATTATTAAAACCAATAAAAATGTTGTTTATTTCAAGCCAAAAAGCCATTTTGATTTATAATTAGTAATTACGGATTTTTGTCCAAAGAAGTGAAATGAACTATTGATTTGGTGTTGAAATTTTCTGTATAAGATATATTCAGAATTGCAAAAATTGAAATATCAAAGAATTTTTCTGATTACCAGGGCCTATTGCATAAGAATTCCTGAGTTTATGTATTTAGAAAAAATAATAAAATTGATTTAATAAAATAAAGGCTTAGTGTAAAAAATAAAAAATTTTAGATACTAATTTTTAACAATAACATAAATTATAGATTTCATGTTGATATATAAAAAAAAATCCTTTCACACTAACTATAAAAAGTTATATTGCATATTACATCATTTGATAATACGTTTTTATCTTTTAAAGGTCCAAGCTTAAAAATTACAATTAGGATTCAAATTGGTTCGTTTTGAAATTAAAAAAACAGAAAGCACTGAGAGCTATGATTGAACTTATGAATATGCTTTAAAAGCTAAGTAATATGAGAAAACCTAAATTAAATTATTCTTAGTTCAATTAGACATTTGCAAAAATACCTATCATAAAACAAATTTATTGTTCTACATTTTGGTGGAACGAGTTGAATCTCTTCTTTAAGAAAATAAAAATAATATTTAGATTAAAATCTTTATAAGATTATAAAGAAAAGAAAACAGGGCCCATTGGATGGAAATCCCTAAACACTTCTAAAAATATGGATGATATGAATTAACTTAAAAGGTTTTTATATGTTTATTTTTTCACATATCAATTCAGAAAAAGATTACAATAATCTTTTGAAAAAAAGTTTTTTTTAATGTTTTGATTTTTTTTCTTTTCTTTTTTTTTAGTTTTGATAGTATGGATTATCACAGATTATCCTTTTCTAGACAAGTTTGGGGGTAAGTTATACAGATTGGCTGTTAAAACATTATTCCTTATGGGAATAAAGAAACTACCCATGAAAGTTACCTATAGCCATTATCATCTACATTTTAAGGATTTGGATCCAGTTATATTTAAAAAATAAGGAAGCATGAAAAACATTATTGTGCCAACAATACTCAGTACTAAATATACTACATTATTTTGACTGGAAGAGACCCCATTTGTATGTGTGTGTATTATATATATATATATATATATATATATATATATATATATATATATATATGTGTGTGTGTGTGTGTGTGTGTGTGTGTGTGTGTATGTATGCATAAAGATATTACAGCAATTACAGATTATAAAGTAAAATACTATAAAACATTTTAAGAATTGATTGAAAATGTTCCTGCTTCAAAAAGTGCATTCAGTAATGTGGAATTTCTAAATTTGGATTAATTAATTGGACTATGTTGGGTGAGTAAATTCATTATTCACTTTTTCATGTACAGTTATAAACAACAGTTTGCATGGTACAGCTCAACTAGAAAATATCAGAATATTAATTAAACATCATTAATAAAACAAAAAAAGTCACAACTTCAATTAGGTTATTGAGAAGCAGCTTAGTTTTGTAAACTTTTAAACCGTAACATATGATTCACACAAACAATGGATTTTCAGGCAGTCAAACATGGTTTAACTGTTTGATACAGGCATATCATGGAAATATAGAAAGCGACTTACTAGTTTCAAAGAGTTATAAATCCAGTACCGAACCATAGTATGTGAATGAAAATATTACAATTACATCATAAATATTGTAATGGGAATAAAAAAAAATGAATTAATTTTGTAGCATTAAAATATATTTTTTATTCAAATATGGCACAATTCCTACAGCTAATCAAGAAGCAATATTAAACATTATTTATACTCGAATCCTTCAAAAATAAATACCTTTTCTACACTGCTTCCAAGTTATCAAGAAGTCTAAGTTATTTAAATTCTAATTTAATCACAGTTGAAAGAAAATATAACTAGTAGGAAACAAAAGATTATTCATAAAGCGGGGAAATGCTACAGGAAGTGCATTATTGACTGTTTTAGATCACTTAGGCTTGTTTTTCTTTTTTTACTTTTAATTAACTACTATAATATTATTAAATATCAGAGTAGCCTAAGAATATTTTAAAGCAGGTGATTATACTAAACCAGGTTGTACCATGTGAGAAGCTATTATATGATTACTCTTTTATGCAATTTAAAAGAGAATGTATTGACTTTAAATATTTCTTTAGAATTTAGATTGGATACCATTAAAAAACTCCAAGTAAAATATAATTTCCAGAATGGACAACAAAAATAACAATAAATTATTATGGAAAAATACTACTGACAACAATTTTTCAATTCATGGACAAAATGTATTTCCTCTTTAGACTATTTCTTTCTAATCTGAACATTCAGCTTATTACTAAAAGAAAGTATAAATAAAATAAGAGATTCTACTGGACCCTTAAATATGAACACCCACCAGTGATCATGTAGTAATTTAAACAGCTAATATGTTGAAATATATTTGGTTATAAAATATAAAGCATAACTTCAATACTGAAACAATGAAGGTAATTGCATAAAAGGAATTTTCTAGACCTACATTAAATATTTTGAAAAAAGTACTTGTGCTATGTGTCAGCAGCGAATATTACCCTTGAAATGAAAGCTATATTATATGTATTATATTTCTAGCTAAGACACCAATTTTCACTGTAATATACAGATTTGAGGGGGGGGGGCTTTCTCCTACTTAGAACATTACCAGCTTAATTTCAACACACATTTTTGCTTTAGCCACAAGCAAGGCTCCAACTATTTGAGAGCCATTGTATGTGTTTATTGCCGGCTCGGCTTATCCCAGTCTACCATCTTCTCTTTCTCTCTCTTCTTTTTGAAAGCTTTGCCATCCCATCTAAACAGTTTCGAGTATTTCTTATGGTTTTGCCAATTTTTGGCTCTGTTTTTCATTAATACTGGTGGTCTTAGGTTCATATCGATAAATTTATGATAGTTTTCAAGGATTAATTAATTCGATAGTTTCCAATGCTCTTCATTTCCTTATGCCATTAATCAGTTGGTACAGTATTATCTTTATACAATAAATTCATTATTCATTTCTTAGTTGTGAGTACTTTGATCTTCCCATACATTAACTTCTTTTTGGAAGCTTTGCTATTCCGTATAAATAATTTGAGTATTTCTTATGGCTTCTGCCAATCTTTAATAGATGCAAAAATTGTTCAGCATTGAAGTGAAAGTAATTCTGAGTCCAAAACGTTCTTTAAATTGGGATTTGAATAAGGACTGAAGAATATAGGTAGGCTCATTCAGTAATTGCAATATACATATAATACATTCGAAATATATGGAAGCGACTATAAATAATATCTAAATAAAAATCCAACACGACTTAAAACAGAACATTATTACCTACATTGTCCCTGACCTAAATCCATGAAATCTAAACAAAGGAACAGCTTACCAGTACAATTATGTATCTGTATGTTTTTTGGTATGAAACAATTACGTAATGACAGACTTTGGTGTGTATAAATGTAATGACCGAAACCAATTTCCCAATAGTCTATCGATAAACTAAATAACTGGGGATATCCAAGCACCTCAGTACAAAGTTCGGCAAGCATGAAAATGGTTCCCCTCACGTTGAAAGCCAATACCAGTTGATCTTAATGATTGAGACAGATGATGACCTCTGTAAACAGACTCGACAATTATATATACTGGTGGGACTTCAGGCACAAGATTGCAAACATTTGGAAAAGATAATGGATGCACAGGTAGTCATGATGAATGACAAAAAAGCATAATAAAAGCACTTAAAAACATTAAAATCAAAAGTAAAATAGGGCCATACTGATAAAGAAGATACGAGAAACTAGTTCAGAGTTGGAATGAATGCTATGTCTCTACAGTCCTAGTACTAGTATTTTACAAATTGAGACATTGATTGCCTCTCCTAGAGCAACTCAAATTTTTGTCTGAAGCAAACAATTATACTAATGTAAGTACAAAGACCGATGCCTTTAATTTTACTCTTCACCAAGAACTAACTTCACTACCAAAATGTCTAAAACATTTCCAGGAGCAATGCCGGTGATAATGGGCAATCAAGTCTTAAGCTACTTAACTAACCATAAAACTATTAGAAATAACAAGCAATAATGAGAGTGAAAACTCTCATTACAATGACTGTCATATTGGACAAGATCAACTCTTATTCTGCCAAATGAAAAAGTTATTTACTCCAACTGGAAAAAAAAAGAGAAGAATTATACAAACACCATACAGCCTAAATGTAAATTTTCTGAAACTGATTAACCCATAATGTTAATATATATTTTTATACTCTGGCAAAAATACCATTAACTTATATATGATTGTATTATGACAAAATAAAAGATTCTTAAAGATAATAGTTGCGAATAGATCACTGGTGGGTGACAAGAAAATCTTTCAAAATAAAATCGATTCATTTTTTAAGTTTTTATAAGCATAAAAAAAAAAAGGAAATGAATAAATAAAATGAATTTTAAAAATAGGGAAAAGCAATTAAAAACATGAATCTAATTTATATACAATATCCTGGATTTTTCAAAAGTATAAGCCAGCAGCTAAAACTAAACATGTTTAAATTATCTTGAAAATAAGACAGTAAATATTTAATTAAAACACTTACAAAAAATGCTCAGATCTTAATCAGCCAAATATTAATTTCATTATGAAGAAGTAGAGAAACAAATAATATCAGCAATAAATATAAGATTAATCAAATCCAATCAGACAATCATGTCGTTTGTTATCTGAGTTGAGAAATGCTAAAAAATAGTAAAAAGAATAAATAAAATCAACATAAGGTATTATTTATAATATGTTTAAGTTGTGTTCTTAAAAATATAGACAAGTAGTCATATTGGTGAGAGATGCATTCTTTACAGAGACGTGCATTGTTTATCCAAATAGAATCAGCAAACTTCCCAAAAGACGACAACTGGCTTTAAAAAAAAAAACAAAAAAACGTCCATATTGTGCAACTTGCTAATAGGGATGGCTTATCTACAGATTTATCATCCTTTTCTAGTCAGTCTGGAATTTCATTTAATGTGTTCAACACTAAATAAATTCCTATTGCCCAGGAGGGAATTGAGCCCCCCCAAATGGGCCCCAAAATGGTAGTTATATTGTAGATTCAACTCAGTTAATAGCATTCTTTATATTTTCCTTCATATTCTCTGAAAAATAAGCGGAAACTTCCTGAACAACCTGATAGAACGACAGTGATGTTTCCATCCTTTTTCAAACCATTTCATTCTCTGCCTGTACCACCGAAAGATACCTTTAATGATTTTTAAATTTACCAGGAAATACACGAATTAGTTATTGTTTTTTTTTGTTATTCATACAATAATGTATGTTCAAAAGATTTATGCTCACTTTTCAATTAAACATTTATTGCGAATCATGCACATTTATTTTTATGAAAGGAAGCAAAACATTGTAGACAAATTCTTGAAATGTTTTACTAAGTGTTATAATTATTTATATTTTAGAAGGGGCAACACTTGAAAAAATAACTTGCTATCAATAAAGACTCCTTGAGAATCTCCTAGATACATTTCCCGCCCTACTCTGAACATTTTGATATATGCAGACAGTCAACATTTTACAATAATATACAAGATATTGTTGGGATACCAGTTAGTAGTAAAAATGAATTTTCTGAACCACCGCTACAGTGGATTTTTGACATAAACATTATTTAATATTCACTAACTTTATTAAGTTAGCTTACAAATGATCACACATACAATATACACTCAACCGCAAAAAACTTCATTTTTGTCGTATTAAATGCTAATTTTCAGCAATTTTCTTTATGTGGGTATTCTAGTTATTACAGAGAGTCTAAGTCCATTGAACTAATCCCTTCAGGATTAGTAAACAATTAGATAAAACTCAGATTAGATTTATTTGTCGTGAAGTTGATCTATTCTAAACTGTAAGTAGTTTTTCGCATATTAAAACATCTTTAATTATTAACCATCCTTAGAGATGAAATTATGGCAGTGCTAAAAAATTTAAACCCCAACAAAAGTCCAGGCCCAGATGGGATAACGAATGACCTATTGATAACTGGAGGAGAGAGAATAGCCACAGAACTTTGTGAGATATTCAATCTTATCCTAGAACATGGAATCATCCCGGCAGAATGGAAAACCACTAAAACAATATTATTACATAAAAAAGGCGATAGGCATTTAATAGACAATTACAGGCCGATATCCCTATGCTCGACTATATCAAAAGTCTTTTCAGGAGTTCTGAAGAAACGAATCACACAGACAATATCGGATTCACTAACACCAGATCAGGCAGGGTTTCGTAAAGGGTTTTCTGTAATAGACCATTTACATTCTATGAGGCAATTAATAGAAAAAGCTAGGGAATATAATATTCCAGTGTACCTATGTTTCATAGACTTCCGGAAGGCGTTTGACTCTGTAAATCACAGTAGCGTAATAGAAGCCTTGAAAGAGATTGGTGTCGAAGGTATTTACATTCGAATAATAGAAGAAATGTATCGGAACAACCAGTCCTATATTGTAGCAGAAAGAAGTGGGACATTATTCCCAGTGAGAAAAGGAGTAAAGCAAGGAGATAATCTATCACCTGATTTATTTATATGTACGCTGGAGAAGGCTCTCAGACGCCTGAAGTGGAGGAACAAGGGGATCGAAATAAATGGTACCAAGCTGAACAAGCTTGAATTTGCCGATGATGTGGTTCTGTTTTCCACTAGTGCCGAGGAACTATCAGGAATGATAGAGGAACTATTCAGAGAATGTCAAGCAGTCGGCCTAGAACCAAACTACTCTAAGACAAAACTCATGACCAACAGTATACAAGAAACAATAACAATCAACAATAGCACTTTATGTTATGTTGATGATTACATATACTTAGGCCAGGTTATATCCTTTAAAGATAGCACGAATAAGGAAATCCAGAGAAGACTCTCACTTGGATGGAAAAAGTACTAGAGCCTCAACTTTATATTGAAAAGCAAATACGAAATGCGCCTTAAAAAACTAATCTTTGACAGCTGTGTGTTGCCAGTAGTTACCTACGGATCTCAGACTTGGTCCCTCACCAATGCTCAGGCTAACAAAGTGAGCGTCTGGCAACGTGCAGCTGAAAGAAGTGTGCTTCATATAAAGAAAAAGGATAAGGTGAGGTGCACGGAAATAAGAAGACAAACGAACTTCAGGGATGTCAACTTATTCATCCAAATGCTGAAATGGAAGTGGGCTGGACACTTAATGCGCTGCAGGGATGAGAGATGGTCACGAAGACTCACAGACTGGACGCCATATAACTGGAAAAGAAATAAAGGGAGGCAGCCAACAAGATGGAGAGATGTGTTCAAAAATACCGTCGGCCCCAACTGGGCAAGGTTAGCTCAGGACAAAGAAAATGGCACTCTCTAATGCCGAACTCCACTTCCCAATAGAGTTGGTCACTCCGGGAAGTTAGACCGTACTCCCTTCGGGGAAGGCCTATAAAGAGTAAAACATAAGTAGTTTTATAAAATTTTAAAGTTTATAAGTAATATTGTTTATTAGTGTATCTGTATTTTGTACCTTATAATCATGTATATATTAATTTTGTTAACTATTACTTTCCACATTTCTCTTTATAATAAAGGCTAAATTCATTCATTCATTCATTCAATTATTAACCAAGCATTTTCTTTAATTAATGTTTTATTTTTATTTCGGTCCAGAATAATGGGTCTTTCAAACTTAGATGGAAGGCCGGAGCTTACGTTACATTGCCGAAATGCTTGGGGTAGCGAAGTCTACCATTCGCTGTAATAAAAATGAAGAATAATTTTTTTTTTTAAATGTGTTAATTTATCTTTTTTTTTTTTTTTTTTTGTATTTTTTTGTAAATAATCAATAAAAATTATTCACTTTTGGCAGATTTTGTTTAAATAACCTATAGATTAACCAATTATTTTAATTAAAAAAGATTAATATACATATATATTAAGTATTTAACAAAATTATAAGACTAAATCTAAGTGTCCGGTTTTTTTGCGGTTGAGAGTATGTTTTTTTTTAAGTGAAATTACCAGGAAAAATAAAGTCAACATAAAAATATACGTGCCTGTGCGTGTGGGTGTATGCATTATACATGTTTGTGTCAGTCAAATCTAAAATCACTTAAATTTGTATTTTTTCTTTAAAAGTTTAATAAAATTCCTGTTCGGGTGCTTAATTTCTAGCTCCCTTGTTCACCATATTTTGTATACTTGTTATGAATATTTTTTACTTACATTCCTTTTGGTCTGTCTATTCTTATACAAAATTTTAACTGTTTCACAATCAAAATGTCACTTCAGACTTGAGATGCAGATTATTGACAATATTGATGTAGATATAGAAATCCAGAAGACTAAAAATAAAAATTTCTACCACGTCAAAAGTAACTCAGTTTTCTTATTCGTAACATTCTGTTTGTTTTTAATCATGTCTACATTTTCTTCTATCATCCGCTTGATTATGTTTTGTCTATCAAAATCTTTTATCTCATCAAAATTAACTAGTTTTCTTCTTCACAACATTCTGTCTGTTTTAACAGATTTTCCTTAAGGGATATCAGCTATTGAGGTCGTACTCATGACACGATTTTTGAAAAATTTCTTCAAATGTCCATCGATCCTACCCAGGAAATGAAAATGAGGTCCGTTCAAAATTATATATATATTTGTCTGTTAACGCTCTAGCGGTCGCAATTTTTGTTTGATTGTTACCAAACTCGATATTTAAACGTTTTATGCCAAAAGACAGATCAAGTCCGTTAATGGCTGTAATCGGACCAGTAGGAGGGAGGGTTTAGAGGAGGGATTTTCGAAAATTCGAAATATCTCCGTTACCATACGTCGGATCAAAAAATTGTAAAGACCAATCTTATTGCAAATTAAATTTACTATAAATATTGTTCTATACAATTATTCTCTATCTTGAATATTAACCGAGATATTTGCATTTTTATTAAATGTGGGCCAATAACGGACAAGTGAGTTTCCCGCCAAAAGCTAGTTCGGCCGCAACTGTTCGGCTCTCGTAAGGAGATTTCTCTATTGTATAACTTCACGTGGGAAATCTGCTTAGTTTACGCAGCCCCTGTGTGACGGACTTTTTAATAATATGTATACTTTCTATTATCATCGACATGGTTACGTTCATGACTTTATCTGAAATTTCTACCTCATCAAAATTAACTAGTTTTCTTGTTGACGACATTCTGTCTGTTTCTAATTATGTGTATACTTTCTTTTATGATCCGTTTCTAACTTCTATCAGATCGAAACTAACTCAGTTTTCATTTTCATGACAGTCAGTTTGTTTTTAATTATTTGTATATTTTCTGTTATCATCGACTTGGTTACGTTTCTGTCTTTATCTCCTATCTGTACCTGATCAATATTAACTCAGTTTTCATGTTCACAACACTCTGTTTGTTTTAATTGTGTGAATATTTTATTTTATCAATCTGTTGATTAGATTTTTCTCTTTATCTAAAACTTTTACCCTGTCAAAATTAAATGTATAATAATGTTCTCAAAAAACAATTCCCTGGCCTCACTATTAACGGGTATCCAACAACAATCTGTTTACAATTAATAACTTAATCTATATTACAAAAAATATCGACTGAGGAAAAAATGTATTAACTTTAAGAATTATGATGATGTGCCTTACAGAGAGCAATACCAATTAATTAAACAAAATTAATTTGTTCATTTAACAAGATTACTTCGAGTACAAGACTTTGAAGTTCAATATGCCAGTAAACAAAAAAAAAAGTATTTATTAGATATTTAAATTAAATAATGGTAACCAAATATAAAAATGTTTGTATGTGAAAACTAATGGAAGTCAGAATCAAGGGAAGCAAAGTTTTAGAAGAAATTATTTATATAAATTGAATGAAAAAAAAAAATGTTAATTTGGAAAGTTAATGAGACATACCCTATGATCAATTATTACACTTCTGATTTATTGGAATTTCTAAAAACCACAATAGAATAAAATGAATATCAATATATGTAAATAAATCATAGTTATATTAAACAAATACTGTTTATTAACAAGAAAGCAGGACATTTTGATAAAATAAATCCCAACAGCTAGGGATAAACAACCTTAGAAGACAATTCATAAATAAAGGGCCAAAATTATCCATCATCTTATAAATCTAGTAAATAAACAGTTCATTCGATGAACCTAGAGAAACTGAATTTGAACCCCAGTTTATTTAAAACCCAGATCATGGCTAGACTATATTTTATCTTCAGCTGTCCTTACTTGATATGATAACGAATGTATTACTTCAAAATTTGCATATGTTTGCAATTAAATAAACAATAGAAATATATTTAAGATATATAATAACAGTTATGTTAGCATCATACACAAAATGAATTTATTACATAATTCATATTTCAGCAGTCCAATTTTCGTATAATACACTTACTTAAACCTATTCCACTTAACTCACTAGTTCAATTTAAGTGGTAAAATAACTCTAATCGTTAAAGAAATTTATCGAATGAATTGTTTTACATTCCTGAATGATTAAAATCTTCAGGAATAGCTCCTCTTTCCCTTTTCTACAGGTTATCATTAACTATCAGTGTAAATACCACAATTCAATGGCAATTTCATTAAAAAATATTCGATTCAAAAACACTGATATTTCAACAGCATTATACTAATTTATGTACATGAAAAAAAAATCTTTGGATATTTTATATACAAATGACACAAAACAATAATAATTACAATAAAATAAAATTAAAACAAATATATGATAATATATGTGTCACAGAATAAAAAGTATCATAACATGTTTTAAATATTTTTAATGGTAATAAGTTAAAAAAAAGGGGGAAAATAACAATCACAAATTTTAACATTAAAAAATTAAATAGACTAAAAAACTATTGATAATACTTATCACGTAACAATATAAATTAGGAGAGACTTATCATGTAACAATATAAGTTAAGGAGTTACTTATCACGTAATAATATATAAATTAAGGAGTTTCAGTGGTGATATCAGCTTACTTTACTATCAGGTTTAAAAGCTGAACATCATAAACCACTTGCAGTCTTTCAAATCTATTAATATTTTCCCGAAAGACAATAAAAAAAGAATCAGTATCAAACCTCCTACATTTGCAAGTCAATGTAAGTCCAATATAATTTGTCCTGGCCATCATTTGTAGGAGATTCCTTCATAAGTCTGACTTATGCAAAAAAATAGCAAGGACAAATATAATTTCAATTAACCATCAGAGTATGGGATTCCATGGGTGCAGCTGAATCATACAATGTATCAGTGTCTTGAGTAGGTTCACCTTGCAGCTGACACTGATTTGAAAGAGTACCAGCTCCACAGTCACAGAAAAACCTAAAAAACAAGGATACTTTACAATTTTGAACATTAAAAATAGAACATTAAATGTTCATGCATAAATATAACATTTGTAAAAAGAACAACACTTCAATGGAATTATATAGTAAGAAATCAGAGATGATGTGGGTAAATAAAATTACAGTTTCTCTTCAGGATGAATAATAAATAAATCTTGGATGAATAAATAAGGCTTGTATATAAAAAATAATATTTGACACCACAAAAGCTCGAGTCTGATTGATGAGGGCTTCAATAATTGAAATAATAAAACAAGTATTCACTTTTCGTCCTGCTGAGAAAAAAATGAATTCTCCAATTTTTATATATAATTATTTGTTGACACCAAACTCAGACAAATAGAAAAAAAGAAACTAACAGTATACTAAGGAAAATGCTGTTGCACCATTTGGAAAAAAACTTATAACACAATTTTTACAATCGATCTCGTGAGATAAGAGAGACCAAATAAACTTAACCATAAATACCTGATGTAAGTTTGCGAAAAGTCTAGTAGTCCTATATAAAGTTTAATACAAATTTAGAATGTTTGAATGTATTTTTAGGGAGAGGGGTCTCTTTAAAATGATAACCCAAAAAGCATTTCAGTTATGGATATCCGAAATTTATTTTATTCTCAATACAACTTTTTTTTTTTTTTTAAATAAATTGAGAATTTTTAGTAAGGCTTTTGACATAATGAATTAAAAATAATTTTTAACATGATTTTTTTAGTAAACTTTCCCTTCTAGAAAATGTAGGTTACAGAAGGAAAAGAAATTCCTTATTACTAGAAAGTTATTAAGAATATGCATAATAACTATAGTATAAAAATACTAGTGAAAAGAGACCCTGGCTGATATTGAATGTTATCATTCAAACTTTCGCTTAGAATTGAAGAGGCCATTAAGAAAAGTAATGAAAGACCATTAAGGAAAGTAATGAATCCAGAAGATTGTAATAATGTTAATACATCAGACCGTGGAAGCTTCTGAGTGCATTTGACTAACCTATACAGGAAGGATATTGCTCAAAGACTGAAGGATTTGGAGAAAACAAGATCTAGGAGAAGAAAACTACTCAGCCGTCTTACTTTTCTGAAGCAATGCAGAGACCACAAAATCATCCCCAACTGTGTTAGACAAGGGAAAAATAAGTCGTCGAAATGTTAGGGAGAGCTTTTACAAAGACCTTTTTTATTGTCCTCAGAGCTCTGATTTGCGATACTAGAGCTGCTCTCACCGCATTCAAATTAAGGCTTACAAAAATTACACATACTGACGTCTAACATCATGGAGAACAATGACTGGGATAAGGTGGAGTGCCTAGTCTGCCAACTAGCTCAATCATGTTCCAGAGAATATATCTATATTCAGAAGAAGTTTGAGAAACTTGTTATCAACAAAACTGATGTCACAGATTACTCTAAGTCATTAAAGAAAACTGTTATTAATCTTACTTCAGAAGAATTGTCAGATGAAACCATGTCTGTTCTGTGGAAAGGCTTTAACTATGCCATGTATCAAAAGTTGTACCTATGAAGAAGATAGTCACCAGCGTCGAGCCCACTGTAAAAAACTTGGAAGAAAGCAAGGCCGAAGAAATTCGATTGGATATAGCCCATGTCTTGAGAAGAGCTAAACAATCCAAGGCAAATCTTAGCAAGAAAGAGCTGGTTGCACTGTGCCAGCTGAGAAAGCATGAAGACGTTGAGATCCTCCAAAGGGTAAATTCTACAGTGGAAAATGCATGCACCACGACAAGATGCACCCAGATCTGACGTCTTAGTTAACGATCCGACGCCTCAAATTAATAGCAACATTTCAAATATAGTTAAAACCTCAAAGGAACTTAAAGGCAAAAGGCTGATCCGATCAGATCCAGTCCCAGCCCATCTTTATGGACTAGCTAAAATCCATAAAGACAGCATTCATATTGTCAGCACCATTGGAGCACCCACATATAAGATTCCCCGCCATGCTACGTCGAAATTAAAACCATATATTGGGAATACAGACCACTACATAAGCAACTCGAAGGACTTGGTCGAGAAGATTGGAAACCTCAAGACAGAGAAGAACGATATATTGGTCAGCTTCGATGTGAAATGGTTATTCACATTGATGAAACCCTGGGATTAATGAAGAAATTCCAGACTCCAGAAGAGCTATTTCTGGCTCAAGTCTGTCTCAAAAGATGGTACTTAATATTTGATGGTAAATATTAGCAGCAAATAGAAGGTGCGTGCATGGGATTGAGGCTAGCTGCTGAAGTCTTCATGGAGAAGAAGCTTTGAAGAGCGTGTGGCTGTGTAACACAGATGATTCACCATATGGAAACATGGTCGGCACTTACTAGTCCACCTAAACAGCATCTCTCCTAATATTCAATTTACTAAGGAGGTTGAGGACAACGGCACATTACCCTTCTTGGGCGTGTTGCTCAAGAAAAAAGAAAATGGACCCCCCCCCCCATCAGATATCTCCATGCGATATCACATCATCAGCCAACAAAAAAGGCAGGACTGATGAACACACTCTTGAACAGAGCAACCACAATCTCCAAACCCACACAACTGCCTAAGGAGAAAAGGCAACTGCCAACAGTCTTAAAGAAGAGCGAATACAGTGGTGACTTCATCAGTAAGCAGCTCATCAAAAAGGCAAGAGAAATGAGGAAAACTTAAAACAGAGAAGACTACAAGTAACAATCTCATTTGTTAAAGGTACGATTGAAAAAGATGCAAGAATCCTGAAGTAGCATGATATCTGAACAACTGTCACAACAGACAGAAAAATTGGACAAATGCTCCCCAACCCTAAAGAAGACCTACATCTCTGAACACCAGGAACCTACAGCGTACCATGTTCATGTGGGACTGAATACATTGGTCAAACAGGTAGGCTGATCAGCACCAGAATCAAGGAACACATAACCTGTGTAAAAAAGCAACAAACAGAGAAATCGGCGGTTGCTGAACATTTCTACAGCACGAATCATAACATCGAATTTGAAAACACCAAGATTTTGGCAAAAATTGAAAACGATTGCAAGAAGACCATTTGTGGAGCAATCGAACCACCTAACAACATCAACAGAGTAGATGGGTACAAACTCAGTAAAAATTGGATTCGAGCTTTGAGAAGAAGAACCCGGATTAAGCCAGCAAGTAGCAAAGGAAGCGGAAGATGTCCAGCAGATAGATAATTGCAACCAATGGCAAGGCTGGCACTGGTCCAGACCCTCAAACATATATATAGTCCCTCCTATCCCCCTCCTTCATTCTATTCTAAGCCCTGAAGAAGCTCACAGCAAGCTGGGCGAAACCTTGGTAAGTTATACCACTATGACATGGTCCAACTCGGAACATTGTATTCATTTTAATGAAAATACTCCAAAGTAAAATATGTATTATAAACAATCTATATTCTGAAAAGAGGAGCACTTTCAGTCTCAAACAAACTGAATGTTCTAATGTCAAATATCTAAGGCAGGGATTTTTCCTAAAAATTAAATTCTGTCTAGACAAGACTTGAAATCTCCTCGGGTTAATAGTATTAAGAAGATATCATTATAAGGGAGGTTTATTGGGTAATATCAGATATATGGGACAAATAATATCTGGAAAATAGGAAGAATGCAATATGTCCCAATTCATTAATAAAAACGGCAATGAATTTAAACTTAAAAATAAAAGGAATGAAAGGACACTGCGAGAGTTGCAGGTTGGATTTCACAAAGAATGATAAAGTACATCTCTTCTCTACTACACAAAAGAAGCAGCCCCAAACAAATGTAGATGGGAACTTGCAGAAACTGGGGGATGCTAATTGGTGTATCCTAATGGGAAACCATGCTGAATGATGACAAGCACAGTAGCCCCCGTTCGTACAAGCACAGTAGCACCTCATACTAAGAAAGTATTTTTTAAATAGGAAAAAACACAAACAACAAAAATAAATTTTGTAAACCATAAATCACTTCTGTTAACCATGTATGAATTTAAAGAAAATTCTTATGGGTTTATCAACCTAGGCACAAATATATGAAATAAAATATAGCATATCCAGTACTTAGAGAAAATGAATAACTTTAATGCAATCAAAATATTTTTTGTGGTTTCTGAAACATGTGAAGAAATAGTTTTAATTCCTAAAGGACAATATCATACGACTATTTTCCCATGATTTAGAAATTTTTAATTCATTATATTTGAAGATAAAAAATAGAGATATTTCCAACAATGTGTAACACATTGAGAATCATATATTGGTTTTATAGGATAATTCAAGTTTTTAAATGAAACTGGAATATAAAATATATTAAGGTTCTGCAGATAATTATGAATATAATGAAATACAAAAACTTGCAAATATTAAAACGTAGATTTGATTTCTAATTATTTAGATAAATCATTAATAAAAAAGGCATGAGCATTACCTAAATTTTAAAAATGTTTATAAGAACTATAAATGAAATAATTTTTGAACAACTGTAAATAGTAGATCCTATTGACTACATTACTTTAGTTAATCATTAAATCCTTTAATGATAACCCATGAAATACTATAATGAAATAAACTATGGCTGCCACATTCATACAACCAAAACAATTAATTAAATTTCAAACAGATTAAAAAAGATAATAAATGTTTCAATAATAATAAATTCAACATATTACAGCAGGGTGTGAAATACTTGATGGGTCCGAATACTTACAAAGGCACAATAACGTGGCAAAAGTTTACCATCAAGCTCTAGCAGGGAAATTGGGCATGGTAGAAGGGAAGGTCGCTTATTATCGCTATATTCCTCAAAAATTATTGGAAAAAGATAATATAAAGATGTATTGGGACGAAGCGATGATAACTGACCATACTGTGCATCATAACAAATCGGATATTCTCATTATTGACAAGAACAATAAGACTGCTGATATTATTGACATTGCAGTACCCAATGACAAGAATATTCAAAAATCCTATGCCGAAAAATTAAGAAAATATCAAGAGTCGGCTATTCAGCTCAAAGAGGTATAGAAACTGAAATCTGCCATGGTTACGGCTATTATAGTAAGTTCAAATGGACTCGTGCCAAAAACAACAATAGAAGGCACCAAGAATTTAAATCTGCCAACAACAATTATAAAAGTACAGGAAGGGCTACTTCTCCATACTGCGAGAATTGTGCGAACATTTTTAAATTCCCCTTAACATGTCACAATCACAAACTCCATATCGGTTAGATTTTCCCCAGATATGGATTTTATTCCAGTTTTACTGAGCATAAACCTCCTCCCCCCCCTAAATATATATATATATATATATATATATATATATATATATATATATATATATATATATATTTCTATAAGTAATATGTAACTGAAACTCAAGGGAAAAATTATTATGACTTAAAACTTAAACCAAGACAATTAATTGCTCAGAATATAAAGCCTTTTGGGCCATTAAAAAAGAATGTAACATGTTGTAACTTTGTGAGTGTGTGTGTAAACCATTCACCATGTATAAGTATTAAATTAATCACAAATTGGCTGCTTGATTGATATTTTTAATTAAGCTACTTCACTGGGTGTTTATTATCCTAAGAGATCTTATAATAACAAACCAGAAACCAGAAATAATGATATGTATGTTATTAGTTAAAAGGGTTGTCTGTGAATAAAAATAATAAAATTTACTCACTCAGACCACAATTACTAACAAAATTAATATTTTCATGTTTAAAGAAACACAAGTGCTTCTAAAAATGATTCAAATGTGCCAAAGGTTAACCAAGTTATACAAGGTGAATCACTGATACAATTTGACTAATAAAGGTTAATTACAGCATTGTGATAATAAAAAATAATATGGTGTTTAAAGAAATTCGAATCTTATAATTTTGATCAAAGATATTTCCTTTTTTCATTTGAGTAAGGGAAAATTATTGGTTGAACCTTTCTTACCTTATTTTGTAAAACTTCTCACAAATATCTTATGGCATTTATTGATATCCTGAAAATATTATTTTGTTGAAATGGATTGCTACCCATTATAAATTCTCATACATATTAACACGTACACACGACACAAAGAATAAATTAGGACGCAAAGGAAGAAACATGATTATTCCTTTTACCTCATTTAAAAAAGAAGTAGGTTAATGCATTTACAGTTACTTCTTTTTCAGTGAAACCTTTCTGCTTAACTGTTGATAGAGATAAATCAAAACTACTACGAGTCACAAAGAAACGAGTGAATATTAAATATTTAAATTGAAAGCAGATTGAAGAAATTAAAATATGCCTTATAGAAAAAGTTAAAATGACTTTCACTAAAGCCATTATTAAATTAACATTTAGTAGAGAGCAAACTATTGATTCTCTATAAAGGAAGGCAAAGGAGGCATGCCCTTCCTGTCATTAGCACTCACTTCCAGCTTTCCTGATTCAAGTTGGCACAGATTCCCTGCTGGCATTGAATGCATTAACAAAAATGATTGTATAGTTAAAAATTATTTACATCAATCACCGCTGTCTAGATTCAAATAATATTTTAAATAAGTGCATAACACTATATTTTTCTTACCTATCATGCCTGATGAATTCAACTTCATGGCCAGCATGGCAAGTTTTAATGCAGTTAACACATATCGCATTTCGATCAGTAGTATTGCATGTTTGACATCTGTAGAAATCATGCATGGGAAAAGAGGTGTAACTCGAAATTTTGTATAAACATTGTCCATTTCTGACAGCCTTTTCAACAGCATCCTGATTGCTGAATATTTTGTTGCCTGCAAGAAATAAAAGAAAAAGGAATAGAATAAGGATTGATTGGCTTTGCATATGCTCATAACCTTAATTGCAAATTTTCACCATTGTTCAAGTACAATATAGAAAACAAAATCTTTGTTGACACCACATGACTTTTTTGAACATCTATTGAATTAACACTTTCGCTGCGGATGCCCGAATCGAAAATCACTTCCAAAAAACGAATTTTTTTTTTTTTGTTTTCTGTTTTAAAGTTGTTCAAACTAAGTAAAAACCTATTTGTGGTAATTTTTATGCATTTTTAACAACGATAATCGTATTTTTTTTAACCTCGCAACGTATGCGAGGTCCGCACACGGCAGTGAATTAGGTAGGCAAACCCTCAAGACAGAACATTTTGTGTGTATTTCCCTACCTAGAGCACTGTCGTGTGCGGACATTGCATATGTTGCATAGGGAGGAAGAAATACGATTATTAGGTTACAAATGCATATAAAGTAAACATAATAATGGAATAGATCTATATGAAAATCATATTGATCCAAAATGAACTTATATAGCTGAAAATACACCACCTCAAAAGAAACTTTCGTTTAGAAATGGGAAATTTCTTTATTTCGTAATTGGTTATGAAATCATAAATAATTAATAATTGCCTCGGGCTTCTCGACGGTCTTCCCCCTGCTCGTGACCACCTTTATCTGGGCATCAAACTCCAATGAAATAATAATGACATCTCGTTTGTGGCGCCATTTGAAAACGGACACACCCTTAACAGTAAATTTCTCTTTTGTCTCTCCTTTTTTGAGCTTAGCCACCACTATATCAGCTGGGTTGCCCTTCCGAGTCTTTCTCAGAGTACCAGTAAGATAGGTACCCTGATCCAGAAGCTCGTGGGCCATCGGGACAGACGTATAAAAGTTGTCAGCGTAAATGGCATGGCCGTGGCCGAGATAGTCATCAACCAAATGTCTGACAACTTTATACAAGTGTCGTTTCCCTCCAACTTGTGGATCCCTTGGCCCAGAGTAGACTAACGTCTTCAGCACAAGACCGTCAGGTTGAGTCAACATATAAATCTTTATTCCATATTTGTGGCGCTTATTAGCGATATACTGGCGAAAGAATAGCCTACTCCTCCAAAGCATCATGGATTCGTCCAAACTTAATTCTTTGAAAGGGGTAGTATCTCTTTCATCCTCTCAACAACAAAATTTAACAGAGGCCGAATTTTATACAGCAGATCATGCTCAACGTTCGGGTCTTGTGGTTCTGTGACGAAGTGCAGGCTTCTCAGTATACGGGGAAACGTGTCTCGTGACATCATTGAAGGGAAAGCAGGGGTACTATAGGTGAATATGGACCTCCAATAATGAATGAGCCTCTCATGGAGAGACAAGTAGGCCCATAAAAAATAATAACCCCAAAAATTTTTGAAACTGCAAACGACTTGGCCAGACGGTGGTCAGAACACTACTGAATGCTTGTGAGAGCGGAGGTTCTCCCCACTCCAACCTTCAGGTCTCTAGAACGAATGGAGGGTGGGGCGACGCTCCTCGCAACGTATGCGAGGCCCGCACCAGGGAGTGACTCCGGACCTCGCATATGCTGCGAGGCTCCGCAGTGAAGGTGTTAAACAAGCAAAATGTTGTAATATTCTTCATTTAAAAGTGATATAGGATATCTCTGTTCCAATGGATCAGATCAAAATAGTCCATAAAACAAAAACAAGACAAAACAGGCATGACACAAAGCTTCTGAATACCTAATAGGCAAGGAGAAATTACAATATTTTATTTTTTCCACTCCACTAAACCCTCCTTCTATTGGATTTCAAACAAAAGAGAAGGTGAATAACTAAATGTTACAACAGTCCAAAAGTGAAGTTATACATTTTATGGCTTTGAACTAGTCAAAATAGTTTCAAGGAGGGACAAAAGAGTTGTCTCTTTTGTTCCTCTTTGAAACTATCAGATCAAGTTTGTTAACAGCTGAAATCGGATCAGAGGGAAGGGGGGTTTAGAGGGGGAGAAATTTGAAAATTAGAAATATCTCCGTTACTATAAGTCGGATCGAAATAAAGTATAGAACAAATCCTATTGCAAATTAAATGTATTATAAATATTGTTATATACATTTATTCTCTATCTTGAATATTAACCGAGATATTTGCATTTTTCATATTTCAGCCTTCAGTAAACCCCCACTTCTACTCATGTTACATAAGCAATACTCTGTTATATTATAAACCACATTATTCGAAGGTTAAATACTAAATATTGTTATCCAGAGACCTTTATTATTATACGAGATAGATGCAAATATATTCTTGTGACCCCCCCCCCTCGTCTTAAATTCTTGGACTACTAAAATTTGATTGATTGAGATAAAAATTATTCTGATTTATTATAAATTACAGTACTATGTAATAGTACATAGTTTTCAATAAAATGAATATGTTATTTTCTGATATGTTTCAGTTGTTGTTTTTCATTCCAGTAAGCCCTTGCCAGACCTGTTTGTTTACATTTGAGACGCTTCCCGCCGGCAGGGGAAAGATTTCTTATTACCGTTTGCATTTATTCACATAATATTCAAGGTGGTTTTGTGTTAGCAGTGTGTAAGTTTATCTATTATTAATCTTCACGAGAGAAATCTGCTTAGTTTACGCAGCCCCTATGTGACGAACTTTTTTTAAATCCTACCTTTTTCGTTTGGTTTCACTTTAGATAATTAATTTTGCTAAAAAACGTTTGATACTCATATTTATATCTGTTATATTAGTTGCACACACTAAACTTAGACTCATGGGTTCGATTCCCACCTGGACAATAGGAATTTATTTAATGACAAACTCATTAAATAAAATCATTAGTCCCACCCTGACTACTAGAAAAGGGTGTTAACCTGCTTTTGTAACCCTATTACCTTGTTCATAAAGTGGATGTTAATAAATAACATTTAATTTTATTATTAAATTAATGTTTAATTTACCTACTTTTATGTTTCAGAAATGCAAATAAAACTTTAATTTACTCTATTAAATTCTAAAGCAACTTTTCTAACCAAAATGACAAACTGAAGTCGTACATTTTTTTTTAACAAGTATTAAACATAATATGTAGAAAATGATTATTTTACTCAATAATTATTGAGTTTTTTTTTTTGCATATAAATATGATTTTTGGTTATAACCAATATTCGACTTTAAAACAGTAAACTAACTTTTTTGAATCTAATATAGTAAAAGTAGTAAAAGGAAAACAAAATAATATAACACAAGAAATTAAACTGGAAGTAAGTAATTAGATAATTAAAGTACTATGTATAGAAAAATGAATTGTATGAACATACAATGAACAATTGGGCTAACACCACTTGCTAGACAAAGTCCTCCGAATCTATTGTTAAAGATTTGGTTGCTTTCAAGAGTTGCTGTAGCATTGTTAGTAATTTCAATTCCTGCTGCCAATCCATCAAATATTCTATTATGCCTTAGAACAGGATGGCTCTGTGTAGAGATCAAAACACCTGCTTGAGCATTCCGAAAAATATCATTCTCTTCCAAAACACCTGAAAAATAAGTATGAATTAACATTCATTCTGTAATTGTACTTACCAAGCAAATGTGTAATTTCACTAGGTTTTATCTTAACACTAAAAATACTTTTTAATACTGCATTTCCTTATTTAATGTTTTCCTAATGCGTATCCTATGTTAAGCTTACTAGACAACTTTAAAACTAGGATTTATCACAACATTAAACATATATACTTCTCTAATCATTCTAACCCAGGTCAGTCTATTATATTTTTATACTTTAACTGACACTCAGATAATACAGGTTTACTCATGAAATAGGATTATAAAAAATTGACTGAGTATTGAGTGCAAAATAACTCAAGTGTAGGACCTGTTGAACAAAATTCTCAAAAGGTATAAAGGGTAAGGGGGGTTAAGGTATTAGGTAATTAGTATTTGGAATATTGTTTATTCCACAATTTATTATACTATTACAAGACGTTATGACAGATTTATGACTTCCTGTTGCTTAAAACATGGTTTTATAGCTTCTTAACAAATGATGGATGCATGGTTCAAGGAAGAATACTATAATCTGGCAGATGATTTAGGACAATTACCAACTTTAAGAACTTTATGTTACAATGGTGGTAGAAGCAACTAAATATCCTGAACTACTGCAAGAACACTTCCTGCAGAAGGAAAATAAGCACAAAGTAGTTTGACTGTAGCAATATATGTGGCTGATGGATGATTAAAGTAATACGCGTACATATTTGCCACCATGATACTCAAGGCCCAGAGATCTATTGTAAATGTCTCTGCTCAAAGAGAATATATAAAAAGCATATATATTTGCATGAGATAAAGAGATTTATTGTTTAATCTGCATAATTTATTAAAAAATAATAATTAATTTTATTATTGTTCATATAGTTCTTCAATATGATACTACATACTTCATAAAAGTGCAACAAAACCAAGTTATTTCAGAAAATAGAGAACAAAGGACATAAAAACCATAAAAAGAAACAGAGAGAAATGAGAATAAGCATAATACCTTTTCCACCATTGAATATACAAATACCACCATCCCTCCCATCAAATATCTTATTCCTCTTCAATGTTGGATTAGAATCAGTTTTAATCCAAACTCCAGCCATAGCATTGTCAAATATTTCATTTTGCTCAAGTAAGCCGAGTCCACCATTGTAGACAAGCACACCACCATTCTGCCCTCCCCATATTTTGTTTCCACGAATAACTGGGTTGCTGCCAGTTCTGTAAGAAAACAAAAACAATAGTATAATAACAATCACCAAACGGAAAAATGGATGAATATGGATTGAATCAAATTAACGAAAGTCTGTAATGTAGGGACTGTGTAAAGTAAGCAGATTTCCTATGTACTGGACATGCTACTAATTTGAGATCATAAATTATCCATATCTTATGTAATAAGAAGCCTACGTAAACACGACTTGAAATTTATGCTGCACATGAGACGTTTATTTAGTAGCTGAGATGCTTAATGCGAAAATTTCATTAGTAGGATTGGGCGTTTGCAGAGACTGAAAACTATAAAATGCAAATATCTCGGTTAATTAAAGGCGAAAAAATGTATCGAACAGCAATTGTACCAAATTAAATTTACAGAAAGATTGGCCATTTATATATTTTGACCAAACTCATATTAAATACCACATTATTTTGAATTTTTCACTTTCTCAACCCCCCCCCCTCCTTGATTGATGAAAATAATACAATTATTTAAGGTTAATATAAGACTCTTTGGGATGTATAAACAATACATGGAACAATTACATGTGTCTTCGGACAATTAATTACCTTTATAGAAACTTTCAATACTCAAACTTGGCTTCTGGGAGGTGGAAGTGATTATATTGCAGATTGAAGAAAAAACAGCCAAACTTCCACATTAATGATTTTGTAGGCTTCATCGATGGAACAGATAGCATGTGTGAAGAAGAAGATTAATGATTTTGTAGGCTTCATCGATGGAACAGATAACATGTGTGAAGAAGAAGATTAAGGATTTTATTTCAACTCCATAGAGCTTTTGATGCACTGCATCATCATCAATAGCCTAACATCCTCTATGACATCCATTGTCTATCATTACTGGTATGGTCATTCCAACCTCCAAAGTAACATCCAAAATGTTAGATGTAGACAATGATACAGTCCATCAAAAGTACTCTTGTCACTTCAAAATAAAATGATTAATATGGTAGTTTGGTATTTTTTATATTTATATATATATATATATATATATATATATATATATATATATATATATAGCTATATATGTATGTATATAAAACAAAGAGCTTAAGTTTATTCCTTTAGCCCATATATAAAAATTATTATTATTTTGGGAAGCTTATTCTCAGTGAAAAACTGGAGTAAAATCCATATCGGGGGAAAATCTAACCGATATGGAGTTTGTGATTGTCACATGTTATGGGGAATTTAAAAATTTTCGAACTATTCTGGCAGTATCAAGAAGTACCCCTTGCTGTGCTTCATTTATAATTGCTGTTGGCAGATTCAAGTTCTTGGTGCCTGCTATCGTTGTTTTTGGCACTAGTCCATTTGAACTTACTATAATAGGCGTAACTATGGCAGATTTCAGTTTGTATACCTCTTTGAGCTCGATAGCAATTCTTGATATTTTCTTAATTTTTCGGCATGGGATTTTCGAATATTCTCATCATTGGGCATTGCAATGTCAATAATATCAGCAGTCTTATTGATCTTGTCAATAATGAGAATATCCGGTTTGTTATGGTGCACAGTATGGTCAGTTATCATCGCTTCGTCCCAATACATCTTTATATTATCTTTTTCCAATAATTTTTGAGGAATATAGCGATAATAAGCGACCTTTCTGTCTGCCATGCCGAATTTCTCTGCTAGAGCTTGATGGTATACTTTTGCCATGTTATTGTGCCTTTGTAAGTACTCAGATCCAGCAAGTATTTCACATCCAGCCGTAATATGTTGAATGGACTCATAAGCTTTGTTGCATAATCTACATTTGTCTGAGACACTACTGTCTTTGAGGATATGACGTCTGTATGATCTGGTGGCAATCACTTGGTCTTGGATAGCTGTAATGAAACCTTCTGTTTCTGAAAACAGTTTTCCAGACGTCAGCCATGCGACAGAATAAGCCAAGTCTACCTCCGAGTCATAAAGGCGACTGTAGTAACGGCCATGAAGTTCCTTATTTTGCCATTCTGAAAGAAAGTGGGATTCATCTTTAACTTCAGGATTGTTACTACATTTCAAGTTCAAGGCCGTAAATCCATCATCAAGTTTAACTATTTCTTTAAAGACGTGGCTATCATTCGATCTTATGTAATGTCCTAGGTTTTATTATTATTATTATTATTATTATATGGAAAACAATAAATGGTCAAGGCTCTAAAGACTAAGGCCGTCCTACGCCATCATTGCATCACTTTCATTGTATCCTAAGTAGAATCCATCGGTATTTGAAGAAAAGTTTCAAAATTCAAGTCATAAGTATAACTGCAATAGGGAAATCTGCTAAAATGTTCCATAAATTGAAATAGTTAAAAATGTTGGACTTGACATATATCAGATATTTAACAACAACTCCATCATTGTTATGACATGGAACAAATGTAACACACACGCATAGCTTTCAAATACGCATACACACACACACACACACACACACACACAAGTCTACACTCAACCACACAAACACACACACCATATGAACAAACAAACAAGTGAAAATGAAAATAGAACAATTATTCTTAAATTAATTAGCCAAGAATAATTTAAATTAAAACCTTTTATGTTAAATGATATGCCGGTATGGGGAGTAGATGTAAGAATTAAAAATAAAATAAAAAACAGCCCCTTCCAACGATACCTGCATTTCTGTTTATATTCTGTGTGAAAATGTGACCATTATCAGGTGTACATTCTAATCTCGTGATGGTACTAGTATTGAAATTTAGATATTAGAAACAGATACAAGTTTTTATCCTTACAAATAATAATCCTTGCTTCTCCTTTACAATAAATTAAAAGTTTTATTTATAAATAAACATCTGATAATAAAATTGTCTCACCTAATTTGGACTCCAGAGTACAAATGATTAAATATATCATTATCTTCTAATTTTCCATGGCCATTATCATAGAAATAAACTCCTACTTGCTTCCCAGAATGAATTCTATTTCTACGAAGGACTGGAGTGGATCCTGTAGTAATCCAAACACCAGCCAAAGTATTGGCGTAAACTTCATTCTCTTCTATAAGGCCTTGGCCTTTTTCATGTACATAGATTCCACCATGCTGGCCATGATGAATTTTGTTATGTCTTACAATAGGATCACTATTTGTGCGAATTTGTATCCCAGCCAAAGCATTACCTGAACATCATGTTCTCAAATTATAACATAGTCAAAGTAATAAGTAAATAATTATCAAATTAATAAATTCAAAATTCCAGAAAGAGGAGCAGCCTGCTTGAAAATTATTAGGGAATCAAATTTATAAAAGAAGATGTATAAAAAGTAAGTAAGTCGTGTCGAGGCTGAGGCAGTTGGTTGAGCTGGAGCACTGTATCAGTTTAGTTTACTTATTTAATAACATGCAACTACAGTCCTAGAAGTAGTAGTTTGGAGATTACTCATTTTAACAAATACAACTTTTCATCTTTCATATATTAGAGAAAAAATACTCAAAGTGACTAGGATTTGAACCAGGTAATTCTGCTACTTTACTTCAATGCTTTCTGATTGAGAATCATCAAAATGATTAAAAATGTACAAATATAAACATAGTTCATATTATTATAAAATTCAGATAAAATAAAATAAAAAGGTAAACATTTTTTCACTTACCGTAAATGTTATTATGTTCAATGAGACCCCTCCCCTCTCCAAAAATATAAACCCCTCCTTGCTGCCCATTATAAATTTCATTTCTACGAATAGTTGGATTACTGTTAGAAGTTATCCATACACCAGCAAAATTATTTGAGTGAATTCTGTTGTCAATAAATTGCCCTAAACCATTTTCATGTACATAGATGCCTCCAGTCTGGCCATGATGAATTTCACATTGAACAACTGTCGGATTTGCACCAGCTTTTACTTCGAATCCAGCAATTCTATTATTGTGTATATCATTCGCTTCAAAGAACCCCTGTAAACAAAAATAAGACATTTAGACAAGAGGTTCTTTAATCTGTTAACAGTGATTAAGGTTTTTTTTTCTAGAAGAGTTATACAGGGTGCGGCACAGAAACTTGCTGATTTAAAAGGTTAATAAAAACAAAAATATTAGAGATAACGTTTTAATTCGTTTTACATATTATCTTACATTCTCTGAATTTATTTATTACGCTTTTTTAAAAATGACATCGAACAAGTGACGGCCTCCATTGTCAATACACTGAGCTATGCGTTTCTTGAAGTTCTGATGAACTCTTTCGAGCATATCAATTGGTATGTCGGCGATGGCTTTCCTTTAGATGAACTAGGGTCTGTGGGCGATCATTGTAGACAACAGATTTGAGGTAACCCCATAAGAAAAAATCGCATGGAGTCAAATCAGGCGAGCGCACAGGCCAAGGAAGATCGCCTCTCAAGGAGATCAGTCGATTGGGGAAGTTCTCCCTCAAAAGTCTGTGTGAGCCGTGGCTCCATCTTGTTGAAACCACACATCACCAATGTTCATTTCTTGCAGTTTAGGGAGAAAAAATGTTGTAATCATCTCCCTGTAGCGAACTGCATTCACTGAAGAAACTGTGCGTTCGTTTTCTTCAAAAAAGTAAGGACCAATTATCCCTACTCTTGATATTGCACACCACACAGTTATGCGATCAGAATGGAGTGGCTTCTGATGAAGTTGACGTGGGTTGTTAGCACTCCAATAACGCATGTTTTGTTTGTTCACACAACTAGAAATGTGAAAGTGAGCTTCATCACTGAAAAACACGAGCGTGTGTGAGGCAGGTTTTCACCGAGTGCTTTACATGCATTTCGGCGGACATTAAAATCGGTTTCATTCAGCGCCTGCATTACAGCCATTTTATACGGATGGAAATTAAGGTCTTGGTGTAGAATTTGTCTCACAGTGCAGTCAGATAACCCCAGAGCAGCTGGGTGTTTCTGCGCCGGACGCTGAGGAGATCAGACGAATGAATCTCTCACTCTTTCAATATTTTCTGGAGTTCTGGCCGTCTGATGACCTCCTGAACCGGTTTTTGCTACACTTCCACTCTCTCTGAATGTGTTCACCCACGAAACAATTGATTGCCGTCCAGCCACCGGACCTGTAGAGTGAATATTAAACTGAGTACGGAAGGCATGTTGAGTGGCGATAATGGAACGACCGTTAGAAAAGTAAGCCTCGCAGGCAAACGCACGCTGCTGCTTCGTCCAATGCATGATGGCGACTGAAGAGGAAAGAAACAAAACTTCAAGACTTCCCCTCTCCAATGACATTGTACTCGCCTATGTCCCCCCACTCCTCACAACAAGGCGACCGTTACAAATCAGCAAGTTTCTGTGCCGCACCCTGTATGTTAAAACATGCAATAAATAACTATCTAACCAATAAATAGAAGCGGAAGATTAAATGCTTCTATTAACATAGTAGCTTACCTTAGAATAACATACTATACACTTATTCCAAAAAAGTATGTCACACAGGGGTTGTGTAAACTAAGCAGATTTCCCTCGTGGAGTTTAGTAATAGATAAATCTACATACTGGTAACACAAGACCACCGTGAATTAAACAAACGGTAATAAGAAATCTTTCCCCTTACGACGGGAAGGGTTTGAAATGTAAACAAACAGGCCTGCCAGGCTCACACCGGAAAGAAAAACAATTACTGAAATATATCAGAATATAATGTATTAATTTTATTGAGAACTATTTACTGTATCTAGTACTGTAATTTATAATAAGTCAGAATAGTTGTTATTTCAATCAATCAAATGTTAGTAGTCTAAGACCAGGGAGGAGGGGGTGGGGGTTCACCAGAACATATTTGAATGTATCTCGTATAATGAAGGTCTCTTGGATACAATATTTGGTATTTCAGCTTCGAATAATGTGGTTTATTATATAACAGAGTATTGTTTATGTAACATGAGTAGAAGTGGGGGTTTGCTGAAGGCTGAAAACTGAAAAATGCAAATATCTTGGTGCAAATATCTAATATTAAGATAGAGAATAAATGCATATAACATAATTATAGTACATTTAATTTGCAATAAGATTGATTCTATACAATTTTTCGATCCGACATATAGTAACGGAGATATTTTGAATTTTCGAAAATCTACCCCTCTAATCCCCCCTCCCCTGCTCCAATTTCAGCTGTTAACGAACTTGATCTTTCTTTTGACATAAAACGACTAAATACCAAGTTTGGTAATGATTAAACAATAATTTGACCGCTAGAGCGATAACAGGCAAATATGTATATTTATATATACACACACACAAACTGTATATATACAGTTTTGAACGGACCTCATTTTCGTCATCTCCTAGGTAGGATTGATGGATATTTAAAGAAAAATTTCGAAAAACCGTGTCATGAGTACGACCTCAATAGCTGATTTCCTTAAGGGAAATTTGCTAAAATGTATACTCATTGAATATAAATTATAATGCCAATAAAGTATACTCTACATAATCTGGTTTTAAGAATGAATAAAATTCTCAGAGGAAATAATTTGTCACAAATTGAAACTGGGCATATGTTATATAATCATTTTAATTGCGATGAGATAAGACGACTAGAAAGAAGCAAAGTCTGGAAGGTGCCCTACTACAACTGAATTTGCTAAGGCAGGTCTGTAACAGATTAAAAATGGTATCGGCAAGTTATTCATTGCTCATAATTACATCAAATATTTCTTTGAAATACCTCAGCCACATTGGAGTGGGTGGTTTAACCATATTATTAATTTATTTTGCTATGTGGTCAAAAAGACTACCTAAAAAAAAAAAAAAAAAGTAACATTCCAATGGCTAAAAATTTAATACTATTCTTAGCCTATCACTAAAAGAGTGCTGCTAATACAAAGAAAACAAATTATCTTATGAACTTTCTCGTTAAAAATAACTAAATTGAAATATTGCTAGAAAATATTAATGAATATTTTTTTTCTCAAAAGAAAATATATTAAAATTATAAAAAATAGACTTAAATTTGGAAATTACGTACAAGACCATTGTCAAATGTGAAAATTCCAACATCTCTACCATGATGAATATGATTTCTCCTCATAATAGGATTAGCAAAGTTTTTAACCCATATGCCAGCTAATGCATTTCTCGATATTTCATTATCCTCATAAGTCCCATGAGCATAATCGGTGACATATAATCCAACGTTTTCACAGTCACTGATGTCACAATGTTTGATGTTTGGGCAAGCTCCTGAACCACTAACACAAACAGCTGCTCCAACTGAAAATTAAGAGATATCAGATCATGGAAAAACATTATGTTCAAACTAAATAGAAAAGTATTGTATGTTGCCCTTTTCTAGTTAGGGTGCAACAAAAGAGGATTTTATTTAATGAAATGAGTAAATAAAATACTTAGTCCTGGTATCTGTTGCAATATAAAATAAATGGCATGTCATTTGTACAACAAATTTTGTTTCCTCTATAATTTTATTTTACTAAAGAGATCAGTATAGCAGTTACACCAAGGGTTCTAGAATATTAGGTTCATTGACACTGTAGTAAATAACCCGAAATTTAACAAACAATAGTGAATGGCTGCAATTATGTTCTAGTTCTCTTTCTAAACCATCCTTAACTGAGAAGATCTTATAAGACGTGGTTTGTCTTAATAAAAACCAAACTTAATAGGATGAAGAAAAAACAATATAAATTTGTTAATAGTCGAAGACTAATTGCACAGGGATCTTCGTGTAGCTAAGCTAGTATATGTATTACATTTCTAAGGAATAACGTACTCACTAATAACAAATGCTATGGTGTACATTTAATAATTTAGTCAAACAGAATAGCAGTAAGATTATAAAAAAACTTTAAACTTAATCTGAAATCTTACCAACTGATGTGCTTCTTATGATGCAGTGATCTATAGTAGGACTACAATTTTCACCAACTTCAAGGCAATAATGTTTATGGTGAGGAACATTAGAGCCAACATCAGGTGTAAACTTAAGAGTTAAATGACCAGCATATGCCGCCTTGGCACCTTCAACAAACATCATAGTCGACTCAGACTGTCTTTCCAGAATTACTGATTCTGCTACATTGCCAGGAGCAGCTCCTGCAAAAATTAAAAATTGCAAATCGACACAAGACCATCGATATCTAAAAACAGCTGATGCTAGACTTACTACAGCATTACAGCGCCCTTGGTTAGTCGAAAGGTACAAATGAATCTTATTTCATTAAGTTTTCATAGCCAAAATGCTATAAATACATATACTATATGTAGTATTTATGAACATCAGAGGAGATTATAGCTTTTAATGAACAAGTACTAGGGCTTATTTTTGTAGGGAAAAAATCTTGTAAAGTCATTCATAAGAGGGAATGTAAAATGATTGTTCTTGTTATTTTCACTCCCAAGATATGGGCTTAATGTTTTCTCTACTTTTACCCTTAGAGATGGCCAACATTATTTCTCATCCCCTCAGGAATATACCCTGCATCGTTTTTACCTTACCTAAAATTCCTATTATTAGTTTGACCAGTTCCGAACTAGCATCTTGTTAAACAGTAGTTATGATGAGAAATCGTTCAAATCGAATGCACAGGAATGCAGAGGATACATATAAGTTTGATAATGCCATAAAATCTGACAATACAATAAACAACTTATAAAAATATAATTATTTTGTAAATTAGCTACAAAGTTAATTAATGAACTAAATTATTAGTTTATTAATATAGTTAGCAAAAAACAACGGGATGTAAATAAAACAAGTAGGTAAAGGACAGAAAGAGGTGGGAGTGGAGAGGAGATTGGCATCTGAGAGGAAATGGTATAACATTTTTTTAAAATAAAAATTCCTATAATGGAAACACTGGAAGAGAAGAGAGCTTATTAAACAACCTGAGGCAAAATATCACTCAATTGAATGAATTTTACTTACATTCAGTCGATTGATATTTTGCCTAATACCAATAAAAGAAAATGATTGAAAAAGCTAAACATTCACTTTTATTCTATTCATGTATACATTTGAGATCCATGGCATTATCGATAGAGAATTAATAAATAAATTCAATACAAAAATCTTACCTATGAGAGCAACATCAGAATCAATAACCAGGAATTCTCCCCGATAGGTTCCAGAATGTAAGAAAACAAGTGCTGCAGGCCCTGAAGCTTGAATTTCATCCGCATGATCAAGTGCAGTTTGGACTGAATCAAAATGAGCAATATTTCTTCCCTTGGCTTTATAGCGTGAACCTTGCCCAGGTCGTACATGTATTCCACGATATAGCTGTCGGAAGCTTTCCTTCCATGGATTAGGAAAATCACAATCGTTAACAGGGATAAATTCAAACTTGCAAGGCTCTGGATTAAATAATGGAATGTCATACTCAAAAACGCTATGATAAAGACGTTTCCTAAAATAACAGCAGAATTAGTCAATTTTAGCATTTACTTTCTATGTACTATATAGCAAATAAACAAACAATTATATAAATATCAAAATCAAATACATACCACAGCCCATTATCATTTGCAATAGTTTGAAATCTCTTACAAACTTGTGACAAACGGCAGAGATCTTTTTCAAGTAAATAACTAAAAATGGTTAACAGAACTTCATCAGGTAATTCATACTGCAAATAATGTGCAGCAGGAGGAGCATATACTAAAAAAAAATGAAAAAAAAAAAAGAATTAATAACTGATAACAAATTTTATAGGAATAGTAACAGAATTTTTAATCGTAATCTTTAACGAGTAACTGCTAAATGTATGAATGATATTATTCAATTTCAAAGATACAGAAGAATTCCTTTGAGAATTTACTTTTAGCAGATTTCTCTTGATGGAAATCAGCTATTGAGGTCGTACTCATATATACGACACACACACGCGTACGCGCACGCGCACACACACACAGTTTTGAACGGGCCTCATATTCATCATCTCCTGGGTAGGATCGATGGACATTTGAAGAAATTTTTAGAAAATTGTGTCATGAGTACAACCTCAATAGCTGATTTCCCTATATATATATAAATATATATATATATATATATATATATATATATATATATATATATATTTGTCTGATACCGCTCTAGCGGTCGAAATTTTTGTTTGATTGTTACCAAACTCGATATTTAGTCGTTTTATGCAAAAAGAAAGATCAAGTTCGTTAACGGCTGAAATCGGACCAGTGGGAGGGAGGGTTTAGAGGGAGGATTTTCGAAAACTCGAAATATCTCCGTTACCCTATGTCGCATCGAAATATTGTACAGAACCAATCTTATTGCAAATTTAATGTACTATAAATATTGTTATATACATTTATTCTCTATCTTGAATATTAATCGAGATATTCATATTTTTCAGTTTTCAGCCTTCAGCAAACCCCCACTTCTACTCATGTTACATAAACAATACTCTGTTATGTAATAAACCACATTATTCGAAGCTTAAGTACCATAAATTGTTTTCAAGAGACCTTTATTATACGAGATAAATGCAAATATGTTATCGTGACCCCCCCCCTTCTTAAGTTCTTGGACTACTAAAATTAGATTGATTGAGATAAAAATTATTCTGATCCATTATACATTACAGTACTAGATATAGTAAATATTTTTCAATAAAATTAATATGTTATATTCTGATATATTTCCGTAATTGTTTTTCTTTCCTGTGAGAAGTTGGCACACTTGTTTGTTTACGTTTCAGGTGCTTCCTGTCTAGAGGTTTCTTATTATCATTTGTATTTATTCAGTTGATGTTGACGGTGCTATTGTGTTACCAATATATAGATTTATCTGCTTGCTGCTCTAAGGAAATCTGCTTAGTTTATGCAGCCCCTGTGTGATGGACTTTTTATTAACTTAAATTTGAGGTAATTGAGCTTCTAACAACCTTTAGGTGTTATACGGCCTTCTTGTTATATCTATTGAGTTTTAACAACCTTTAGGTGTTATACGGCCTTCTTGTTATTCTATTGAATTTCTAACAACCTTTAGGTGTTATACGGCCTTCTTGTTATATCTATTGAGTTTTTAACAACCTTTAGGTGTTATACGGCCTTCTTGTTATTCTATTGAATTTCTAACAACCTTTAGGTGTTATACGGCCTTCTTGTTATATCTATTGAGTTTTTAACAACCTTTAGGTGTTATACGGCCTTCTTGTTATTCTATTGAATTTCTAACAACCTTTAGGTGTTATACGGCCTTCTTGTTATATCTAATCTTTCAAAATTTTCTATTCTCAATTTACACTAAAAAAAAAAAAATTGATCTTTGCACGAATATTAGAATTGGTTAACATTAAAATTAGTATTTAATATACTTAATAATAAATAAAATAAAAACTTAAAGTTTAAAACCAACTACAAAATAGAAGGGCCTACATTTCCCCTCTCCTTCAGTCGATTCGTAGCTAAGAATCTTAATAAAGACATTATATGAAATTTGACTATGGGGAGACTGGTAGTTTTCATAACTGGAGTGGAAGGCTTGAAATTCAGATGACTGATATGAAACAATATAAAAGCATGAAACAAATAAATGTACTAAAACAGTAGGTGTTCAATGACTTTTTTTTGTCAATATTTGAAATTTGTAAACATTTTTTTTACAATAATCTAATCAAATTTTTATGAGTAGTGAGTAGATAAGAGTGTATGTGTGTGTGTGTGTGTGTGTGTGTGTGTGTGTGTGTGTGTGTGTGTGTGTGTGTGCGTGTGTGTGTGTGTGTGTGTGTGTGTGTGTGTGTGTGTGTGTGTGTGTGTGTGTGTGTGTGTGTGTGTGTGTGTGTGTGTGTGTGTGTGTGTGTGCGTGCGTGCGTTCATGCGTTTATTTGAAATTTGTAAACAACATTTTTTTTACAATAATCTTAATCAAATTTCTGTGAGTAGTGAGTAGATAAGAGTGTCTGTGTCTGTGTGTGTGTGTGTGTGTGTGTGTGTGTGTGTGTGTGTGTGTATTTCAACCACAAGCACACACACATGTCTACATGAAAGCACACGACACACACACACATATGTGATTTGATGTACACAAAATTAATGTCCTCTAAATATGAATAAACAATACTGCAAAACCCTTTAAAAATACATCAATTGTTAATAATAGATAAAATTATTTAAAGAGTAGTTATGACAATTTTCTTTATGTATAGTTTTTTTGGCATTTAAGTGAGTATATTTAGGTAGATAAAATAAAAACTAGGTAAAACTTACAATCATTTATAATATTGCAGCAGCTTCTGCGGGGTCTTTTACGAAGGTTATGCATGGATGGGCAGAGCTCAGAATGTGAAGGTGATTTCCTCCGGAGATCATATGGTGGATTATGTTGGGTGAGAGGGATCGTTGATGAACTATTATTCATTGTCGATCTATCTCTATCTAAATTAGAACTGCCAGGTGAGTACACTTCTAGAAAAAAGAAAATGACAAATATATTATCAAGTACAGAGAGATCTTTTAAATTGTTTTATTTACAATATAATTAAAGATTCATCTGCCTTATCATTGTTCATAGAACATGTCTAAATCTCACCAATAATTACCAAAGTCTGTTGTTTCACATACAAAAAAGAGCCATACATTAAAAGTAAACAATACCAGCTATGCAGTGCTATTAATATAAAATAAATTAAAGTATTTTCCTTCATTAAAGTTACTTAAAGAATGAGATCCCTGGGTTTGAAACTGGAACCTGAAGCACAGTAGCCTAGTACTCTAAGCACTGGACATCTAATGTATTAGATATAACTAACATTTTTAAATTGGATATGTTATTGGGTAACAGAGGAAAACTTAACAGTACTTATTGGTTAACAGGAGGCCACTCATTTAAAGACCATTATTAAATCATTATAAATAGAAAATCACTTGATTATTTAAAATAATACTTCTAGAATTTATAATTAAAGACAATAATTAAATTAATAAAGAGAAAATCACTTTATTATTTAAAATAACACTTCTAGAATTTATAAATGACAAAATTTTATTATAAATTAGCGAAAGGAGAGAATTGTATGATGTAGAAGAGTAGCTACTCGTAGGACATCAACTGCAAGTGGTGTCTGCTGCCAATGAACATTTTGTGTGCGGGCCCCGCTTTAAGGATCAATCAAATTATATTCATCATTTTCTTGTAGATGTGAAAATCCCGCTTTTTCCAGCTGACATTATTGTAAAACGAGGCTCAACAAATTTAGTAATCTGTTCAAACAGTGTTTTATAGTTGACTGACGTTTGGCAAAAGTTATCAAAATAAAGGTCAAAATTTACCTTATATAGGACAATGCATTTACAAGAAATATAAATAGTATGTGATCTTGGATACAACTTTCGATTTTTCAGGAAACAATTCTTCCAATCTTGTTTCTCCTCATGTGGTTGAGTATAATTACAAATTGTCTTTAATTATAAATTCTAGAAGTCTTATTTTAAATAATAAAGTGATTTTCTTTTTATTATGATTTAATAATCATCTTTAAATGAGTGACATCCCATTAACCGGCAAGTACCAAACTTACTATTAATTCTACACATGAACTTCTTAAGTGAATGTTTATTTTTAAATAAATATAGCATTTAAAAGCATAATCTTTAATAGAATTGAAAAGACACAATCGTAAAATAACTTCCATCAAAGAGCCAAACACCCAAACATATAACAGTAAAAAATATAAATAAAAGCACCAATAACCAAAAGCAAATGATAAAAATACGAAGCAACAATTCAATCCCGAACCCATTTCATATATATATATATATATATATATATATATATATATATATAGAGAGAGAGAGAGAGAGAGAGAGAGAGAGAGAGAGAGAGAAACATAAAACAAACTAAAAACTATATTTTTGACAATGCTAAAGTTTTTCGTTTTCATACAAATAAAAAGATCAAATTTATTTTTTTTCTAGGAAAAGCATAACTAGAATATTTAATCACTTAAAATACAAATTTAAATAATAAATAAAACAAACTTGCTGATGTTGGATGGATGGCTAGGATTTAAGGATGAAAAACATAGAGGGCTAACTGTGTCCTGGCAAATGTTTTAATACTGCAAATAAGGGGTTTCAAAATTATTCAAATTATGTTGGATCAAATTGCTTTAATTGGGTGCAATTTGTTAAGCACTATGTAGACTAGCTAAACTGAAATTAATATTAATTGGAATAAATGAAATAATGCTATAGTTTTGGTGTATGGTACACTTGACCACACCCAGTTATTTAATACAAAAATGAAAGGATGATGCAAATGAGTCCCGGTGACTAGCTATATACAAAGTAATCTCTATATACATTAAATTGCTTTAGAATTTCGATTATTTTCTCCAGCATGAAAGTGTTGCCCGGTATCACATTATGACTTGGGACCCAAAGAAGGCATACTGTTTTTCTGATGTCATTCAGCCTCCCAATATATATTCGAATGTTGTGTATACATTTCTAGTATACTATTCAGGGGCTTTTGGTATTTGTACAGATTATCAGGTTTTTGTCATTCAACCAAGGAATAATGAAGTGCTACTGCAATGGCATAGCTTCTGCAGTAAAAACACTGGCTTTCAACTAATTGGTTGTGCAGATGCCTGTGAACGCACATGCAGTTCATTCTTTATTCCTTGAGACGTTTGTGTTTGAAACTTTTTTTCATCTAGAATCCAGCACAGCATTTAAAGGAATATTGCATTCAGGTGAGTGGTGTACAAGCCTAGTCAGCTTTCAAGGTTAAATGTACAATTAGGTTTTTCAGTCATCCAGGGTGAGGTCCCCAGGGGAAATACAGCTATCTTTTTTTTCACCAATTTATGCTCTACGAATTTCAGACTTAGTGCTAGAGGTTTGGATACTGATTGTCTGTTGCAGAGGTTGGCCTAGTTAAGGCTGAAAATAGATATATAACAAGGGTGCCTGGAATATTTTATGTCTGTCTCGGTTGGAGATGAGCTACTATGAATGAGAATGGAGAAGATTTACCAGAACAACAACAAAAAATGAAAACACTTATTCAAGATATCATATGGTTGGTGAAAGCACAGAGACTCATCTAAGTAGTGGAAAGGAGAAAGTAAATGCTGCGAAAGTAGATAATAAACTGACAAGGAACAAAAATCGTAAACTTGCAAGTTGAAGGTACTACGATTATTTTAGTCTGGGAACAATGAAGCGGACACATCAGAAAATAAAGGTGTTTTTCAGGCAAAAAAAAATCTTAAGGTCTCAACTCAACTATCTTTATTTCAATAGGAGGCGTTTTGAACAATACTAAAAACATACAGGGTAACGTTGTAAATGAAGAACAAAGGTGTTTGCTATGTTTGTCTTGGAACTAGGCTAGTATAACAACTCTTCAAAACTATTTAAGAACTTCTTGTTTCTGACAGTCTTGTGTTGTACATTGTCCCAGTCTATGCAAATCTGGGAACAGCCCCCCCCCTTAAATATATAAACGAGTAAACACTCTTTTTTTGAAATGGCAATGTTTTCAAGGAATAAGCATAAATTTAGTGATATTTTATAAAATCTGAGTAAATGGTATAGGTAAATAGCTGATGATATATGCCTTTGGCATTATTAATAAAAATGACAGATGTGAATTAATAATTCACTAAAGTAATAATAATAGGGATTCCTATAATCACTATAAATACTCTCTTTTTTCAGTACAAATAATAACAGAATTAAATGAAATTATAAGTCATACAATCATAAGCTACATACCTGTATCATCATCGCTTCATAAGTCTAACGAAATTAGTTTTGCTTCTAATTCTCACTTAATTAATTACAATTAATTATTACTTAATTTCAACCATGGATTTAATTAAAAGGTTTAACAGCCTTACCAATAGCAATATTTACCGATATTATCGAGAATATTATATATTTAATGTAACTACAAATACATAGAAAAATCTTTAACAATGTTTAAGGGACAAATTAAACTTGTGACTGGTCTTCACTTTGATTTCAGCAATCTCTCGACACATTCAAATGATACAGATCTGTCTAAAGTGTAGTCTTGCTTGGTTTCCTGTTATAATTTGCGTGATCCATTCGCTCCAGTATTGGAGGCCTTGCCCCTTCTTGGCCTGTACAAGAAGGTTTATTTGTTTAGCAGTTGTTGTGTACTGCTATGTCGTAACCATTCTTATTTGTATCACTTTATAGCTGAAAATGGGAATCGGTTGAGAGATACTAACCTTGAATTAAGTAAAATATTTATGAATTTGGAGTAATATAGGTATATAGGCCTCTTGCCGTTCATTGGTTTCACTTGTTGTTTTCCGCCTAAATAATTTATCATTTGCTCTAGGAAAAGCTTGGGTATTTGTTTAGTGCCATCAGGCTATTCAATCCATTTATAACGATGTTATGAATAGACGAGAAAGACAATTTATTATTTTAACCCTTTCCTTGCGCAAAGCTACTATAGTGGCTTGAATCAAGCTACTATAGTGGCATGAATCAAGCTACTATAGTGGCATGAATCAAGCTACTATAGTGGCTTGAATCAAGCTACTATAGTGGTATGAATCTAGCTACTATAGAGGCTTGAATCGAGCTACTATAGAGGCTTGAATCGAGCTACTATAGAGGCTTGAATCGAGCTACTATAGAGGCTTGAATCGAGCTACTATAGAGGCTTGAATCGAGCTACTATAGAGGCTTGAATCGAGCTACTATAGTTTATCCTAGTTTTTGAAACTAGTTCCCAACTATGAATTATGAGTTAATGATGTGACGATTTTTTTTTTCACATAACGTTTTCTGCATTTCTCAGGTAAATTTAAAGCATTATAAGTAAATAGATTAGGTCTGAGGTTAGCTGATTCACATTCCAAATAATTCATGCTTAATGTTTCATGAAAATGTCAACCATTGTGTATAGAAGATATAGAACTGTAGCTGATGGCTTGTCGAACCTCTTGTATTTCCCATAATTCAATTTATCATTTCGGTTGGAAATTGAGATAATATGGGTATTTGTATAGCAGCCTGACACTCGAGGATTACTTCCTAAAGATATTTATATTATTTCCTAATGTCAATGGTTTCTACAGGAATCTTAAGTATATAATTGGGTATGAATCAGAAGGTAAATTAAGATTTCTCCATATGAACATGAGAGAACGTGGAAAGTATTACAACTGAATGGACAAAGAAGGACCAGCTGAGTTGAGACCTTAACATCCTTTTTTGGCCTGAAATACATCAATTGGTCTCAGTAAGGATTAGAAGTAAAGTTGTTTACATAAACAACCACTTATATGAACCAGGTTGAACAGAGAAAGCTTGTTCCATTCAAAATCTAACACTAAATAGAAAATCATATTAAGAAAATCTATAATGATTTGAGTGTAAATCTGTAAGGGTAGTATGGAGCCAGATATAAAAGGGGGAATGTGATAGTATGGAACCAGATATAAAAGGGGGAATGTGATAGTATCGAACCAGATATAAAAGGGGGAATGTGATAGTATGGAACCAGATATAAAAGGGGGAATGTGATAGTATGGAACCAGATATAAAAGGGGGAATGTGATAGTATGGAACCAGATATAAAAGGGGGAATGTGATAGTATGGAACCAGATATAAAAGGGGGAATGTGATAGTATCGAACCAGATATAAAAGGGGGAATGTGATAGTATCGAACCAGATATAAAAGGGGGAATGTGATAGTATCGAACCAGATATAAAAGGGGGAATGTGATAGTATCGAACCAGATATAAAAGGGGGAATGTGATAGTATGGAACCAGATATAAAAGGGGGAATGTGATAGTATCGAACCAGATATAAAAGGGGGAATGTGATAGTATCGAACCAGATATAAAAGGGGGAATGTGATAGTATCGAACCAGATATAAAAGGGGGAATGTGATAGTATCGAACCAGATATAAAAGGGGGAATGTGATAGTATGGAACCAGATATAAAAGGGGGAATGTGATAGTATGGAACCAGATATAAAAGGGGGAATGTGATAGTATGGAACCAGATATAAAAGGGGGAATGTGATAGTATCGAACCAGATATAAAAGGGGGAATGTGATAGTATCGAACCAGATATAAAAGGGGGAATGTGATAGTATGGAACCAGATATAAAAGGGGGAACGTGATAGTATGGAACCAGATATAAAAGGGGGAACGTGATAGTATGGAACCAGATATAAAAGGGGGAATGTGATAGTATCGAACCAGATATAAAAGGGGGAATGTGATAGTATCGAACCAGATATAAAAGGGGGAATGTGATAGTATCGAACCAGATATAAAAGGGGGAATGTGATAGTATCGAACAAGATATAAAAGGGGGAATGTGATAGTATGGAACCAGATACAAAAGGGGGAATGTGATAGTATGGAACCAGATACAAAAGGGGGAATGTGATAGTATGGAACCAGATATAAAAGGGGGAATTTGATAGTATGGAACCAGATATAAAAGGGGGAATTTGATAGTATGGAACCAGATATAAAAGGGGGAATGTGATAGTATCGAACCAGATATAAAAGGGGGAATGTGATAGTATCGAACCAGATATAAAAGGGGGAATGTGATAGTATCGAACCAGATATAAAAGGGGGAATGTGATAGTATCGAACCAGATATAAAAGGGGGAATGTGATAGTATGGAACCAGATATAAAAGGGGGAATGTGATAGTATGGAACCAGATATAAAAGGGGGAATGTGATAGTATGGAACCAGATATAAAAGGGGGAATGTGATAGTATGGAACCAGATATAAAAGGGGGAATGTGATAGTATCGAACCAGATATAAAAGGGGGAATGTGATAGTATCGAACCAGATATAAAAGGGGGAATGTGATAGTATCGAACGATATATAAAAGGGGGAATGTGATAGTATCGAACCAGATATAAAAGGGGGAATGTGATAGTATCGAACCAGATATAAAAGGGGGAATGTGATAGTATGGAACCAGATATAAAAGGGGGAATGTGATAGTATGGAACCAGATATAAAAGGGGGAATGTGATAGTATCGAACCAGATATAAAAGGGGGAATGTGATAGTATCGAACCAGATATAAAAGGGGGAATGTGATAGTATGGAACCAGATATAAAAGGGGGAACGTGATAGTATCGAACCAGATATAAAAGGGGGAACGTGATAGTATCGAACCAGATATAAAAGGGGGAATGTGATAGTATCGAACCAGATATAAAAGGGGGAACGTGATAGTATCGAACCAGATATAAAAGGGGGAAGGTGATAGTATCGAACCAGATATAAAAGGGGGAATGTGATAGTATCGAACCAGATATAAAAGGGGGAATGTGATAGTAAGGAACCAGATATAAAAGGGGGAACGTGATAGTATGGAACCAGATATAAAAGGGGGAATGTGATAGTATGGAACCAGATATAAAAGGGGGAATGTGATAGTATGGAACCAGATATAAAAGGGGGAATGTGATAGTATCGAACCAGATATAAAAGGGGGAATGTGATAGTATCGAACCAGATATAAAAGGGGGAATGTGATAGTATCGAACCAGATATAAAAGGGGGAATGTGATAGTATCGAACCAGATATAAAAGGGGGAATGTGATAGTATGGAACCAGATATAAAAGGGGGAATGTGATAGTATGGAACCAGATATAAAAGGGGGAATGTGATAGTATGGAACCAGATATAAAAGGGGGAATGTGATAGTATGGAACCAGATATAAAAGGGGGAATGTGATAGTATGGAACCAGATATAAAAGGGGGAATGTGATAGTATCGAACCAGATATAAAAGGGGGAATGTGATAGTATCGAACGATATATAAAAGGGGGAATGTGATAGTATCGAACCAGATATAAAAAGGGGAATGTGATAGTATCGAACCAGATATAAAACAGATATAAAAGGGGGAATGTGATAGTATGGAAACAGATATAAAAGGGGGAATGTGATAGTATGGAACCAGATATAAAAGGGGGAATGTGATAGTATGGAACCAGATATAAAAGGGGGAACGTGATAGTATGAACCAGATATAAAAGGGGGAATGTGATAGTATCGAACCAGATATAAAAGGGGGAATGTGATAGTTATAAAAGGGGGAATGTTATAGTATGGAACCAGATATAAAAGGGGGAATGTGATAGTATGGAACCAGATATAAAAGGGGGAATGTGATAGTATCGAACCAGATATAAAAGGGGGAATGTGATAGTATCGAACCAGATATAAAAGGGGGAATGTGATAGTATCGAACCAGATATAAAAGGGGGAATGTGATAGTATCGAACCAGATATAAAAGGGGGAATGTGATAGTATCGAACCAGATATAAAAGGGGGAATGTGATAGTATCGAACCAGATATAAAAGGGGGAATGTGATAGTATCGAACCAGATAAAAAAAGGGGGAATGTGATAGTATGGAACCAGATATAAAAGGGGGAATGTGATAGTATCGAACCAGATATAAAAGGGGGAATGTGATAGTATCGAACCAGATATAAAAGGGGGAATGTGATAGTATCGAACCAGATATAAAAGGGGGAATGTGATAGTATCGAACCAGATATAAAAGGGGGAATGTGATAGTATCGAACCAGATATAAAAGGGGGAATGTGATAGTATCGAACCAGATATAAAAGGGGGAATGTGATAGTATGGAACCAGATATAAAAGGGGGAATGTGATAGTATGGAACCAGATATCAAAGGGGGAATGTGATAGGATGGAACCAGATATAAAAGGGGAATGTGATAGTATGTAACCATATATAAAAGGGGGAATGTGATAGTATGGAACCAGATATAAAAGGGGGAATGTGATAGTATCGAACCAGATATAAAAGGGGGAATGTGATAGTATCGAACCAGATATAAAAGGGGGAATGTGATAGTATGGAACCAGATATAAAAGGGGGAATGTGATAGTATCGAACCAGATATAAAAGGGGGAATGTGATAGTATCGAACCAGATATAAAAGGGGAATGTGATAGTATAACCAGATATAAAAGGTGGAATGTGATAGTATCGAACCAGATATAAAAGGGGGAATGTGATAGTATCGAACCAGATATAAAAGGGGGAATGTGATAGTATCGAACCGATATAAAAGGGGAATGTGATAGTATCGAACCAGATATAAAAGGGGAATGTGATAGTATGAACCAGATATAAAAGGGGGAATGTGATAGTATGGAACCAGATATAAAAGGGGAATGTGATAGTATGGAACCAGATACAAAAGGGGGAATGTGATAGTATGGAACCAGATATAAAAGGGGGAATGTGATAGTATGGAACCAGATATAAAAGGGGGAATGTGATAGTATCGAACCAGATATAAAAGGGGGAATGTGATAGTATTGAACCAGATATAAAAGGGGAATGTGATAGTATCGAACCAGATATAAAAGGGGGAATGTGATAGTATGGAACCAGATATAAAAGGGGGAATGTGATAGTATGGACCCAGATATAAAAGGGGGAATGTGATAGTATCGAACCAGATATAAAAGGGGGAATGTGATGATAGTATGGAACCAGATATAAAAGGGGAATGTGATAGTATGGAACCAGATATAAAAGGGGGAATGTGATAGTATCGAACCAGATATAAAAGGGGAATGTGATAGTATGGAACCAGATATAAAAGGGGGAATGTGATAGTAAGGAACCAGATATAAAAGGGGGAATGTGATAGTATCGAACCAGATATAAAAAGGGGAATGTGATAGTATCGAACCAGATATAAAAAGGGGGAATGTGATAGTATCGAACCAGATATAAAAGGGGGAATGTGATAGTATCGAACCAGATATAAAAGGGGAATGTGATAGTATGGAACCAGATACAAAAGGGGGAATGTGATAGTAAGGAACCAGATATAAAATGGGGAATGTGATAGTATCGAACAAGAAAAAAAATGGGGAATGTGATAGTAATGAACCAGTTATACAAGGGGCAATGTGATAGTATGGAACCAGATATAAAAGGGGGAATGTGATAGTATATAGTATGGAACCATGATAGTATCGAACCAGATATAAAAGGGGGAATGTGATAGTATCGAACCAGATATAAAAGGGGGAATGTGATAGTATGGAACCAGATATAAAAGGGGGAATGTGATAGTATCGAACCAGATATAAAATGGGGAATGTGATAGTATGGAACCAGATATAAAAGGGGGAATGTGATAGTATGGAACCAGATATAAAAGGGGAATGTGATAGTATGGAACCAGATATAAAAGGGGAACGTGATAGTATGGAACCAGATATAAAGGGGCAGATATAAAAGGGGGAATGTGATAGTATGGAACCAGATATAAAGGGTGATAGTATCGAACCAGATATAAAAGGGGGAATGTGATAGTATCGAACCAGATATAAAAAGGGGAATGTGATAGTATCGAACCAGATATAAAAAGGGGAATGTGATAGTATCGAACCAGATACAAAAGGGGAATGTGATAGTATCGAACCAGATATAAAAAGGGGAATGTGATAGTATGGAACCAGATATAAAAAGGGGGAATGTGATAGTATGGAACCAGATATAAAAGGGGGAATGTGATAGTATGGAACCAGATATAATAAAAGGGGGAATGTGATAGTATGGAACCAGATAAAAGGGGGAATGTGATAGTATGGAACCAGATATAAAAGGGGAATGTGATAGTATTGAACCAGATATAAAAGGGAGAATGTGATAGTATGGAACCAGATATAAAAGGGGGAATGTGATAGTATGGAACCAGATATAAAAGGGGGAATGTGATAGTATGGAACCAGATATAAAAGGGGGAATGTGATAGTATGGAACCAGATATAAAAGGGGGAATGTGATAGTATCGAACCAGATATAAAAGGGGGAATGTGATAGTATGGAACCAGATATAAAAGGGGGAATGTGATAGTATCGAACCAGATATAAAAGGGGGAATGTGATAGTATGGAACCAGATATAAAAGGGGGAATGTGATAGTATGGAACCAGATATAAAAGGGGGAATGTGATAGTATGGAACCAGATATAAAAGGGGGAACGTGATAGTATGGAACCAGATATAAAAGGGGGAATGTGATATTATTGAAACAGATTAAAAAGGGGGAATGTGATAGTATGGAGGGGAATGTGATAGTATGAACCAGATATAAAGGGGAATGTGATAGTATGGAACCAGATATAAAAATGGGAATGTGATAGTATGAACCAGATATAAAAGGGGAATGTGATAGTATGGAACCAGATATAAAAGGGGGAATGTGATAGTATGAACCAGATATAAAATGGGGAATGTGATAGTATCGAACCAGATACAAAAGGGGGAATGTGATAGTATCGAACCAGATATAAAAGGGGGAATGTGATAGTATCGAACCAGATATAAAAGGGGAATGTGATAGTATGGAACCAGATATATAAAAGGGGGAATGTGATAGTATGGAACCAGATATAAAACGGGGAATGTGATAGTATCGAACAATAAAAGGGGGAATGTGATAGTATGGAACCAGATATAAAAAAGGGGAATGTGATAGTATCGAACCAGATATAAAAGGGGGAATGTGATAGTATCGAACAAGATATAAAAGGCGGAATGTGATAGTATGGAACCAGATATAAAAGGGGGAATGTGATAGTATGGAACCAGATATAAAAGGGGAATGTGATAGTATCGAACCAGATATAAAAGGAGGACTGTGATAGTATGGAACCAGATATAAAAGGGGGAATGTGATAGTATGGACCCAGATATAAAAGGGGGAATGTGATAGTAAGGAACCAGATATAAAAGGGGGAATGTGATAGTATGGAACCAGATATAAAAGGGGGAATGTGATAGTATGGAACCAATATAAAAGGGGGAATGTGATAGTATCGAACCAGATATAAAAGGGGGAATGTGATAGTATGGACCCAGATATAAAAGGGGAATGTGATAGTATGGAACCAATATAAAAGGGGGAAAGTGATAGTATAGAACCAGATATAAAAGGGGGAAAGTGATAGGATGGAACCAGATATAAAAGGGGGAATGTGATAGTATGGAACCAGAAAAAAAGGGGGAATTTTAATTTATCGAACAAGATAAAAAATGGGGAATGTTTTATTATGGAACCATATAAAAAAGGGGGAATGTGATATTATGGAACCAGTTAAAAAGGGGGGAATGTGATAGTATCGAACCAGATATAAAAGGGGGAATGTGATAGTATCGAACCATATAAAGGGGGAATGTGATAGTATGGAACCAGATATAAAAGGGGGAATGTGATAGTATCGAACCAGATATAAAAGGGGGAATGTGATAGTATGGAACCAGATATAAAAGGGGAATGTGATAGTATGAACCAGATATAAAAGGGAGAATGTGATAGTATGGAACCAGATATAAAAGGGGGAATGTGATAGTATGGAACCAGATATAAAAGGGGGAATGTGATAGTATGGAACCAGATATAAAAGGGGGAATGTGATAGTATGGAACCAGATATAAAAGGGGGAATGTGATAGTAAGGAACCAGATATAAAAGGGGGAAAGTGATAGTATCGGAACCAGATATAAAAGGGGGAATGTGATAGTATGGAGGGGAATGTGATAGTATGGAACCAGATATAAAAGGGGGAATGTGATAGTATCGAACCAGATATAAAAGGGGAATGTGATAGTATGGAACCAGATATAAAGGGGGAATGTGATAGTATGGAACCAGATATAAAAGGGGGAATGTGATAGTATGGAACCAGATACAAAAGGGGGAATGTGATAGTATCGAACCAGATCTAAAAGGGGGAATGTTATAGTCTGGAAGCAGATATAAAAGGGGAATGTGATAGTATGGAACCAGATATAAAAGGGGGAATGTGATAGTATGGAACCAGATATAAAAGGGGGAATGTGATAGTATGGAACCAGATATAAAAGGAGGAATGTGATAGTATGTGGAACCAGATATAAAAGGGGGAATTAGATAGTATGGAACCAGATATAAAAGGGGGATTGTGATAGTATGGAACCAGATATAAAAGGGGAATGTGATAGTATGGAACCAGATATAAAAGGGGAATGTGATAGTATGGAACCAGATATAAAAGGGGGAATGTGATAGTATGGAACCAGATATAAAAGGGGGAATGTGATAGTATGAACCAGATATAAAAGGGGGAATGTGATAGTATGGAACCAGATATAAAAGGGGGAATGTGATAGTATGGAACCAGATATAAAAGGGGGAATGTGATAGTATCGAACCAGATATAAAAGGGGAATGTGATAGTATCGAACCAGATATAAACGGGCGAATGTGATAGTATCGAACCAGATATAAAAGGGGGAATGTGATAGTATCGAACCAGATATAAAAGGGGGAATGTGATAGTATCGAACCAGATATAAAAGGGCGAATGTGATAGTATCGAACCAGATATAAAAGGGGAATGTGATAGTATCGAACCAGATATAAAAGGGGAATGTGATAGTATGGAACCAGATATAAAAGGGGGAATGTGATAGTATGGAACCAGATATAAAAGGGGAATGTGATAGTATGGAACCAGATATAAAAGGGGGATGTGATAGTATGGAACCAGATATAAAAGGGGGAATGTGATAGTATGGAACCAGATATAAAAGGGGAAATGTGATAGTATGGAACCAGATATAACAGGGGGAATGTGATAGTATGGAACCAGATATAAAAGGGGGAATGTGATAGTATGGAACCAGATATAAAAGGGGGAATGTGATAGTATGGAACCAGATATAAAAGGAGGAATGTGATAGTATGGAACCAGATATAAAAGGGGGAATGTGATAGTATGGAACCAGATATAAAAGGGGGAATGTGATAGTAAGGAACCAGATATAAAAGGGGGAATGTGATAGTATGGAACCAGATATAAAAGGGGAATGTGATAGTATGGAACCAGATATAAAAGGGGGAATGTGATAGTATGGAACCAGATATAAAAAGGGGAATGTGATAGTATCGAACCAGATATAAAAAGGGGAATGTGATAGTATCGAACCAGATACAAAAGGGGAATGTGATAGTATCGAACCAGATATAAAAAGGGGAATGTGATAGTATGGAACCAGATATAAAAGGGGGAATGTGATAGTATGGAACCAGATATAAAAGGGGGAATGTGATAGTATGGAACCAGATATAAAATGGGTAATGTGATAGTATGGAACCAGATATCAAAGGGGGAATGTGATAGTATGGAACCAGATATAAAAGGGGGACTGTGATAGTAAGGAACCAGATATAAAAGGGGGAATGTGATAGTATGGAACCAGATATAAAAGGGGGAATGTGATACTATCGAACCAGATATAAAATGGGGAATGGGATAGTATGGAACCAGATATAAAAGGGGGAATGTGATAGTATGGAACCAGATATAAAAGGGGGAATGTGATAGTATGGAACCAGATATAAAAGGGGGAATGTGATAGTATGGAACCAGATATAAAAGGGGGAATGTGATAGTATCGAACCAGATATAAAAGGGGGAATGTGATAGTATCGAACCAGATATAAAAGGGGGAATGTGATAGTATGGAACCAGATATAAAAGGGGGAATGTGATAGTATGGAACCAGATATAAAAGGGGGAATGTGATAGTAAGGAACCAGATATAAAAGGGGGAACGTGATAGTATGGAACCAGATATAAAAGGGGGAATGTGATAGTATGGAACCATATAAGAAACGGGGAATGTGATATTATAGAACCAGATATAAAAGGGGGAATGTGATAGTATCGAACCAGATATAAAAGGGGGAATGTGATAGTATCGAACCAGATATAAAAGGGGGAATGTGATAGTATGGAACCAGATATAAAAGGGGGAATGTGATAGTATGGAACCAGATATAAAAGGGGGAATGTGATAGTATGGAACCAGATATAAAAGGGGGAATGTGATAGTATGGAACCAGATATAAAAGGGGGAATGTGATAGTATGGAACCAGATATAAAAGGGGGAATGTGATAGTATGGAACCAGATATAAAAGGGGGAATGTGATAGTAAGGAACCAGATATAAAAGGGGGAATGTGATAGTATGGAACCAGATATAAAAGGGGGAATGTGATAGTATGGAACCAGATATAAAAGGGGGAATGTGATAGTATGGAACCAGATATAAAAGGGGGAATGTGATAGTATGGAACCAGATATAAAAGGGGGAATGTGATAGTATCGAACCAGATATAAAAGGGGGAATGTGATAGTATCAAACCAGATACAAAAGGGGGAATGTGATAGTATCGAACCAGATATAAAAAGGGGAATGTGATAGTATCGAACCAGATACAAAAGGGGGAATGTGATAGTATCGAACCAGATATAAAAGGGGGAATGTGATAGTATCGAACCAGATATAAAAGGGGGAATGTGATAGTATGGAACCAGATATAAAAGTGGAACCAATTGTATAGTGAATACACTCTGAGCAAGCTCACAATTGCCTTTTTTTTTTGTGGTGTGATAATTAATGGTGTAGTCTCTTGGTTGTGTTTACAGTTTCTCTGTAGTTTTTTGTGAACTCTGCTACAACTCATTTTTATTAATATTTATTCAAAGGCATTTAATTTATTATTTTGTGTTCTCCATCTCTTTATTTTCATAACAGTGTAAATTATTGTTTTTTATTTTATTTATATAAATTATAGTAGACTTTTTATTTTCAAGTTTTATTATTTTACATTATAACCCCCCCCCACCCCATTAAAATAATGGCATCCCAACCCTTAAAGATCAGAAAAACTATAGTTTATAAATAGCAAATGAAAGGTAAGAATTCTATAATTGAGGCTAAATGTGAGAATAAACTAAGTGACACAAGTTCTGTCAGCAAGGATTCATTATGAAAAAACTTTTATTCATAATTCAACAGCTATGATATGTTTTTATAATTTTATTTCGTAGATTGTAGGATAGCAAAGGCAATGTTTATGAGGACTAAGGTTAGACACGCGAGTTAACGCATTAGTCTTAATCTCACTTGGTAAACCTAGAGTTATGAGTTTGATTCTCACCTGGGCATAAAGGACTTTATTTACTGAAGAACTCATTAATTAAATTCCTTAGTCCCCCTGGCTAAAAAAAGGGCGGTAACCTGTAGATAACCCATCCCAAATAACCTTAGTAGCACAAAGTGGACGTTAATAAATAACAACAGTACAATGTTTTCTGTAAATATATTAAGCAAAATTTAGAATAAGAAAAAAATTGACTACGTGAGTGATTGAAACATTCACATATTCTTATGGAAAGAAAGGTAGTACACAACACATATTAGGAAAAACTGTAAGCCTACCATAGGAAGAATAGTACCATTGGAGGAACTGATTCCTGTAAGCATACATTTTTATGGAATAGCACCATGTTACAATTAAACTTCAATTGTTTAACTCCTTTAACCCTAAAACATGTAAAATATAAAATAAAAATAATTATAGGGATTTACATCCAAAAACTTACATTAAGTGTAATAATATAGTAAAGTGACCCTTATTACACTTTTTGGACAAACGATCTCTCCCCAAATATATGTCATATATTAAAGACCAATAATAGAAGGATACAGAATCTCATTTTTGCTGAGAAAACTAGACATTTACTAGACCACCCTCACAAATAATCACTAAAACTCTCCTTTCAACTTAAAATTAGGTTCAAACACTCAACACAAAAAAAATATAAAGGCACTCTGATTACTTAAATAAACATGACACTCTCAAGAATCGATATGATACATAAAAGAGGGATCTTTATAGGGATGAACTAACAACTAACACAAAGTAAGTTGCAGCAAATGATTGACAGAATATGTTGAAATTATTTCTTTGTTACTATGAAAGCAAATGGGATTAATAAAAAAGAACTACAATTTTATATATATAAAAAAAATAAAGCGAGAGGTTAAGGAGAGATAACAAGAAAAGAATTGTGGATGGCTGAAGAGAGAGGGGGGGGGAGAGCTATTAGCTCTACTCTCCTGAAAGTTTTACAAATAAAATCATATTAAAATACTGATCTAAGCCTAGGCAAGGGAGAGAAAAAAACCTAGAACAGTAACAACAGAAAACACATTAAATGCCAATTATTCAATCCTATAACCTTTTTTAGAGCTAAAATATTTTTATCTAATTAATCTCAAGTCAACATAATTATGTATACAAAGTGATTTTAATTTGTTCACCCCCTTTCCACCCCCACATTAATTTGCTTTATGAACAAAGTACACATTCCAGAGTTCCCAGATAATAATGATCTATATTTCCACATAATAACCAAGTATCACTAGCTTCACCTAATAATTATCTTATATTACTTTTATTAGATTAGAGTGTGTTTCAAGAAACAGTGGCCAGAATAGTTAAATTTCAACAGATTATTTATTTCAAGGTTACCTGCTACCAATGGCAATCAACTGTATCCATATTAATGGATTAGAATTAGCGTTAGTAGAAAACAGACATAACAAGAAAATCACAAACCTGAAAATCATTTTCAGTATGTTAAAATGTATTTAATTGAGTTTAAGAATTTATTAATAACAAAGATCTATAATAGTGTAGAAACTGTTTTATTATTAATTATATTGGTCAAAATCTAGACGAAAATATCCTGGATAAATATATCAGAATATAATAATTCATAAAATAAAAAAAAAAAAAAAAATAAAAAAAAAGTCATTCTGAATGCTAAAAGATTAATAAGAAACTGAAAGTGACATTGACAAAAAAAACTATTTAAATGTATTGAACTGAATCATTTCAGGCGAATATTGGCTACAATATCTCAAAAAGCATACACTGAAAGAAAGTAATTCTCACCAGTTACGCAAGAAACCAAAGCTCTCATAAGAAATATAAACTAAATCCTGCTTAAAACAGGACTAAGTTTTTAGTTTTTTTCTCCACCACACCAAACATTGAAGAGTAAGGCTAATGCTTCTGAGTGATACTAGACTACTGCTGATGGTGAATTTACTGCTTTCTCAATATCTATTGGTCTTTATTAGTTCGAAAAGTTCACCAGACAGGAGGGGAAAAATAATCTGGATATCTCTAAGAATTGTACGAATTTCAAGGTCTGGGCTAGTAATGACAACAACTCTCCATACATCCAAGAGTGAAAAAAGAACAAGTTGCAATTTGATAATTTTCCTCATCTAGCCTAGACCACTTGTCACTTGCTCCATGGCTCCTCGTTGAACATGTCTCAAACGGGCTGTAAAGAGGTTTTTTCCATGACAACATTCATCAGCCTACCATAGGCACCAGGCACAGTGCTCGCTTCAACTGATATAAAATTATGGTTTCTATTTCAAAGAAAAAGTATATGTTATTTAAAAAGTATTTTGAAAAAATAAAATGAAAAAAAAGACAAAGTCTTCTAAATCACACAGGAACTAATTCACTGGCTCAGGAATAATATTAAAAAATGTTGACACGCATTTAAATAAATTTATGAGACTCGCCATTAAAAAAAGGCCCATGTATAGATGAAGAAATATTTCAAGTTCTCTGTTTTAAATGGAACTGTTAACAAGGAATATTAAAAGGAATCATAGTAACTATCTTAATTTCATAAAGATGTCGAACCCAGTTGTTCCAACCAAGGCCCATTAGTAAAATTTCAAAAAGCTCTACTAGCCTTGTTTGGAGTCAGCAAGTTACGTGCATATTATGAACATATTATACACACCATATTTATTTATAAACAGTGTTTGAGAAAACTGAAATTTCATTTAATCACTTTTAACGTTATTGCTGTGAACGATTAAGCCTGTCTTTTTGTTCGTTTTGAAATGCAGGCAGCAGGAGCTTTGCTGTACAGGGCAACAATCGAAACCAGTGTTGAATTTACTGTAAATAAAAGGAAAAATATTTTCTAAAGTTTGACCAAGATCTGCTACAGCCAGTAATGTGGCAGTTAGTTACTCTACAATTGGACATATATCCATTTGAAAAACAAGGAGAGGGCTGTTAGAAATAGAAAACTAAACTGAGTAAAGGACGATAAAAAAGGCTTTCATTTTTAGAAAAGGAAAGAGAAATATGCCAGCCTTCACTAAAAAAAAATACCCCCCCCCTTCAAGTAGAACAAAGTGGCTTACAACACTTATACTCAGCGCCAGAACAACAAATCCTGTTTATTTTATTTACTGAGCAAAGACTATAGTGCTGGCAGATTGTGAATGATGTGCTTACCTCCATACAGAATGTGGAGCAATTAGTTATGAAGAGAAGATTTCAAAATTCATGTCACCTCAAGTTGACATATAAAACTTCAGTTCTTTTTATGAGTTGTAATTAATCCAATTTAATTTCTTACAATTTTAAAGAAATATTTTGTATAACTTTAGAAAGTAAAGGTCAATATAATTATGATTTGTTCAATAACCTACTTTTGGGAATTTTGAAATGAAATTCCTGAAAAGTAAGTGTATGTGTTTAAATATAAAACAATCCATGTAATATCCTTTAAGTAAAATATGAAATGCCAGTTAAACTCTTCAAATATAACATATAATAAGTAGGTCTTACTTAGAACTACTGTTCCTAATATTTGGATAATTAATATTTAATATGGTTGCCTGCACCATAAAAAGTGAAAAATATTTTTTTTAAATCCATAAAGCCTTAAAAATAGAAAGTTTAACAAGAAGAAAACTGTAGCAATTATTATCTTGATGCGTGCAACCCTCATACGTACCACTGCTTTAAGCTACATAATAAAAAGTTATGCTCAAATATTAAAATAAGATAGGCTTTATTTATATTATGTACCTAATATATATTTTACAATATTAAGTATAATTAATAAGAAAGGTAAATACAATTTTAGATTTTACCCCTTTTCTACATCCCTCGTCTTGTAGTCGTATTAATTAACTTCACCTTTAGTATTTTTAATACTTTATAAAAATTATGTAGAAAGTTTATGTTGGTGGAATATGTTATATAGAATATGTAATTTGTCATTTTGACATTTGAGAGGTAAGCATGTTGTTTTATTGTGTATCAATCTTATAAATATCAAAGAAGTATACATTTGTATACTTACTTCAAAAGGATAATGGAATTTATAAGTTTGAATGGCTATAAAATACATTACTAAAATACAACTTATTATCAAAGAAAATGTATAGCAATTAATTTTGTTGGTTATGAAAAAAAAAAAAGGTTGCTTTCACAGTTTTTTTTATTATTATTATTTCTTAAAGAAAACATGTGACAGGAAACACAAACGGGTAATAGTAACTAAAAGCACTTTCAAAATTTATAATTTCCATGCAAGATTATTTGTATAAAAGCTCATTTCTTCAGTAAAGTAAACAACTTAATTTATTCAGGAAAAATGAAAATAGATTGAAATTATTTAGAAAAAAGTTTACTTTTTATATAGAAATTTGATAAATTTATAGAATTAATTTCACAAGTATTTAAAGGGCAAATTTCATTAAGTGTAATAGAAATTAAATTATGCGCTTATTCCTAAAGAAATCTAAACATATAATGAGACGAATTAAAAAAAAAAGCATTTTGCGTTTGTTCTACCAGTTTAGAGAATATGGCCATCAACGAGATGGCTTACCCCAACACTGACTACAACCATTCTCAACATTGACCTCACATAATTATTTGCCTTGCTTGCAATTTAGTATTTTATCTTTATGACCAACAAATTCATTTAAAGAAAGTCTAAATAAACAATTAAACTCTCAAATAAATGTGAGCTAACTCCTTTTACAAGAGTTTTGGCTCTCTCTAGAAAAAAAAAAATTGTCTTTTTAATATACATACTTTTCAGATTAGGATGAAACAATAATGAATGTGAGGATGTGAATATAATTATATACAATATTTGCCAATTAATTAATATGTTGAAGCAGGGAAAAAAATAACACAGCACTCAAGAAATGATATACATTGGGCAAAGCAGTCTTACAAGTGCATGAAAAAAAACAAAAAACAGATGAACATATAAAAGATAAAATTAACATTTAATGAATTTAAAGTACCTTAAATCTATGATTTGTAGTAATAAAGATAACTAATTATTATGTACAACTAAGTTACCATTCCATAAAAGAATTATAATTAATAACAAACATTACTGTTGGTAAAAAAAGCACATGATGTATTCTTCTACATCCACATATTTCTTTTTTAAACCATAAAACATACAAACATAAAATCTATTTCCTCACTAATGCCATAATTATTAGATGAAAACAATAACTATGATTTACTGCAAATTAAAAGACAAAAATAGGGATAAAGATACATTTATTTATTTTTTCAAATTATTATTTTATTATTTAAATTTTTTTGTTGTTTAAAAATGAATAAATACTGTATAATATATATAGGACATATTTAACCATAAAAGGACAGTAGGCAAACACTTAAAAAATGAATTTATGACTTTTAATACTAATTCTTCTCATCCTTGTATAGAATGGCTCGAAAAATTGTTGGGAGTACTTTTTGATGAAATTTTCAATGAATAAATGAGTCACTGGTTGAAAGAATAATGGGGCAGACTGCTTGCATGCAATTAAATGGCACACAGGGTTAATAAACCGATCAATTGTGTAACAGTTACAAGTCCAGATGAAATGAACATCATAGATCCCATCAATACTTCTCATCATCTACTCAAAACTGAATTTTTAGAAGAAAATAAGAATAATAAATTATAGAAAAAAAGTATCATTTAAATGTAAAAATGAATGCAACTGCCTTGTTGGTATCATTGTAACAGAAATGCCAGCATGCGAACCGAACTGGAAAAAGAACAAAATATTATTAGGAAAAAAAGGAGATCAGTTGTGATAGCCTCCACAAATATTTATTCACTAAAAGAACAAAAATCTTTTCAATTGTATAGCTTCTTCATCAGTGCCACTCTGGCACACACACGAAACAACACACACACACACACACACCAACCATAAGAAAAAAAAACTCGGGATAACTGCATATAAAAACAACCTATAAAAGTATAAATGAGGCTAAGGTTAAAAATATAACAAGTTAAAATATCATATAACAAAAATTAAAATAAAAAAATAGCAGGGCTAATTATTAAATAAATATGTCTTCAATAAAAACAAATAAGAAGGCTACATTGTTATAAACGTATAACAAAAATTACAATTAAAGAAAGAAAAAGATTGTGATGAGGAAAAATAAACGAGGTGAAGTCATGATGATGACGAAAGAGGCAAGAGCAGAAACCTTCAGCCTCACCTTCCTTCACACTTTGGAGTTATATTTTAAACTTTATTTATATTTTTATAGCTTCAATTTGCTTTTATATGTAATTAATTCTAGTTTTATCTTTTGGTTAACATGTGTTGTTTTATGCGTGTGTCACAGGTCACTCATGATGAAGCGATGCCTTTGAAAGCAACTTTCTTTCGGTATATAAATATTCCAACTTTTTGGAAAGTGACATTAATTTAAATATCAATTAATTAGTGCAGATTTAAGGGTAAATTAAATATAAAACAACCCTTATACATGATACTACCACTTAAATAACATTTATATTGATTAGGCATAATTAAATTTTACTGTTATTAGTCACAAAAAATTTGTTTATTGTAGGCTTACTCCATCTTCCAATCTAATATGAATTTGTTGTTTTGTTAAGTGAACTTTATTTCCTTCGTTCAACTTTCATTAATAGTAACACTAATAGTATCATATTGCCCAAGAAACCTAGTACAGAAAGTAGGAGAAAAATCATTTTCAATCACTTCAATTTTAATAAATATTTGCCAATTATTTTTCTCAAACATCTTTTGTACTAACTTTTACACAGAAATTTCCAAAGAAAAATAAATTACCTACCACTTTCTGTCAAGCCAAATATTCATTTTCCCTTGCTGGCACTGAATGATTATGTTTACTACTCTACTACACATGTTCATAGAACATCACTCTTTAGAAAAAAAAGGAAAAACAAATCGAAAAATGTCGTAGACTTTAAAAATGTCTAAGAAGATTTACTAAGCAACATAATACCATCATATTTTTTTTTTTTGTCTAGGTTATTGAGAAACTGAGTGGTACAGAAAAAAACAAAGCTTTGGCATTTGCAAAAGAAAATCTTGGAGAAAACATAACTTTAGCAACAAATTTGTAGGCAAAACAGAATTTTTATATCAAATTGAATGAAGTAAACAACATCCATATGGCTGCCAGTTGTGCTTAAAAAAAGGAGAATGAATTCCTTCTTCATATAGAGTTAAACAAGTTTATAAAAACCCATCAACAAACAAACTAAAATATTTTGATAAAATATTTGTTGGCTAAAATAGAGAGAAAAAGTTTATTTCATTTCGGTTTGCTGCCTAGTTCTATTTCGGTTTGCTGCCTAATTCTATTACGGTTTGCTGCCTAGTTCTATTACGGTTTGCTGCCTAGTTCTATTTCGGTTTGCTGCCTAATTCTATTACGGTTTGCTGCCTAATTCTATTACGGTTTGCTGCCTAGTTCTATTTCGGTTTGCTGCCTAATGCTATTACGATTTGCTGCCTAGTTCTATTACGGTTTGTGGTTTAATTCCATTACGGTTTGCTGCCTAATTCTATTACGATTTGCTGCCTAGTTCTATTACGGTTTGCTGCCTAATTCTATTACGGTTTGCTGCCTAGTTCTATTACGGTTTGTGGCTTAATTCCATTACGGTTTGCTGCCTAATTCTATTACGGTTTGTCTCATCGATATAGGCCGTTAATTAACAAACATTTTCTAAACTTAAATAACAATATAAAATGGGGGGAAAATAAAATACATAAATAATATAATTCCTTCAAATACATGTCAGTTAAATTTTTAGTTTATCGGAGAATAGGGAATTACTTAGGGTAACTAGAACACTAGTTTAAAATAAATCAATGCTAAGAACAAGTTAACCTAACAAATAAAAGCCAAAAATCAGCTATAAAACTTAATAATAGTAATGCACACTAAATTGAAAATAAAATATTAAATACATATGCCTCAGATAATAAAGGAAATGCATGCATACCAATAACCAAATATCATATTTATGAACAGGCAACAAATTAGACAAGCACAGATTTTAGCAATGTTTAAAAAAAAAAAGAATTAACAAATAAAAATAATATGGAGTGGTTTAGCTACAAATTGAATGAGATTAAATGCACTAATTCATCATAGAATAAATAAGTTCAGTGAAACCGAAAAACCAGAAAAAATGACTACTTAGCAACAACAGCGACTAAGTAAACCATTATAATATCTAGCATAAATTATAAATTTAAATATAATCAGAACTGTATGCATCTCAATGATGAACATAATAGGAATATTAAACAATGAAACAGGTCCATCTGAGGAAAAAAAAAATGTCTCAGCTTAATGTATGTAAATGACTTTACTATACAACAGTAATAGTTTGAAATTAATTCAAATATATATCATAATTTCAGTCTAGAAGTAAATATCAAATACTCAATGACACAAATTAAAGAAATAAAATTACTTAATAAAGACACCATGTTCGTTGGGGCATTCCTCAGTCTCAATTATGGAACAAGACACAGGCATTAGAAGGGCTCGTATCAATCTATATAAATTGCTTGTTGGAAAATGGCAAACAATTACTTCACCCAACGCTCAATATCTATCCATCCAGTACTATTTTGAATATATATATAAATGAGCTGCCAGCCCATTTATAAACTCCCAAAATATATTCATTATCCAGACGATACTAGTATAATTCTAAAAGGTACAAAGGAACAAAAACAAAACAGGATCCTACTGTTCCTCTTTATACTTGCTATTACCTAATTGTTCGATTGATAATAAGCTAGCAATGAACGTCTCAAAAACAAATGTTGTAGATTTTGGCAAACATTGCTCATGGAGACATTTTGCCAATGTCCATGACAAAGTTTTTACGATTCACTTTGTGCCTAGACTGGCTTCATCATATTGAAGAAGTGAAATCACTTTGCTTCCAATGACAGTATACTACGGTTATTTGCATAGCCGGTCAGCTTATCTGCTGGGCTTATTCATTGGGCTAACTGAAAAAATCATATTCGAATTGTAGAAGAGAGCAATAAGGTTCACATAGGATAGGAAGCAGAGTCATCCACTCTCAAAAATAATCACTTTCCCTTCAATATATATCTGACATTCAATATTGTTTGTCAAACAAAACAACAACTTATTTAACAAATCAATATAACACATAATCCTAAAAGAAGACAGAAGCAAGAATATGCTTTGAAGCCAAAATAAAAAGTTGGAGAAAAGTTTATCATTTTCACAAGTTAAAATTTGTTCTCACACTGCCGAAATGTATTCAATCTACAAACTATTAGACTATTATATTCTTTGTAAAAAATAAATCAAACAAAATGGTGTCTTAAATATGGTTTTATAGACAAGATAAACACTTTCAAAACTCTTCCAGTATCAAATAAAACTACAAAATATATGTCATAAAAATAATCGAATATCAGCTGTGTGTGTATTGTCCATTTAAGCTGGAGCACGCAACTCGATATCATTTAGAAGATGACATCGTTTAACAGCTCTATCAAAATGCTTACAAACCATCTCAACCAATTCAAAATACATCTTATCTATTTAGAGTCTTATTAAGACTATTGTTAACTAAATCAATTTATTATATATTATTACAAAATGGATAGATTTTATAAAATGTATTTGTCGAATTGGAGCCATTTTATAATATTGAAAGAAATTAATCGACATAATATTAAACAACAAAGAAAAGTCGACAAATCCGAGTATTTTTTAAGATTTAATCAAAATAAATAAATTTCATTTTCACTTGTATGTGACAACAGCTAACATTTAGAAAGGTTTTATCTGCAACTCAAGAAATGATAAGCTCTCGACATATAACACTCAAAACTAGGCTCGGTTAGCATTCACAGATCAGTATTCTAATTCAAATCGACTGTCAGTAGATTTAAAAACATCACTGTATATCTTACAACTGGTAAAAGTGCTTAAGTTAGTGACTATTCACAAATATAAAAGTTATCCTCACAAATCAAATTGGAAACCATTAGAAATGTTTAGCTAGCTTAGAGAGGGCCCTTTTAACAAAAATGACAACTATGGAAGAGTTGATCATTTGACAAATAAGGAGTTGGCTAAAAGCTAGAGAGCAACGGTTGTTTTTGAAGGGAAAACCAATTGGGAATAGTGGACGAATAAAACAAATAGCTAATGGCAACTTCATGACATCGTTCAATCGGGTACACCATCACGTAATGAACCACAACACAGATATCGGCTCGAAGAAAAGTCTCACAAGTAGTTAAATAAATGAAATGATTATTTCTAAATAAATGCTTTTTGGCGTTAGTCTATTAGACTATATTATAAGCTTACCTCCATTGCTCCTAGTTTGAGGAGAAGATCTGCTATTTGGCTTACGGCGAGACCTCCGTGGATAGTAGCGGCTTGTTCCATAAGAAGCACTGGGCATATTTGAACCGTTCCCACGCTCCAATACCAATGTCACTTGAGATATTTACCTATTCGAATAGGAACAAAAATCACCGAGTAGCCATTACTCGAGAGGCGGAAGGTCCATCCCCACTCTAGATTGTCTATGACGTCACTCCTACCTACCAACGAGATACATACTAACTACTAGCATAGTAGCATACTGCATACTACCTTCTACATACTAGCATACTATCTTCTACATACTAGCATACTACCTACTACATACTAGCATACTACCTACTACCTACTACATACTACTTACTACATACTATCTACTACATACTACATACCACATAATACTGCTACATACTAGCACAGTGTACTCACTTACAGGTATATACACCACCACACCCCACATCAACCCTACATAAAAACAATAGACTTTTCAAACACTCTTATTTACAAAAATATATAATTAGAAAATAATTAAGATAAATTTACATAAATCACCGTTAACCGTCGGCTAAGCTGAGCCTCGCTCGGTTTGCCATATATTCTATAAATTAAATTCGAAAGGCAGGATATGTTGCAGCACTCTTGAGATATTTATATGAGTTAATGCAATCTGCTCTGTTTAGGATCGATATTACTGAGAGTAGTTGGAGCAAAAGCTGCAAGTGGTAGATTACAGTCTCATCTCTATTCCAAGGCTTCCAGATCAACTTGACACTTTCTCTGGTTATTCCATTCAAATAGTACCGATTATTAACTTCAGTATATTCTAGTGCTTGCCTCTCAACTGATAGCTCTTTGTATAAATGATGGAATTGTGGATCGGCAAGGTTTTGTTCTTCTCACTGATAGGGCTTTGGAAAAATTCGTTTACGGGAAGGTTTACTGTTTGAAAAATCTCAGCTACATTATCGTACCAAAATATTTTTTGTTTGATAACTTTTAATGCCACTTTCTTTGTTATCATATCATCACTTGAGTTGAAAGGGGTAACTAAGTATTTCAAGTGAAGTGAAGTGAAGTGGTAAATGTGAATAATAGTACTTGCTCTGTCTCCAGTGGACAATTAGGCGTATTTTGTGGAAGGCCAAATAATCTCTTTATGAAATATCTATGCAATTGTTGGATATGTTTGTAGTTGATGACTGCCCAACATAACACATCATGCTCCTTATTACAGACTCAAATACATTAGTTGCAACTTTGTTGATAATAGAATGTCATTATTATTCCGGATGATTGTAGACCAGGTGCCATTCTTTCTGGGTATAACTTTACTATTAAAATGCTTCATTAATGATAGGCTAGGTGTTAAGGTCATCCCTAGATATTTGTATTCAGTCACTATTTCTATTTTACTACCTTGAAAATACCATACATTATCCTTGAATGTCTTTCCAACATTCTTAAATAGCAGAATCTTCGATTTTTGGACATTGGCTGATAGATTCCCAATGTTGGAGTAAGATGAGAGTATGTCGATTAGCTGGATAGTTGGCCCATAGAAGACAATCTTATCGGCCTACATTAAACAGGCAATAAGAATATTATCTATTGTAATTGGAGCTCGCCTATATTGAGCTAGGTCATTAATAAATAAATTGAACAGGAGAGCACTCACCTTATCACAATCCTCTTTGCTGATTTAAGCTTTTCATGAAATGTTTTGAAGTAATCTTTTTGCTTAATGTTACATATTTCTTTATATTCCTTGTTAGCGTAGAGATATAATTCTCTCACAAATTCCGAATTATTTTTCTGAAAAAAGTTTAAAGGAGCGCTTCCTCAAGAAGTGTCAAATGAAGGAGAGGAGGGACTACTAGAACCAGGCTGAGTTTTTATCTTAATCGTATTAGCTCTATGGGCAGTTGGTTTTATCATTGAATATAAACAATGCAAACCTTCCTCCATGTTTACTCCGAAGGTTATCTCAGATGCGGCTATACTTTCCAACTGTTTCTTATAATTCGTTTCAACTAATTTAGCCCAACTTAATTTTGGTATAATCTTCATAATTTTGCGGGAATTATTTTTGTTATCGTTTATGAGTACAATTGAAGGTTGGTGGTTTGAGAAAGGTAAGAAGTCTACTTGAAAATCCTCTTGGAATTGCCCTAGTTTGAAACATCTGCTCGATAGAAACTCTACAAGCCTTGTCGGTCCTTGTATGGGAAAATGTCCAGCTGACTGATGATATCGAGTAGAGTATCATGAAGCAGTCTTCATTTAGGCCAGCCAATGAAAGTAGACGAAGCGTCAGCCCTAAATAGGGTTTTCCAACCTCCAACATTCCCAAGGTCCTCCAGCAAAGCCCTATATCCAAATGCAGAGTGATTTAGCCCTAACTATTGATTGTTGAGTTGTTGGCTGGAATATTTAGAAGGTGGATGAACTAACGAGATGGAGCCACCAGAATCGACTAAATACTTGCTAGCTTTATTTCTGCCTTGGCGTTGTGGTTGGGTTGCCGCGTGCCTGTGTTTGGTTCAATCTTTCTTCTTCACTTGGAAGAATGTTTTTTGCAGTTGAGGGCTTTGTCTTTATAATACTTATGATAGAAGGAAAGGCCTCATGTTGAGCCTGTTAGCCAGTTCCTCACCTGATATTTGACGTCAACTCTGAGACATTGAGAGGCAGCTGTCGCATTTCCTTCAACATAGCAACCATGTATGTTTGGAGAAGAGTTGAAATTGGCTAGATGTGTCTGCCAGTATCATGTTAGTTGCTCAAATACTCGCTTTGGTAGTGAAGCCAGCTGATGACGGTTTTTGCAGTCGCCGTTTAGTAGTGGCTACTTCAATGTTACTTACTTGCTCGCCGATTAATATTTGCTCTATTCCTCTTTTTGTTTTCCTTCACTTGTAAGTTTGCTTTAAATTCAGCCTTTAATTCCCAAACATTCGAATCTTTTAAAATCTAATTTTTAATGAGCAATTTAAAAATAAATTTTACTCGTGGAATGATTCTCAGATTGACTGAGAACCAACGAACAAGAGGAGCTTGTCAATAATTTTTTATCGGCTGTATTCAATGAACATCAGAATACTCGGCGTGTATGTCTACTTCTTTTGTGTCGACCACATGTCAAATCGGGCCACCCTAAAACATGTTATATTGTTACAATGAAGATATTTAAAAACATATACGATTATTTATGTAACATAATTTAAAATAATTGGGGGTCCCTAATGAAAAAATGTTAACTTAATAACATAGAAAAATCTTTATTATCTCAAGAAGGAATAAATAATGCTTTCAATAATGCCGATTGGCTGTGTTATTGGCTGTCATTTCAAAAATGACCAGTATATAGTCAGTAAAGAAGGCCCAAACTACAAAATATTTCAATTCGTTACGAACGAGAAGAGCTAGAAGAATGAATAAAGAGTACCGATTATCGGGAGGACAGATAAATGCATTTCTATCTACATTTTATCTTGGCATAGATTTAATATATTTACATAAACATTAGATTGTTAAAATACATCCCTTCCGTTCCCTCCTGCCCCACCCACCACAAAAATACTAGACGTGTTACAGTAATTTGCTAAGCATCAGTTGCCGACTTAGGATATCAGAATACCTTGTCTTATATCTATGCGGAAATTTAGTTTGCTCCAAAGAAAGACAGAAATCATAAAATGTGTATTGAAAGCCACAGTAGAATTAAAATTATCATAGTATAAGGTAGGTAAAGTAATTATTCATAAACTTAGTTTATTGGCTAAAAATATGCATTATAAATTCTTTAACTAGATATAACGACTAATAGCGATACGAAAAAAACATTTCCGATTAATTTTATTCATTAGCAAAAAATAGAAACAAATACAATTTTTTTAATAATTTAAATTTTTCAAAAAAATATTTATAGACTTGATAAACAATTGATAAAGAAGAAGTACATGTATGTTTTAGGATTTGTAACTGGAATAGGGCCGATAAATGAGTCGATTGGTTAAGATGCGCTGATTATGGACCATTATATAGCAAGCCTTCTTTCACCCTCTCTTTCTGCTCATTATCCTCTTCCAACAAATTATTGCCTTCAATTCCTAGCTTTCGCACACTTTTTTTTTTTAATTACTTCTCAACACGTTCACATACTTGTTAGCATTCATAATACATACCATCAATAATTTCTAATTTACCTACCCCACAACAACCAAACCTCCGCCATGATTCACAGTAGTAGTAGTTTTTTAGGTTCAAATACTTTGTCCCTTTACCTCCAAACAAAGTTGCTTCCATCTAATCCAGATATGTATGGAATTTGCTTTCATCGGAAAAGAAGACATTTTCCCAAGAAAAGGGTCCATTAACATGGTCGCGGGCAAACTTGAATGTTGCTGCTCTAGCCTTATTTCCTGCTGGATGTAGGCTATTGGTCACCGTTTGGAGTGTCACAGTTTCCAGCCAAGCTGCTTCTCAGCAGTTACATGAGGACTTTGAACAACTGTCACCATTTCACCAGATTGACGGGCTCAGAGAGAATATATTGGATGGCCGGCTGAATTAATCTTACCTTTTTTTACCATCCATCGCTTACTCGATCCTTCCTGAAATAGTTTAACAATATGGTCTTTGAGATGAGAACTAAATTGTTTAGATTTGGGAGACATTTTGGTTAAATTGTCTTTTGATAGGGAACTAAAGAAGCCGATAGGGAATGCTCCAAATATCAGCCCATCTTAATCCAATGAGTCTATTCCAGTTCAAAATTCAACATAGATCTAATTCATCTTTATCAATTGTTTATTAAGTGTATGAATAATGTTTTTAGCTTGATAAATTACAAATTTAAAAAATGTATTTGTTTTTAATTGTTGCTACTGACTAAAATGAGTGGTAAATGTTGTTGTGATTCGCTTCCTGTCAGAATATCACCTTAAACAATTTATAAAACATATTTTTTGCCAATAAACTAAGTGTATCAAACGTTTTTTTTACCCACTGTATGAACTTAAATATGAATTTGATAAAGTTAGGAATACTTTTGACTCACATGATATATTGATTTTTTTAATATTAATTACACTATTTTTTATGATTTATAATTTGAGAAATGATGAGATAATAATACAAATTTGAGATTCACAGTAAATATTTTTATTTTATTTTTAATCTGAGCCGGAGTAGAGGATTGGATGTACCGTATAAGATTCCCTTTTAAATCTAATCTGCATACAACCATGTCGGCGCCTACTTTGAGATGGTGCTTCATTTAGCAAATATTACTCGGCTCTATTGCTTCTCTCCTCGAATGATTCTCTATCAACTTGCATTTATATTAATATTTGTTTGCTCTCTAACTAAAATATTCCTATAGGCATCCTTAGCTCAGTTTTAGTATTACTCAAGTTGCCGCTTATTCCATTCAAGTTGGCCTACCTAAGCATTTTAACTATTTCCAGTTGTGTTTATTTGTATGAGATCCCGCTTGTTGTTTATTTTATAACGCCAAACATTTTTAAGGCACTATAACAGCTTTTTCAAGTGATGTGTCATTTTAATATTTCAAGTAGGACAACTGCTCTTTCATGAAAGCTATGTCATTTGAATCAATGTCTAACATTATCACTTATGCATATTTGATGTTGAGCCTCTCTAGTATCTTTTATAACTTTATTATTATATTGAAGAAGCTTTCATTTTGAACAAACTAAATAAAAACTTCATTTTTATTGTTTTTAATTTACAAAAGACTTTGAAAAAAAAAAACAATAACACATTATTGAGGGCAAGTAAACCTTAGGCAAGAGGCTCGGGTTGGCCGTGCGAGTTGGGGCGTTAGTCCTAATCTCCCATGGCAGGCCTAGAGTGGCGGGTTCGAATCCCGCCCTGGGCAGTAGAAATTTATTTAATGACGGACTCATTAAATAAACTCCTTGGCCCCACCCTGCCTAGAAATGGATGGTAACCTGTAGATAACCCGTCCCGAATAGCCTAGCCTAGTAGCATAAAGTGGACGTAAAAAAAAAAAAAAACAACAATGTAAAACTACAATATCTTTTGTTTAGTCATAAATGTTTTAACTATTGCTGAGTTTGTCAGACTAGACGTAAACATTATTGGTCACAAATATCATATAAGTGGATAGCATTATAAACTAAGTAATATTCTCAATTTATATTTCCAAAAGCAGTCCCTCACACATCAAATATATCTATTTTATGTATTTATTAGCCATTCTTAAAAATATTCTATTGGTCGGCTGTATAATTGGTCCCCAATAAATTGTTGACTCCCACTATAATTTTTAACGTTTGTCATCTTTATACTTCGTTTTACGATAAAAGTGTGTTTAATTATTGTTACTCTAAATAACTTTTGTTATATATATGTTTGCCGAGAAACTAATAAGAAACGAAAGATCACAATTTTTTATTTTAGGCTTCCCTTAAAACCCTCACTCCTGTTTGTACCTAAAAATTTTAATATAACTTATAATCAGGAAGGTTTTAATACTAAATTACATAAGGAGATTCGTTGAGTTCGGTTCAGTCATTTGTGTCCTTTAAAATGGTTGATTCCAGCTTTAGTTTTTAGTGTATCTCTCGTTTAAACTTTGTTATACTACAAATAGTATAAAACAAAAGTTACTCACAATAACAAAGCAAACAACTTTTTTAATATGCACGTTTACCGAGAAACAAATAAAAAATGAAATATCGTAAATTTTTATTTCAGGTCTCCCTTATAACCCCTACTCCCGTTTGAACCTAGAAATTTCAATAAACTTTATAATCAGGGGGTGTGAGTACTAAATTACGTACTGAGTTTCGTTGAGTTCGGTTCAGCCTTTTATGCCCTTTAAAATGGTCGACTCCCGTTATAGTTTTTAGAGTATATCTCGTTTAAACTTTGTTATACAACAAAAGTGTATATAACCAAAGGTACTCTAAATAACAAAATAAACAACTTTTGTTAAGTGTATATTTGTCGAAAAACCAATAGGAAATGAAATATCGCTATTTTTAATTTCAGGCCTTCTTTATAACACCCACTCCTGTTCGTCTCAGAGAATATTAGTACAGCCTATAGTCTAATTTGGGTTAATAGTGACATATGTACCAAGTTTCATAAAATTCGGTTCAAAAGGTAACAAACAAACAGACACCAAAGCCACAAATTGTAGACATTGTGTCTATGGCATGTGAAACGAAAAAATATTGTTAAATTTCGAAAAAAAAAACATCAATGTACTGACAGAGGTTACAATTTTAAATATATATTAACGGGTTGATATGAGAGGAGGGAGAGGGGAGCTAGAAAATTCCAAATATCCCTGTTATTCTGGGCCAGATCCAAACATTCTAACAACTAATCTTGTTCCATTTAATTTAATTTTCTATAAATGTTGTTTTGTGTATATTTTGTGTCTAATGTTAAGCGAGATATATGTATTTATTACTTTACAGCATTGAGTCAGCACCCCCCACTCCTACTGATCTACTCATTAATAAACAAGAAGTTGATAAGTCTTAAAATATTTTATTCCTCTCTCAAACATCAAATATGGTTTTTAGTGAATGTTTATTTTGTGAAATACATGCAAATACTTTATGTGTGACATCATTAATTAAGATTTGTGTTTTTGGCTTAAATTATGTTTATTTGATAATAATTGATATTTAAAAGTTTGTTCCAAGACTGAAGATGATATATGCCAGTGGCTGAAATCGGCCCACGAATTGGAGGGCCATTCGAAATATCTCACTTATTCTGAGTCAGATCATGAAATGTTATAAATAGAACCGACCTTTTAAAGCATTTATCGTATTTTTCTATAATCGTTCTTCAATACAATTGTCTCTCAAATATTAAGCAAGTAATTTGTATTTCTGTTATGCCTGTAATAAATCTGAGATTGCATTACATGAACCTATCATAAACGACCATATATTTTATATATTGAGTAATGCCAGCACAAAGCTCAGTTAGATTATTATTTATGAGTATTTAAATGTAGAGTTTATACCTGTACTTTAGAGTTTTATCCAAGTTGGAGTTAAGTGCCCATGTGCTCCGGCATTTTGGCAGATAACGCCCATCGATATTTATAATAACATTCACTGCTCTTAAAGTCGATACACTAAACAATTATTCGAGATGAATTTCAATAATAAAATCACGTTTAATATACTTTTTGAGCATATATGATCGGCGGGGGCAAAGTGGGTCTTGGGCTGAGGCTGGGGGATTAAGTGAGTGATAGCTGAGATTGTCAGGAAGGGTGGCCGTTGTCGGCGATATATCGTTAATTCCTTCAGCATTCGGCCTCCCCATCCCCTAGACATCCTCACACGGCAGAGTATTATCTTAGAGAACTTCTGTAAACCAGCTAAGTTCATTCCTTGTAATTTAGTTTAAGTATATATGTGTCCCCCAGTGGCGGCTCGCGTATAGGTACTGCGGAACTGCAGCACCCCCAATTTCCACTTGATATTATCTATAACATTTGATATATATATATATATATATATATATATATATATATATATATATATATATATATATATAATGAGCCTTTTTATTTAATTCTTTCTTTAAGCTTAATGCAGTAACCACCCCCCAGTTTATGAAAAAAGATACAAAAAAATCTTTGTATGAACTGTGAGCTTCACAGTTCCAGCGGCGAGATGTTTGACTGTTGTGCGCATGCGCACACAGAAAGCTCAGCAAAGGAGAGAGGGCACTGTCGTTTCCGCAGTGCCGACCCTGGCGTGCTAAGGCTAAACATTTTCTGGAGCAGCACCCCCACTAATTTTAGCTACGAGCCGCCACTGGTGTCGCCTTTATATCGCTAAAAGGTGACTATCATTTTCAATTTGTATTTATAATCGACGCATTTTGGGTTATAAATAAGTTTATATGTATTTAAATGTTGAGTCAAGAGTCGATTGTTGGTGAAACCCTTCCTAAATTCTTTGTTAGTGATTTGGTTGTGGGAATTATTGATTTTACAGCTTCCACTGTCCATTGCCGCAGCCAGATCGCAACATGCCTTACGAGAGCCATCACTTTTAATCGTCTGATTTTTACCTTAAGTAACTGAGTCACTAAATATTTCATTTCTAGTTTTTGTTTCCATTTCTTCTTACATAGGCTTTTAAGTCAGGGAGAAATATAGATGAGATGGTGTCAAATGATGGCGGGTGCACAATACCAGATGGGAAATTGCTTGCTTTTTCCAGGCCCAGCCTGACAAATTTTTATTGTTCTCTAGCTGTTTGGATTTAATGGTACCATCATGCATTTCATATTTATAATATTTAGATATTCATAGAAATTAATTTACACAGAATTACAGTGTACACATTATTATACAGAAATTTTGTTTTATATTTCAGTTCTGAAATGCTCAATGACTCCTAAGACAGTGTGAAAAAGCAGTATTGTGACTATGATGAGTAAGACGGAGAAGAGGAGGCAGTATTGAGAGTTAACTGAAGCAGCTGTATAAAATCATTTCATCTCCCTCTCTCATCCTCCATGCTTACTTTCTCCTCCAACTCTTCCCACTTAATGCTACTATCTTAATTTTCATATTTATTATACTATATCTTATACGATATTTCAATGGTCACATTTTTATATAGAAATTACTTACATCCAGCTTTCTGGCTTAAATTTACAATTTCATCTTTTCTCTCGGAGAAATCTTAAGGTGGTATTTTTGAAAACTGTCTTCCAATATCTATTGTTTATATATATTGGAATCGTATTGAAAACAATATGTATGAATATATACTATATATATATATATATATATATATATATATACATATTTACTAGCTCAGATACCCGGCTTCGCCCGGGAATTGATTTGAGGCTGAATGGTGATGGTATTTTTTTAGCAAGGCTTTACTTTGCATACTATTTTGACATTTACCCGTTCCAGTGTTTAGGGTTTATACCCGTTGTTGGTGTGGATTTATTAATAATAAAATTAACTTTTTATGTAAGACTTCACTATTCTCCATATTGTCATATTTCCCATCTCCTGTGTATTATGCATAGATTTCAGTTATTAAGGACAAAATATTAACATAGATTTGAATTAATTTTTCCAGGTGACGTACCTTGCTCCATTCATTGTTCCTCGAGAAATGTATAGAACAAAAGTTACTCTAAATAATAAAGTAAACAACTTTTGTTATGTGCACGTTTGTCGAAAAACAAATAGACAACGAAATATCGCGAATTTTTATTTCAGGCCTCCCTTATAACCCCCCCCCTCCATAAATTTTAATATAGCATATAATCATGGAAGAATTAATGCTAATTGACATACCCAGTTTTTTAAGTTCGGTTCAATCGTTAGTGCCCAATAAAATAGTTGACTCCCGCTTTAGTTTATAGTGTATATCTCGTTTATACTTTGTTAAAAGACAAAATGTATATCAATAAAGTTACTTCAAATAACCAAATAAACAACTTTTGTCATGTGCATATTTGCAAAAAAACCAATGGACAACGAAACACCGCTATTTTTAAATACAGGCCTCCCTTACAACCCCCACTCCTGCCCGTCCCTAGATCTGTTGGTATGGCTTATTATAATGAAGGCTTATTAGTGCATTGGCTTATGAAGAGGGTATTAGTGCTAATACACATACAGAGTTTTATTTAGTTTGGTTGAGTCGTTAGCGTATATTTCGTTTATACTTTGTCATAAGACAAAAGTGAATATAACAAAAGTTACTTCAAATAAAAAAAAAATAAACTACTTATGTCATGTGCATATTTGCAGAAAAACAAATAGAAAACGAAATTCCGTTATTTTTAAATTCATGCCTTCCTTACAACCCCCGCTCCTGCCCGTCCCTCGAAATGTTGATATGGCTTATTATAATGGAGGGTATTAGTGCTAATACATATACCGAGTTTTATTTAGTTTGGTTGAGTCTTTTGTGCCAAATAAAATTTTTCACTCTGCTAAAGGTTTTAGCGTATAACTCGTTTATAATTAGGTATACGAAAAAAGTGTATGTAACAAAAGTTACTCTAAATAACAAAATAAACAACTTTTATTCTTTCCAATATGAACTATAAGTATTTAAGTAAAGCAACGTTGATAACACTCTAAGCGAGAGCGGAAGTTGTCAGGAGACTAACACAGTTAATCGTGTTAATTTATATCCTGTGAAATGCAGTATTTTGCTTTTTACTCACATTTATTATTAAGTATATAAGTAAGCTAGGATTGGTTTTTGACAGTAAATATGTGGATTTAATTATAATAAATGCTAATAATTTAAAATATTCACGGTGTGTCAAGCAGTGGAGAGGGACTTATTTTCATTTATTCTTCAAAACTAAAATTTCTATTCTTTAAGTCGCCTGCCTGACCCTCACGGGAAAACAATGCGCCCAGACGGGAAGTTTAGTTGTAAACATTGAAGCCTTGCCCAAAAAAAAAAATGCCATCCTCATTCAGCCTCAAATTATTTCCCGAGCGAAGCCGGGTACCTTAGCTAGTATATATATAACATTGTAACCTCTGGCTGTGCATTGATTTTTTTCGCGAAATTTCACGATAACTTTTCGTTTCACATGTCATAGACACCATAACTGCATTTTGTTTCTTTGGTGTCTGTTTGTTTGTTACCTTTTCACGCTTAACCGAATTTCATGAAATTTGGTATGTATATTACTACTAACCCAACTACACTTTAGGCTTTGTTAATATTCTTTGGGAAGAACAGAAGTGGGGGTTGTAATGGAGGCCTGAAATTAAAAATAGTGATATTTCGTTTCCAATTGGTTTTTGGGTAATTATGCACATAACAAAAGCTGTCTATTTTGTTATTTAAAATAACGTTTGTTATATTCACTTTTGTTTTGTAACAAAGCATTAACGAGATATACACTAAAAAGAAAAGCAGGAGCCGACAGTTTTATTGGGCTCTAACAATTGAACGGAACTTACGAGTAACAATACTCGGTATGTGTGTTAGCACTAACTCCTCCATGATAATAAGCGGCACCAACATTTCTCGAGAGGAACAGGAGTGGGGGTTGTAAGGGAGCCCTTAAATTAAAAATAGTGATATTTCGTTTTCTATTGCTTTTTAGGCAAATATGTACATGGCAAAAGTTGTTTATTTTGTTATTTAGAGTAAATGTTGTTATATACACTTTTGTCGTATACCAAGTATAAACGAGATATACACTGAAAACTAAAACGGTAACTGACAATTGTATTTGGCACAAACGATTGAACGAAACTTAAGAAAACTCGGCATGTGAATTAGTATTAATTCTTAAACGATTATAAGCTATATTCATTTTTTTAAGTTCAAACGGGAGGAGGGGGAGGGGGTACCAGAGAAGCCTGACATAAAAATTCGCGATATTACATTTCTATTCGGTTTTCAGTCACTGTTGGTCTTTGTACCGTATCTCAAGGGAAAGGAAGTTTAATTCAAACATAGTTTGGCGGTCAGAATACTGATTATGAATTATATATAAAAAAAAAAAAAACTACATGCACAGGAGACGGGAAATATAAAAATATTGTGGACAGTAAAGCCTTAAATAACAAATAATTTTATTATTAACAAATCCACAGCAATGACAGGAAAGTAAAGGCTTGCCAAAAAAAAATAGCACCATCATTAAACCTCAAATGAATTCCCGAGCGAAGCCTGGTACCTTAGCTAGTACCATCTATAATGAACGTATTTCCAGTCAAAAACCAATCCGAGCACATATAGTTTAAGCATAGTTTTATACATAAGATTATATTCGTAATAGTAGATCTCAGTGGAAATCACTTCCCGTAATGCCAGCATTTCACAGGAAATAAGTAAACTCAATTAACTGTTTTGCCTCTCGTCAATTTCCGCTATCGCATGAGCCTTATCATCATCGTTTTCCTTAGATTATTGATTAAGAAAATTATTTAAATAATTTATCTACCTGATGGAACTAAATAGTAGTGGTACCCTAAAAATAATTTCATATATATGCAAAAAGCTAGATGAGGGGAAGAGAGGCCTCCCTGCAACATAAGTAATTCTTTAAACATTCAGATCGAGTATATATTAAATAACGGAAATACTCTTATAGTTTACATTTCTACTGGAAATAAACAACAAAGTTATTTTATAGGGAAAATAAATAAATGAGGAGGAAGCGACGGAGATTTCTAACCTCATAAACCCGAATCATTCTCAGTACTATCATATAAGACTAAAACATCACTCGCATCTTTTGTCATAATACGCATTTATTAAAAACACTTAAATAAGTACTAATAAATTTAATGACTCCCGCTATAGCTTTAGCGTATATCCCGTGTTTACTTCATTTTACGACAAAAGTGAAAGCAACAAATGTTAGTCTAAATAAAAAAATAAACAGCTTTTGTTATGTGCAGAATTGCCGAAAAACAAATAGAAAATGAAATATCGCGAATTTTTATTTCAGGCCTCCCTTATAACCCCCACTCCCGTTTGAACCGAAATTTTTTAATATTGCTTATAATTATGGAAGAATTATAAGCTGAATGATAATTCACATACGCAGTATCTCGTTTATACTTTGTTATCAAACAAAATTTAATATCGCAAAAGTTACTCTAAATAACAGAATAAACAACTTTTGTCATGTGCATATCCCCCATAAACCAATAGGAAACGAAATATCGCTATTTATAATTTTAGGCCCCCCACTCCCGCCCATCCCTAGTAATGGTGGAACAGCTTATTATCATAGAGGAGTTAGTGCTAATACATATACCGAGTTTTGTTTAGTTCGGCTGAGTCTTTTGAGCCAAATAAAATTGTTCACTCCGCTAAAGGTTTTAGCGTATAACTCGTTTATAATTAGGTATACGAAAAAAGTGTATGTGACAAAAGTTACTCTAAATAACAAAATAAACAACTTTTGTTATGTGCATATTTGCAGAAAACCCAATAGGAAACGAAATGTCGCTATTTTTAATTTCACGCCGCCCTTATAACCCCCACTTCAGTTCGTCTCAGAGAATATTAATATAGCCTAAAACCTAAGTTGGATTAGTAGTAATATACATACCAAGTTTCATAAAATTCTGTTCAGCCGTTTAACGTGGAAAGGTAACAAACAAACCTTAAGTTCCGTTCAACCGTTAGTGGCAAATACAATTGTCTACCGTTTTAGTTTTCAGTGTATATCTGGTTTATACTTGGTATACAACAAAAGTGAATATAACAAAAGTTACTCTAAATAACAAAATAAACAACTTTTGTCATGTACATATTTGCCGAAAAACCAAAGAAAACGAAATATCACTATTTTTAATTTCAGGGCTCCCTTACAACCTCAACTCCTGCTCCTCCCTAGAAATGTTGGTACCGCTTATTACCATGGAGATGTTAGTGCTAATACACATACCGAGTTTTATTTAGTTCTTCTGAGTCTTTTGTACCAAATAAAATTGTTGACTACCGCTATAATTAGAGTTATAATCTAACTCCATGTAATACAAAATTTAATTGACAAATGAACAACAAATAGCTTTTGAAGAAATTAAACAAATAACATGACATTAGAAAAAGTCATTTTACTTAACTATACAGATTTTAATAGAAAATTTTTTATAGAAACGGATAGTTCCAACCATGGTTCAGGCGCTGTTATACATCAATTAGCCGATAACAGTCAACAAAAAATAATAGCCTATTGTAGTCATACTTTTAATGGATCTGAACTAAACTATTATTCAACTGGAAAAGACCGTTTAGGAATTATTCACTCAATTCAATATATATATATATATATATATATATATATATATATATATATATATATATATAATATATATATATATATATATATATATATATATATATATTAAATATTAATTTGACTTTTAAAAAATAATGCTTTCATATATGGAAAAATGTTAAATTTTAAGAATTGCTATTTTGATATAGATTATCAAACTCAATTATTACGGGGAAGTTAATAGGTAATGACAAAATTATAACATTGAATTTACATGATTTACAATTTTATTATTTATAAAACAAAAGATATCTTAATAACTATTTACAGATAAAATTTAATTTTAATTTAATACTAGTAAGTTTATACAAAAAATAGCACAAGCCCCCTTTTATTTTTTTTTTTCATTTTTATTTTTGTACAAATTATTATTATATATAGCTACTCTTATATAAACAAAGTATACATAGACATATAAATAAACTCTTGTATAAAATAACTACAACTTCAATCTATAATATTGGTATGTAAAAGTTAATATTAAGTCATTCAATGAAATCTTAAAAGTCTAAAGTAATCAATCCTTAACTAAATCTGGCAGTGATTCCAATCGTATACAATTAAAAAACAAAATCAATCAATGATCAAATGAGCCAAGCAATACGACTGTTCAAAATAATTAAATGTACCTCCCTCCATGTTTTCATTAATTAAGACTAGTCTAAAAATAACTTAGGAAGAAAAATAAATTTTGAAGATCTCAATTCTAAAATTAAAATAAAAATACAGATCATTTTCCTGTTCAAAGTATAACTAAACATGTAATAGTTACACAATACACAGTGCGAATAAATAAATAAAAAAATATAAAGTGACATTAAATGGGATGGAAGTAAACTCAAATACTCCCCAAAGACAGAAATGCCATTTTGATAGATTTAAAACCTGTATAATAAAAAGCACAAGGAGAATACATACACACATAAAATACATGGGGAAATAGTTTAATTAAACAAAACCAATTAATTCTAAACAAACATTATGAATTTGAAATAATTGTTAAGTAATAAATAATGTCTATAGAATATAAATAATATTGGGACTGTGGGTGTTTATATTATTAGTCGAGTTATAAGAGCATACTCATTTATAGAGCTATATTCTATTATGAATGATGTAAGTTGGGGAAACTATTGCCATCTCTCTTGATTAAATAATCCCATTAATAATTTATCACAATATAATATGTATAAATAGCAGCAAAGAGTAACTAAAATTAATATAGGCGGTTGTGTAAGTTTGCAGCTATTTAACTATATTTACTAGCTCTGATGTGTCTCATTATAATTCGAAATAAACCTGGTCCAATTAAATCACTTAAGTATCAAATAAATTACTAAGGAAAATATAACTGCTTAAATTGAGTCATGTTTTCTCTTTTGAGATACAAAATTATAAAACAACAGATAGATTAATAAATCATTATACATAGTTTGCACACTGAAAACAAAATATTATAACATTATCTCTAAATGAACGTGAAGAATTTATATAATTGAATCTTTATTTTAGAAAATAATAATTGCAAATTACATAAATATACAAACAACTATTCTCTTATATGCATACCATCACCAAAACAATATAAAATAAACAAGGTTAACATTAATTTTGATGAAATATAAACATCTCATTAAATAACATTGCATAAAATTTAGATATTACATTTTACCTCGAATTTATAACAAAATATTATGTAGAAAAAAACGATGTTAGGCACACAGCCAAAACTTTTTAAAGAAGTAAAATGAGAAATGTACATTTATTCATAGATGGTTTACAAAATTTGTTAACCTAGAATAAGACCAATCACTGCATTTATGGAATACATGCTTGATATTCATTCTATTAAAAAGATTCACTTAATACTTAAATTTACGAAAGGAAACTGGTAGCATTATCAACAAAAAAAAATTATTAATATTTTTAAAAGGGAATTAGAATAAACTCAAAGGGGCTTGGAAAAAACAAAAGAGGTTTGAAAACCTTATTTAACAAGAAAATAATAACTAATTCACAAACTAAGACAAGAGGGTTTACAACACATATTACTACATATTTTGCCAACACTTTTCAAATGTGCACATCAAGAGCCAGAAAATCGACTGGCGGCTGTGTACCTAAATTAAACAAAACAAAAACAAATATCAGCTCAAATATATTCTTATAGTGACACCAACAAAATTATAAAAAAATATTGAAACAGCCAAATAAAATAAGATATCTCATACATATGTATGAGTGTCTTATGTCTCTCTTTTTGGTCCATTCAAAGCTATTCTTCTAGGGCTGACACACACATATCCAGCACCAACATCACGGCCTGCTACAAGAAGGTTCATAAGAACTGAGTTTCCACCGCCTTGATCTGGCCCAGGTATTGTTTGCTTCCTTTTTTTGGCACAATCTTGCCCTAAAGAAGACACTCTCTTTCTTCGTTCAACATCAACTGAAAAAAAGAAGAAGTAAATTACACCTGATAAAAAGAAAATGAATTTACATTATACTGATTATTGTCGGCGATAATTATAGAATATGTTGCACAGTATTAATTAACGTTGCTATCTGCTATTTCAGAGTAATAATTTATATCTTTTATGATATTTAGGAGGTATCGGCTACAATGAGTACTCAATCAATCCAAAAGATATTTTAAGGTATTTTGGATGCTGACAGTTTCAGGCATCTTTGTTATCTTTCTTCAAAACTATAATAATGAACAAGTATGTACAATACAATAAATACTATGTATGAAACAAAATTTTATAATATTGAACAATGAAATGGAGGAAAACAAAAAACGTTTTGTGATGAAACCAACTGTATGAATGAAAGGAAACTGAAGAAAATATAGGGACAAAAAGAAATAAGCACAAATATAATAATAAAAATGACATACCAAAATGTTTTAAGGGATATACGATCCCATTTGTTGAATTTTTAGTTATCTGGGAATCGCCAGGAACATTCATCATGTCACGCAATGACAATAAGAAAGCTCTTGACAAAATAAGAAGATTTTTGCACGTATTGCGGCTCTCCAAGAAGCTCTCAGCTTTGGTATTTTTTTTTTTTATTTGTTTAAATATAAATCTGTGTTAATATAGTTATTGTCATCATATTTAAATTTATTCATTTTTCAAAGTTTCTTGATAACCCCCCCCCCTCAAAAAATAATAATATAAGAACTAAAATACAAACACCTAATACTTATACTCAGTCTCTAACAAACTTAAAATGATGTGGAACTATTCATTGCAAAGAAAAGTATAAGTAAATAAAGTAATATTTTCAATGAAAAATAAGTAACTAAAAATATTACTTAGTCCACCATTTGGTGAAACAACAAATCCCATATGAGGTCCTCCACCTTGGTCTGGGTATTTATTGAGGGTATCTTCCTTATCAACTTGTAAAAGATGAGCAAGGCTTGAAAAATCTTCTTGAGGTTTGATTTCCAAGGGTGAGGGTGAACTGAAAAAAATAAAGAAATAAAATTATAAATAAGTAGTTAAGGTACCCGGGTTCACTCAAGAAATCATGACTGCATTCCTGGGGGAGTCTCAATAATGATTCCAATTTCTTTTGGCTTTACAATGCACAATATGTCTACACTTCCCGTCTCGGGTCTTTAGCTTACTATTTATTCTAGTAACTATAGTGAACTTATTGAATTTTTTAGTCTCAAAGAATAAAATAAAAAAAAAATTAAAAAATGAGTTCTTGATCAATCTCTTTCCAATGTTCAAAACACTGCTAATATAAATAAATGAAGAAGAACCTTTGTATTCATAGTTGTATTTACTTATGCTGTGATATGTGTAACATATTAGCGGATCAATGCTGATAATTAGTAGACGTAAATGGTGGGGTACACCTCCACAGCACTTTCAATTCCCTTTGACATAGTTTCGTTTAAATGACTTTTTTAATTTAACGAAATATTTCTAGGGGAGAACATAACATCACTAAAAGAGCAAATAATAAGTGATGTCTAAGTCATTACCATGTAAAGTTTAATGAGTACATATGTTGTACTGGTTTAAACACGCCATTTAATGTTTAGCTGAAATTTAAAACAAACATCATCTTTACTTTCAATTATTAAGGATCAACTACCTCTTTCCACCAAAAGACAACCCCAGTCGGGTGGATTAAAGTCAGCCTGCCAGCAACAGCTGTGTTATCTCCTCACAACTTCTGCTCAATTATTTGGTTTAAATTATAGTAACTTCAGTTATTCTAAATATTAATAGGAATCCTTAAAAATAAGCCTAGAAAGATAACATCATTGTTGATAGTATGCCTATATTAAAATCACTTAAATGAGTACTAATAAAATCATTGACTCCCGCTATAATATTTAGTGTATATCTCGTTTATACTTCGTTATATGACAAAAGTGTATGTAAAAAAAAAGTTACTCTATATAACAAAATAACACTTTTTGTTATGTGCATCTTTACTGAAACCCAATAGGAAGCAAAACATCGATATTCTTCATTTCAGACTTTTCTTAAAACCCCCATTCCTGGTCGTTCCTAAAAATGTAATTATAGCTTATAATCATGATGGAATCAATGCTAATTCACATACCGAATTTTGTTTAGTTCAGTTCAGTCTTTTGTGCCTAACTAAATTATTGCCCACCGCTATAGTTTTTAGCGTACATCTCATTTATACTTCAGTATAAGACAGTGGTTTCCAACCTTTATGCTACTACGCCTCCCCGAAAGAAAACATTTTTTTTGTACGCCTCCCCGAAAGAAAACATTTTTTTGTACGCAAAGATATCGGCACTGCACTGTCCTTTACTTAAACACAGCACTATACTGTTCTTTTCATACACGGCACAAGACTGTTCTTCACATAAAACACTTTACTTCACTGTTCACTAAAGCTGCACTGAACAGACTGTTGATCAGATTGAGAGCTGAGAACAAACTAACTCGGGCGGACTGGGTCCTTATATAGCTTGGTGGCAAAACATCAAAAGAACACGTCCAGAACAGGACTGCTATTGCCCAGAACGAGCTACAACATCTGTTGGCTTTTTTCATCTACTTCGTACTTCTTAAATATGTGACTAACTCTGTTTAATTTTTCATGTACGTAGTTTTCGGAACAATATATATATTTATATATATATATATATATATATATATATATATATATATATATATATATATGTGTGTGTGTGTGTGTGTGTGTGTGTGTGTGTGTGTGTGTGTGTGTATATCCTTCTTATTATGGGCCCAATATTTTTATATATCCTTCATAGTTTTAAGGCAAGAGTCACCAATAAAAAACATTTTCTTGCTCAAACTTTATTCATGCTGCCCTACATGTTTCATAGTTTCTATACCACCAATTCAGAGGATATACCTTTTTAAAAAAATAATAACATTAATTTTAAAAAAAATGTTAACATTAATTTAGTAAAACCCTATGTTTCTTCTTCTAGATTCTTTGCTAGATATTGTATTAATAAGTGCCTATTTATTAAATCTAATTACAGATTGCTAATTACATTTGTGAAGTGGTCGTTTCTGTCTTATGTTAGTTCCGGCAGTACTCACTGGGGAGGTAGTTGATACTCAGATTCCACAAGTAGGTTAAGTCAGCTAACTACAAATCGATTATTTAAACATCAACCTTCAGCTCAATTATTCCGTGTCAAAATTTAAAATTGATTAATTTAAGATAAAATTCTATCAAATATATGATTGAGGTATTTAATTTCTGTTTTTTTTTTTTTAGGTTTTATTATGTGAATATTCTCTTTTATTTTTTGTTTACTATTATTTCTATCTTCATCCATTATCTGAACTTTTCCTAAATTTGAGGTGTGTTTAGCCTTTTATTCAGCAGCTGCGAGGATCCACCAATACCAGTTCCATTGGAGGGGTTACAGCTTATTTTGTATACTTTAGATTTTGATTCTGTTACTTTATCTTTAATTCTAGTATAATTTTTTTTATTTTATTGTTATATTTCCTGGCTATATTTCATACCCCATTACAAATTAGTTTCAGTTTTCTATATATTTGTGGGTGATAGCTGAATGAATAGAACGGTTGTAATTATTATCAACAACCTCCCCAGTGAGTACACCACAACCAACATAAGAGGGAATCGACCACTTCACAAATGTTATTAGCAATCTGCAATTAGATTTAGTAAATATATCATGTAAGTTGGTAATTATTAATACTGTATCTAGTAAAGGAACATCTTAGGGTTTTGCTAAATTAATATTAATTTTTTTTTTAATTAATTTTATTATTTTTTGAAAAGAGAGAATGCCATTGAATTGGTGGTATAGAAACTACGAAACATGTAGGGCAGTATGAATAAAGTTTGAGCGAGAAAATGTTTTTTATTGGTGACTCTTGCCATAAAACTATGAAGGATTTATATATATATATATATATATATATATGTTACCATTCTAATGGTCGCAATTATGGTTTTATTGTTATGAAAGTGTTTTACTTTTTCAATTCGGACTTCCCTATAATTTGTATGACAAATGTGTATATTACAAAAGTTACTTTAAATAACAAAATAAGCAAGTTTTGTTGCGTCCTCCCTTATAAATCCTACTCCTGTTCGTCACAGAGAATATTAATATAGCCTAAAGTCTAAGTTGGGTTAGTAGTAATATACATACCAAGTTTCATAAAATTCGGTTCAGCTGTTTATGCGTGAAAAGGTAACAAAAGACACCAAAGCTAAAAATTGCAGATTCGTGTCTATGGCACATGAAATGAAAAAGTATCGTGAAATTTCGAGAAAAAAAATCAATGTACAGATTGAGGTTACAATTATATATATATATATATATATATATATATATATATATATATATATATATATGAAATTGAACTTCCTATTCATTATAAGAATAAATGATTGGGAATCCAGGTCTGAGTAAAATATTAATCACACAAGCTCTATTTAATTGATGATAGCGATATGGAAATAGTACAAAGTGAGACTAATTGGAGGAAATATTATTTTCTTAGAGAAGAAAATACTTTTAAGTCTTATCAATTGAAAATTTGAAATCAATTTTAGATTCTCTGTATATTAGTGACTAAAATATTGAGTTTCCCACGTATACATTCTATTATGAAGTGATTGTGGATTAGAAACCTATGATAAGACAAACCAATCTCTTAGCATTTTTTGAAGACACAGTATTTCCTAGGATATTTACAAAGAAAATACCAATTTGGTGAATAATTTCAGTGATACAAATTGTGATCAATTTTAAATAGTGATAGAGCTAAGTCGCTAACAAATGCTAGCTGAGTGACTAAGCTCTCCTTGAACTGCATCATACAAAATTTGAAACCTGGTCCTTCTGCTTTATAGACCAAGGGTATACCAACTGAACCATATCACATGCCAGACCTTGGTGGAACCTTCAAAACAAAAATCTGATTGAGACAGAAAAGCAGGAAAAGACAATGTCAACCCATAAATGTTTAACTATATGTTACAATATAGCTAAACATTTATGGGTATAATTTCAACATGGCTTAAAGTCATACAATATGCGAGGTAGTCAATACGGTTGTTGACAACCAAGAATGTAATAATTACAAGGGAATTTCTCAATTACTTCTCTGAAAAAAGGTAAGGTCAAGTCTTCCAAAAAATGCTATGCAATGGCTAAAAATGGCAGGCAGCAAACAATCGACACATTCCACTACAAGAAGAATAACGCAAATGTTTGTTCAAAATATAATTAAAAGGTTAATAATACAAATAAAGGTGTATGTCATTTATAAGATATATTTAGTGTGTTATTTTGAAACTAGTAATTTAAAACATTGTTTAAAGTTCCAATTAATTAATATCATGATAATAATCAATAAATAATGATATTACTTGAAAATATAACTTACCATCGAGTACTAGAATTATTGCTTCCACTTCCAATAGGAAAATTAACATTCCATATCAAGTCAGAGGACATGAGAATAGGTAAATCATCAGCTTCCGTCATAGATATATATGGAGCTCGGGTTGATATATCATCATTTTCAGAGTCTAGATCAATGTTAAGCAAAGATTTCATAGATGTATCTTCAAAATGAGCCTCATCTATACCGCAAAGAGATGGAAGGCTGCCTGGGCTCTAAGGAGAAAAAAATAACTTTTATAAAACAGAAACTATTCTACTCAACAGATCTCTTGAAAAAACCCTAATCGAGAAATGAATAATATTAGTTATAGATAAAACAATAATATGATTATAAACCAAAAAGCAAATCTCAATGTAAATAATGGTGCCCATAACACGAAGCAGCGGAATGCAAACAACCAAAGTAAAATATTAGGGAAATCAGGGCAATGTACAGTTCATGTTTTATCATATATACTTCTTTGTTAGTTCGGAAAAGGAATTTTAGTGTACAGGAGAGGATTGGGGGAGGGGGAGAGGGGGGGGGGAGAGAGAGGGAGAGAGAGAGAGGGAGAGAGAGAGGGGGAGAGAGAGAGAGAGAGAGAGAGAGAGAGAGAGAGAGAGAGAGAGAGAGAGAGAGAGAGAGAGAGAGAGAGAGAGAGAGAGAGAGAGAGAGAGAGAGAGAGAGAGAGAGAGAGAGAGAGAGAGAGAGATTTAAGGTTAACTATTAGATTTGGAAAAATGTTACTATTTTGAAATACAATTCTTGTCCTATCCAATTGAATATGAATCATAGTAGATTAGAAATATATAATGAGCAGGAGTATCGTGTTGGAGAAAAAACTTGTATTACATTTAAAATAGCTCCAAATCACAGACATATAAACAATACTAATGAACATTTAATTTTAATCATTTTCTTAAAAAAAAAAAAAAAAAAAAAAAAAAAAAAAAAAAAAAAAATACACAACTTACCTGTGATAATGATGGTGATAATGATCGAGTGGAGGAATCATCGCGGTAAGATGAAAATAGAGGTGTTTCTTTATCTTCATTTATGAGGGGATTGTAGTTGTCGGGCAGAATTTGATTCATCACCTCATTTAAGAGAGGATTTGTACCAAGAGGTACACATACATCTCCAGCAGTCGGAGCAAGGTGAGTTAAGTCTTCTGGTTCATCTTTCATGACTTTAAAAAAAAAAAAAAAAAAAAAAAAAATGAACTAAAGTAATTATACCTATATAAAATATCATAAATGGAGATATTTGGGTGCTATATCTTCTTTACAGTTTCTACAGCTTTAAACTCATTTAAGATTTCATTTGCACAAAATTCTTTGAAAGAATGAAATTACTTAATCATAAAAGCATGAAATTGTTATTTCTGGTAAGCCTCCCCTCTTTTATCATGTTAAGGTGTTTTGTTTAGATTTTAAATTGTGAGCTCCCGCTACCCCAAAACCAAAGAATTCTACCAGGACCACAAAAAACTTCCTAGAGTATGGAAAAATGTTTTCTGACTCAAAGAGATGACTAGCAAGGAAAACAACTACGTGAAAAGGGAGGGGGAATAGAGCACAATGAGAAGGTGATTGGCTGTTGGACGACTTAATACTAGGACAGTCAATCAGAATCTCATTTTACTAACCATCACATTCAGATTAAATATTTATCTGGAGTTAAATGACCTCTATATATCTTTCTCACAATGATTCATGTTATCCATATTATATGTAATGGATAAAAAAAAAATCTTCATATTAATACAAATTTTATTTTCCTCAGCATATTTCAATTGTGCTGTTTTATTGCAGATGAATAAATTCCTTGAGAAGGAGCAACATGCTCAAATACATTGGGGGAAAATAAAAATGTGTTAAAGGGAAGAAGTGAGGCAATTTTATTTTTTTCACACAACATGGTACAATATAAAGAATGTATATATAGGGGGGATGGAGGTGGAGGGGAGGGGGAGAGAGAGAGAGAGAGAGAGAGAGAGAGAGAGAGAGAGAGAGAGAGAGAGAGAGAGAGAGAGAGAGAGAGAGAGAGGCAAGCAGACAGACAGACAGACAGGCAGAAATAACTCTAATTGTTATAAAAAAATGGCAAGCAAAGGACCAGCATGTATTATAATATAAATATATGTTTAGATTGATACATTGAAATATCAAGTCAAGAAATGATCTATAATGTGTAATATTTTGGTATCTAGGGAAACAAAACTAATTAGATCATTCCTAAAATGGTTAGTGATGAAATTAAAATTATTTATAAGAATAAAATTTCAAATATGGAAAACTTAAAGGAATGTATACAATAGACATACATTTTTGTAATACTAGTATAAATGAAACAATGTAGATACATAACAAAAAATGAATGAATATTATTTAGGGTATTTTAAAGTGTGGCACAGTATCTGATGGATTTGATGTATACATCCATGAAACCAAATGACCTTCTCTAAGCATATAAACACTCAAATTTATATATTGAATGTTAAAGAAATTACCAGTGAATCCAGAATCATCATCAGTGTACATGAGGAATCTTGTATTCATATCTTTAGTTCTGGGAGCAAATATTTTCTTAGTGGCAGGCTGTGGTCGTTCTGGTTTGAATGTTTCACATGATGAGACAGTAGTGATATCTTTTTTTGTGTTTTCTTGACATTTTCTGTTCCATTCCAATTGATCATAGGAATATATTTCTACTTCATTAAGCTTTTCACTGAAATGAATAGAATATAAGTAATGCAAACATGATATAAACATCATGAAGGGTATAAAATATTAAATTAGTTTGTCAAACATCTGGCCCTAAAAGACAAAATCATCAAGAGTTGGACAGTAAAATATAATTACAGAATGTTCTATGACAGTAGATTGATTTAAAACTTAACACTCTTTTTACAATGAGTTCAATAAATATTGAACAAATGTTTTCAACACCATAGATTTCAATTTCAGACTTTTGGTATCATTTAAAAAAACAAATGAAATATTCCAGTAAACAGAAATTATATTTACTGATTGAAGTGCATTTTTTATGTTAAATGGCGTTTTTACAAAATGCAAATAAACATAAAATTAAAGTATTGAATAAGTACCTGAGGTTCAGTTAAGAATGGTATAAATGGGCAACACTTCTACAAGACTATAGCCTATAGAATAATGTAAATAAACAGAGCTGAATCAACCATTTTCACTTGAGATAACTATGTCAACTGATATAAAGAAATCTTTATTTAGATCCTAGTCAGTCATCAGTGCCAATTCTTATTCTGAGCTGAACTGACACCTTCAATAGCAGACAAGATTTACAAGCCAATATCTTTTATCTTTTGTTTTAATCATCTATAGGTTTTCTCGAGGCAAAATATTATTCAACAAACTCTTATAATAGTAATTAAAAATGAGGGGGCAATAATTACTAACACAAAATTAATAAAATGAAATTAAGACAATCTTTCACATATTTCCTTTAATTGAAATTTACAGATTTATTATTTTCATCTCATAATTCAATTTAAAAAATACTATGAGAATCATACAAAAATACAATCATGAATTAAAAATAAATGGTATAATAAATAGGGTTTAAAAGTAACTAGAGAAAATTTAAATATTTGTTTATATAATGAGTGAGCTTTATAATGAATATTTACTAATGAATAAAAAAGTTACCAGAAAGGATATCATTGCCAATTTGGCAGTTGTACAGAGGATTTCATTTAAATATAATAATATTGATAATGCTAATGACTTGTATTGGTCTCTTATATTCCAAATGCACATAATTATAAACATTTTAATTCAGCCAAAAACCCTCAACTAGACAATAGACTTTTTAATGTAATAAAAAAATTATTATTTCTTATAACTAGGAATTGAAGGTTTAGGTTCAAAATAATAAAACTACATTTATGAGTAATTTTGAACCCAATTAAATTATTCAGTTAACAGTAGATATTAAGCACCAATTGATGTTAAAAATATCTTTAAGTGCATTAGAGTACATTATATAAAACTATTTAATCAATTACACAAACATCTTTGCCTTTTGATCTATAAGAAAGAAATTGGTATTCAAAGTTCTCTATGTTTCAATAATTTAAACATACTCTCAAACTATATATGCTCCAGAATAGTCCTGTTTGTTTCATCTTTATTATCACTCTTTTATTTCTGTAGATTTTCGAATGAAAATGCCTAAATCCAGACAACTTCTATAGTATATAGAACAGCTATAGTATTTCTATTTCATTCAGGAAGAAAGAATTTATTTTGAAATAATTTAAACTATATGCATGCAAAATAAAAGTTAATACAATAGAGCTCAGCTCAAATGATTCTAGTCATATTATAGTGATATTAAAAATTTGAATTATTGAAATTAACAGTTGAATATGTTTAACAGATTTTATATAGAATAACATAATGACTACGTGAAGATATAATTATACAAATATTGAACATTATTCAGCTCTAAACCCATTGGATTCGCCTTTAAATTCAAATAATTTAAGCATTATTTTCTATGTGTATAAAAAGAAACCAAACAAGCCACTTATTTTTAATTGGCTTAAGATAATCATCTGAACTATTGTCCATTATATGGGAGAATCTATTTGGAAAAAGAATTTCTAAATATAGTTGAGGAAGTTATAAATTTATAATACTGATCAATACATCACTGATTAATAATACCACATTAATCAAAATTTTACTTACTAAAAGTTGTTTGCAACAAACATTGTACATTATCATTTGTTGAACCAAACAAGTCAGTATTTGAGTCGATATAAATTCTTAAATAAATAATCACTAAAATCAGCTCACCTAATAACATAGTTGACACAGACAACACTTAATGGTTTATTTCCTTTTTCACAATAGATGACTGTTGCTTGCGTCGAAACCCAAGCATATCCTCCACCTTGTGCTAGAAATCTGTAGTGCCCTGTTTCAGATTGGCCTTTTGCAAACACTAAAAACATAAATTCATCAAAAAAAATAAATTACAATATATACAAAACAAAATATGAGAGTTTTTGATATTTACTTACAGGATTTGAATGCTTTTTCTATGTCCTTATTGTCTTGAGCATGATGGTAATTATATAAAGATTTTCCAATTAAGCTGTCAGGATTATAGCCAAGAAAATCTGTCATCCTGAAAGATGATAAAACAATTGGGCTATGATTTAAGTATTAGTAAATCGAAAATTAATTAAATATTCGATAAAACACACAAATGATAATTTTTAGTGATCGAACTTATAATGTAGTTCTAAGTTATAATTTTATTAAAACCCATGCATTGAATCATTTTTTTTTGTTATATGTTTACCATTTGTTGGTTATTGAATGATAGTAGATGATGGTTGAGTATCGGCTACAAATTATCGATTCTTCAAATAGAGGAGTTTATTTATTTTTTATTCAGACAGTTTGGGGCACACCATTGGTTCGCTTCTTGAGAGCGATTGTCATAGAGAAGGACCTGGGAGCAAAATAACTCAGTGAAAGTTACATCTCGATTCGAGATCAGTTTTTCTTACTCTCCATTACGTGAGGTACACCTGAGTTATCACACTTGCTCAGGCTATAGGAAAGGCAGGTTCGATTAATTGAAGCTTTTCTCAATGTGGGATCGAATGAGAAGTTAAAGATGGTGACAATGTCACAGTTGCCTATCGGACAGAATCTCTCAGATCTGAGGGACCTCAAAAGGACTCGAGTTTTATACAGGAGACACTATAGGTAGTATAGTATATTGGATGAGACTGGTAAGCTGAGCAAAAGGGCCAGGGCCTATCACTAAACCAGTTTGACAATCATTAAACATCCATGATGCACATTTCTTACCTCCTCACTACTCATCTCATCTCAGCACATATTCTATGTAAAACAACAAAGAGCAAATAAGTCGCTTAATACTTGAGCTATAAAAAAATGTATAGAATATCAATAGCTTAACAAGATTGGTCCTATAATATTTTGAGATACGACACATAATAATGGAGAAATTTGAAATTTTCAAATCCCCCTCCTTTCTAAACCGCCACCAATTACAGATCCAATTTCCACCATTTAAAAATATGATCTTCAGTGTTGAGTGAAACAATTAAATATCGAGTATGGTATAGATGAAGTAAACATTTTCGAGTAAAGGATGAAAAATCTCAATTGACGACATCACCACATAATGTATTTGCATGTATCTCAAAAAGTAAAAGTTCAATGCAAACCATATTTGGTATTTACCCTTGGAATGATTATGACATGAGTAGGAGAGGAGGTTTAGTCATGGCCAAAAACTAAAAAATGCAAATATCTGTTAATTTTAAAGATGGAGAATATATATATATATATATATATATATATATATATATATATATATATATAAAACAAACAATATTAATAAGAACAATAATAAGATTGGCTCTATACAATTTTTCTAACGTATAATAACGGAGATAGTTCAAATTTTTGTTCCCTCTCTCTCACTAGTTTCATTTCAGCCATCAAACAACATCACCTTAAGTTTTGTATGAAATGCTTATATGTTGAGTTTGTGTGTGTGTGTGTGTGTGTGTGTGTGTGTATATATATATATATATATATATATATATATATATATATATATATACATAATTTTGACCAGACCTCATTTTCATCATCTACTGAGTAGGATTGATGGACATTTGAAGGAATTTTTTTAAAAAAATTGTGTCATTAGTACAATCTGAATATGTGATTTGACACAAAGGAAAAGCCAAGTTCTGAATGGGAGGAGAAAGCAGTCAACGTAAATGTTTATAAATATGAGTCGAGATTGAGGTTGAGTTGCTGCTACAGTGACAACAGTTAAATCTCTCCTTCTACTAGATAAAAAATAGCCAAGACTCGACGTAAAGCCTTCGGCTGGCTGATGATAAGACAAGTGTAATGATATCGATGATATAATTGCAATGAGTCTTTCTAACAGTTGCATAGAGTAATGAGGGGACACTACTTCCAGCAGTAGGTGAGAATTAATTTTAGATGGCTTATGAATATTTCTCATAGACAGGTAATATCAAAATTCAATTTAATGCGAGTAGGAATAAATCAATTTGAATGGGAGCCAATATTTTTGCTGATCACTAGGATCTATGTAACATATAAAAATTGATGACATGTTTGTTGAGCAAATTTAGAAATTCAAATTTAAATAACAATTATTTCTGGTCTTAATATATGACCTACAACTTCCATTTAAGTTTGTACAAACATCATTACTGATGCTGAATTCAAAATATTGTTCAAATTAAAATTGTGAGCATAGTTTAGGCGATGCAGAAATTGAGAAAAATTGGTGAAATTGAATGTAGAGTGGTGGATATTCCACATCCAGCATACTCTTATACATTTTTCAAAAGACATCATGTTGGTTTTTAATCTGAACAAGTATCAACAAATTTAGTAATAAGCTGTTAGTCGTCTCAAGAGGGTTTATTGTCAAGAGATAGCTGGCAATCTGTATGGGAGTTAGCCTCTAACTAGCCTATCCTCAAATATATTTTATTGAATGGTGGCAGATATTATAACCAACTGTGTACTAACAATAAAAAGCCCATGAGGGGCGGGGCTGCGTAAACTAAAGCACATTTTCTACTTGCATCTCTCCCGTATTTGCATTCATCTCATGATGTAAAAGTCCAATGAGAACAATAGCATAAGGAGCCTGAGTATATGCCCTTGTCATCTGCAAAAAGGGATAAAGAAGTATTCATAGTTTTAGGAATGTCGTTGATATAAATAATAAAGAGAACTGCACTAAGTGCAGATCCTTGAGGTAGGCCCGCCTCCATTTTTTTGGTCGATGAATAGGAGTTATTTATTTTGACACAAAATGTTCTATTGTTGATATATGAGTTAATCAGTTTTATCAAATAAGGGGGAACTTTAATTTGTATATAAGCCCTTCATGCCAGACTGTATCAAATGCTTTCTCAATGTCTAGTACCAAGAGTCCCGTATGTTTTTTATTATTATACCCTTGGAGGCATTTAATTCCTTCGGGTGGCAAATTTTTTAGATGGGTATTTTTAATCTTGTCTTCTCCTGGTGATTTGCAGGGTTTGGATTTTTTAATTATTTTATATACTTCTGAGTAGGTTGTTAAGGCTTCTTTAGGGCTAATGGTAGATATGATATTATCTAGGATTTCTTTTGAGCTTTTCATAATTTTGTTAGTCATTTATTTACTATTAAGATTTAAATTTTGCTTGTGTACAGACTCAAAATAGTTAGCGATAAGATTAGCTTTACCCTCTGGGGTTATTTCAGTTTTATTAAGGTAAGTGATAGGGGGGGGGAGATATGTTTTTTCTTTGTTTTTAAAAACTTTATGAAGGTCACACAATTAGTTCTGCAATTTATTTTAGCTAAGTGGTAATTGAAGTTTCGGTTTTTATTTTTCCACAAATAATTGCCAATTGCCTTAGAGAAAGCTTTTTCGTTTGTATTATAGACTTTATTTCCAGTTTTCTGAAACAATCTTCTGAATTTGTTCCGAAATTTAAAAATCATGTCAATGACGGGATTCGTATGAGTACTTTTGCTTTTCTTTTTTTTTATTTTCAATTGATCTTTCAGCTGATTGAGTTATTGCTTTGGTTAGGGACTCAATATACTGTTCTAATGTATCCGGAGAATTGATTTCTGTATTAGTAGTGATATTTTGGGACAAGATTATACGAAATTTGGGCCAGTTTATTGTTTGGTGTTCAGTTTCTTTTGGTATTTTTGAAGCGTCAACATTTAATCTGAAGATTATTGCATTGTGGTCAATGACAAATTTGGTATAGATAGGACTTTGGAAGTTGCCTTTGTGTTTTTTGTTAGTAGAATATCTAATATGTCAGGCACCTTTCTAATATCGGATGAATAGAAGGTCGGCGGTGTATCTGGAGATTTTAGATTTATATTTTTATTTAAAATATAATTTAAAAGGATTTTTCCATTCTTATTATTTTTTCTACAATTCCATGCAATATTTTTTTGAATTCAGATTGCCCATTATTACAACTCTTTGGCCTGAATTAAATAATTTATCAAGATCAGTAATTAATAATTCCTTATCTGGTGGCAAATATACAGTAATTAAAGTGTAATATTGAGAGTTTGATTCTATTTTGATTCCTATTGCTTCAATGTTAGATAAATTTGGTATTTTTATGGGAGTGTGCTTTATATTATTTCTAATTATTATCGCTACTCCTCCACCATCAGAGTTTCTGCCCTTCCTATAGATTCTGAAGTTTGGAATCGACAAATTTTATGTTTGCATCAAGTTTAGTTTCGCAAAGGCCTACTAGGTGTACTTTATTGTTTTTTAGAAAATATTTAAATTCAAGTATTTTGTTTCTAATAGAACAAGCGTTCCAGAAAATAGAATTAATAGGGCCAGATTTAATTGTTTGCTTCTGGGCCATATTTCTAATCAAAATATTCCATTACTTCTTCAATTATACATGTAATTTTATCTATTGGTCCCTGGACTGATTTTAATTTATTTATTGTTTTTGAAACGTTGTTATAAGTTTTTGAATGCCTAACATACTAATAAGACTTTTAATTTCGGCAATGAAGCTTGATAGTCCTGTACCTTGTTTGTTTGTGCTGTTGGGTTGTGTGTTGGTCTGGGGCAGGAGAGGCAAGTTGTATTCATTGTAGTCGACATTTTGATTTCTTGGCACTGCTTCCTGTCATCTCCAAGCGTTCAATTTTCTGATTCTTATCTGCTGTTGTTTTATTCTGGTTTCACAATTTTGGTCGTTTGCAACATGGTGTTTTCCACAATTGACGCACAACGGAGGGGTAGTTTCAGGTTTAGTGCAGTCTTTAGTTAGATGGTCTTGGGCACTTTTCATGCATTTCGGTTTCTGGTGGCAATTTTTAGCTATGTGGAAATACGATAGACAATTAAAACACTGGGTCACAGTTTTTTACTTTTAATCTAACACGGGTTTTACTTTTAATCTCTTCCCTCTTATTATACATTTAAGCATTGTTTTTACATTTTTGACTGCCTTTATTTGATCAATATTTTTGAATTTGACAGTGAAGATAGGTAATTTAAGTATTTGTGGGGCATCTTTTTTTGTGAATTGAGTCACTTTGTTCACTTCGATTTTTTGAAAGAGTAGGTCACTTTTAATTTCTTCCACCGGGATCCCTGGGAGTAATCCTTTTAGTACCAGGACAGGTTGTTTCTCGTCCTTTGGGGTGTTTGTATCGTACTCTCCTCCGCTTTTAGAGATTTTGCTTTTAAGGGTTTCATAATCTTCTTTGGCTTCTGTGAACAGAACTATCCTATTGTCTTTAAACTTAAATGTAAAATTATCTTTTAAAATTGTTTTAATGCTGTCTATGGAAGATTTATATGATGTAAATTGGCTATATAACACAATGGGTGGCATTCTAGTTTTTTTCTTGTTTGGTGCCTGTTGTGGATTTGTCATCATCAGATTCGTCCGAGAGAGCTTGAAAAATATTTTGAAGGGGTACAGTGAATGTGATTTCCGGTGGTGAAGTAGAAGGTCTTTTCCTTTTATTACGATGATATGTTTCCCATTCAATGTTTGATGATGGTGTTAATGCTGTAAAATCCATATTTACTTCTGGAAACTAGTTTTATGTGAGAAAACAAGTCGGGGTAAGAGCCCCTTGGGGTAGAGTTAGAGATTGGTAATCTCACTAATCACACTATCGATGCTTATGCCTGCACTGTTCAAAGGCTAGCTCGTTACTGATCTATCTATCCATCTATCCATCCATCCATATATATATATATATATATATATATATATATATATATAATTTTGAATGGACCTCATTTTCGTCATCTCCAGGGTAGGATTGATGGACATTTGAAGAAATGTTTCAAAAATTGCATAATGAGTACAACCTCAATAGCTGATTTCCCTTAAGGGAAATCTGCTAAAATTGTTGATCACTTTTATCATTATTGACCATCTAACACTGAGTAAAAAAGTCATACAGAATTGATTGACCAGTTTTGTTTAATCATTACCAAACTCGATATATAATCGTTTCTTGCCAGCCAAACTAAAGGTCAATTTGTTAATGGCTGAAACCTGACTGGGGGAGGGCGGTTTAGAAAGGAGGAATTTCTAAAATTCGAAGTATCTTCATTATTACACGTTGGATCAAAAAATTGTATAGAACCAATATTATTCCAAATTAAATTGCCTATAAATGTTGTTATATACATCTCTCTATCAGGAATATTGAGCGAGATATTTGGATTTTTTAGTTGTCAGCATTCGGTAAAGCCTCGATCTTCATCAATTAAGATTTTACAAACTTATTTCAAAAATGTTCATTTGATCGATACCATACTCGATATTGAACCGTTCAGAGCTGATATAGTAGGTATTTAGAGGGGGGGGGAATCAAAAATTCAAAATATTTTCAATATTATGAGTCAGATTGTAAAGTGTTATAGGACCAATCTTGTTAAACTATTGAATTGATTGTTCATAACACAAGAACTGCTTAACATAGGCTTATTCTTTATATGCATATATATATGACTTTTAAATTAAATATTAGCTGAATTTTATACACTGAATAAGAGTTAATTAGCTAACTAGTGGGAATATAAGAAAGGTATTTATTAATATTTCAATCAATTTTGTGTATTCCTTCCCAAAGTAGTCCGCTAAATTTTAACCTCCTAAATGAGTGTAGTTTAATTTGACTACAAAAGTGAAATGTAGCATTTTGTTATAAGTTTAACTTGACAAACCTTTCATCCGCATAGGTGAACTTCATATCAAGAGAATGCTTGCTGAGGAAAGTGTATCTACCTAAAGGAGCTTCAATATCGACAGGGTGTGGAATAGGATGAGCTATAGTCACAAACCGGAAATGATCCTTTCCTATATCTTCATTGGCACTCACAAAGTTGCCAGTCACATGGAGAACCTGCAAAAAATAAAACCTCAATATAGACCTCAATATGCTCAACTTAGAAAAACAAAAGTTAAAGTTGATCCACAATTGTTACCTTATAAGAAGCAGATTTAATGTTAAGGTTTCTCCCTTTGCTGGATAAAGTACATTTAATACGGAGGAAAACTGATATTTTCCCCTCTGATACAACTTTTCCAGAAAGAAGGTCTCTAATTTCATTGTGATCACATGGATGGCTTACATCATATATGCTGTGACCAAGGAGATCAACCTAAAAATAGAAAAATAATCCCTTCAAAAATAAGAAAGAAAAACTAAACTGAAAACAGTTTTTTATTTCATTTTATAAATGAGGCATGGAAGAAAAAAAGGAAAGAGAAAAAGGGATTTACTGTGATTTTATAGTTATTCAAGTTTGTTGAAAAACAACTGGCTCCCATAAGCAGGTCAAGGGAGTTGGATGGCGTAGAGCACAAGAGGAGGCCAAGGGAGTTGGATGGCGTAGAGTGCAAGAGGAGGCCAAGGGAGTTGGATGGCGTAGAGTGCTAGAGGAGGCCAAGGGAGTTGGATGGCGTAGAGTGCAAGAGGAGGCCAAGGGAGTTGGATGGCGTAGAGTGCAAGAGGAGGCCAAGGGAGTTGGATGGCGTAGAGTGCAAGAGGAGGTGAATGGAAAATTAGCCGTAGTTGTCAACATCTTAAGAAAATAACAAAGTGTAGAGGCCAGAAGCCAAACTAGGACATATTCCTCTCATGACCAACAACCACCAATAACGTCTAACCTTCATATTTAGTCGCTGTCATGGTGAAGGGCAGGCCATAAGCAGCTAACATAAGTAATTAGTATCTATGGCTACAGAACATAAGTAACGAACTGAATCCCATAAAGATGCCTTTCAATAAAGAAATAAAATTATCAGAATTTTATGTATTTTTTGGAAATGGTCTGCTGCAGAAGGATGGACAGGAGGCATTGGGAAACCACTGCATGTCCTTCTCACCTTATTCCCTTGTTCGGTCACGTGAAAATCTGCTTTACCTGTTCACGAGATCAATTACCAAGTGTAGCCCATTTATATATATATATATATATATATATATATATATATATATATACACTCACACACACACACACATACATATATTTGTCACAGCTAAGGAGAGATACACACATGCTGGATTGACAAGCAGATGACAGTTCTATTCAACTCTCTATTTTTCCCATAGTAAAAACCCTATGCGAACTGGACTTGAAATATTTAGTAATATAATAGCTATAAGTAAAAATTGTCTTGGTAGGAGTGGGGGATTACTGAAGGATGAAGATGGGGAAAAAACTACTTGGGTAATATTTAAGCTTGAGAATAATGCACAGAATAACAAGGAGAATCAATGTAATTTGTCATACAACAATTTTTAATAACATAGATATTTATGTTCTTCTATTATAACTCTACTTAAAATTAAATGTTTAAATATGGACTATGATATGGTTAAATAAAAAATCACGTAACTAGAATTTTCACTGATGACATCACCTCACTCATTTATCCATTTTCTCCCTCTAAGCTATGAATATCAACTCTGCCTTTTATATATTTTATTATACATCTGCATTATCTAATCCAACCCTCATTCAATTTTAGTCAAAGCAAGCATTACTTAACATGCAGTGCTACAAACAATTCATTTCTAATTCACCGCTTATAATTCTCCTCTCGATGAAATTACACCTCATCCTCTTCACCTCAGACTCATTATATCTACGTATATATATATATATATATATATATATATATATATATATCTATATATCTCTAATTTGTTAATGGTGTTGTTGTTTTTCATTATTACAAGAAAACAGATCTATAACATTTATGAAATGAGTTTGATGTGGACAACCTGAATGAGGACTTGTTTAAAATTTTGACGGAATTGTCTGTTTTGACCTCCTCTGAATCCATATTGATGAGTTTCAATACAATACCTGTACATAATCCATATTTAGGATTGTTGTATGTTCCAGTTGTACACCTCCCCTTATGATTTTTTATGGAGGAGATCCAAAACAAGGTTACACAAAAAAAGAAATGAGTAAAGTGGTGGTCTCTATAGAGTTTTAAACTTGATTGTAAGAATTTTCTTCTTGTATTAATTTATCACCATAATGCACAATCCCCACTATCTCCTTTACCTGAAATTGGCAACAAACTTTTTATTGTTGATAAGGGAGAGATTATGATTCAGAGTTGTAGCATGTTTAAGTGCCTAGGGGGGGATAATAACAGAGCAGAAGCAGATAAAAAAGGCAGAATAGTCAGGGGGTCCAGGTGATTCTATAAACTGCATAAAACCCTCTGCATTAAGTCTTTTAAAAGAAAAGAAAGATACACAAATTTACGAAAGTAATGGGCCAACAATTTCTATGTTGTAGTTAAAAATGGAGTGGAACCTCAATAATGAAAAAAGGAAGGCCTCACATCCGAGTCTGCACTGGTGAATCAAAGAAATGCTAAAATAATGGATTCATATTGAGAAGATGACTGTGATATTAGGTTTCGTCTTATTGAGAGTTTGGATATGAACAGGATGTTGATAAGGAAGTGGTAGTGGGTGAAAAGGAGAAGCAGACCTAGGTTAATGTAACTGGATAACCCGAGTGAAGGCTAGCAAGCTGCATTTGGTAGTGCCAAAGGCTCTGCTGCTATTTCGTATTGCAATTATACCAAATTGTAAGAAGTAAATATTTTTTTCAGAAAGTTAAAAATCACTAGCTAAAAAGATATAATCCCGAATTCCAAGGCTCTTTTTCACCCCAATTTTCTTAATTTCTTATACAGAGCACCTAAACTTCCACAACACCTGTAGATTTCTCATCAGCACTGTCCAAGGACATGGATACACTGAAATCATATTACTAGAAACATATACAAATTATTATTCAAGCCAACGATAAATGTTACATCAGGACTTCTTTTTTATTCACTGTGACACAGTAAATGAAGTATTGTAATTGCAAAAATATTGGTTTTCAGATTTTGATGGAATTATCGGTTTTGACTTTCCCTGAGCCCATTTTGATGAGTTTTGATATGATGTCTGTATGTATCTCATATTTAGTACTGTTGTGTGCCTCCCCTTATGATAAAATCAAACAAGGAAAAGGGATGATTTAAAGGTGATCAGAAATAAAAGATTACAAATTTCTCCATGCCTATTAGAGATACAAAAGATGTGTATAGAACTATTCTTGTTATCATGAAGATATCTGTTAACTATGCTCTATGACATTTTTCGACCAGAATTATTGGAACAGAGATATATTATTGGCAAATGAAACCATTTTAAATCAAGTGCATCAAAACATTTAGTTTATTTAATTAAATAATAGTACTAAGATGCCATGTGGTGCTGGTGAGGCTCTTTGCCACAGTTAATCTCAATATATATGTAAATTAAACTTTAAACACAACATTTATGATGTGTGTTATGGCGATTGTCCTTGATTTATCTCTTTTACAGTGGTAACAACCAGAACTGAACACTCTCAGGGATAATTGACAAAGAAGAGGCTAATCGATTACAGTGAAAGAGAAAAGTTAGCAGAGAGTAGCAGAATTTGGACAAGGGATGCTTCAATCAGTCAATACTTTACACTATTGCTAAGCAATAAGAGTGTTCTTTTAGAAAGAAGAAACGTATATTTAAAAAATGGCATTAAACTTTACTTATTGTCTGCATTTTTTCCAGTTGGCATGCAGACCCTCGAGATATTTTGCTGTCCCTGAGAGGGATTTTTATGTAGTGATCGATCAAGTCAACATATAAACCCTGTTAACCAAGGGGGATCTGGAATGAGTTGTCTCCAATAGAGTGACAGGCCTCATTGTAAATAGTGGGTTCTTGGACAGTTCACCTGCGATCACCTTGACTCTTGACGGCATCTAAGTTGTTAGTCATTCCAACGAGCTGTCACATGTATATACTCACTAATCCATAAATACCACAACAGTCCCATGTCGTCTCCATTGTATCCAAGCATGCATGTATCAATGTGAATATATAAACATATTCTATAAAAGTTTCTGAAAATCTAAGAGTAAGAAAAATAAAAATGAAGGGAAATGGTTCAATTAATGATAATAACTACCTGTGATACACCAAGAAATATTGGAACATTGTTTGACACATAGATAATTTCTCCTTCAGGTGAAAGCACTAATATAACTCCTCCCAAAGCTTTTAAATAATAACTGTCAAATGCATCATCTTCTTTTTTCTCATCTTCAGTTGAGACTATAAAAAAAAGACAGAATATATTATATACACACACACACACACAATTAAGTAATATATTAAAGTTTATGAAAAGGTACATTATAACTAAATTATAAATAAATTTAAATACTCTATTTTAGTTCAACGTTTGACGATAAATCTCATGACCTGGTGTATTTTGTTTTCAGACATTTTCACGGCCACACCAGATGCTTGAGAATAAATTTCAGAGAGAGTGACTAACTCTAAAGTACCAAGATCTCAGGAACCATGATATGTTAAAAAATGTCTTCACAATTAGAAAACTACAGAACTTATAGCAATACTAAATACCACAAAGAGTTAATTTTAAGAAACAATACATAATTATAATGTTGATGTTGGAGGATCCAGTAATTAGAAGAAAGATTGTCTTCCTGAATTAAATATTTATTTTTGATAACCAGTTTCACAACATGAGTACATGTTGAGGCGTTTAGTAAAAGGAAAGAACTACACGAATATGACTAGAGAAGGGCCATTAAGCCAGCTAACAAAGGTCTGTCAATCTACAAGCAGGACTGCATCTAACCAAGACTACAAATTTGTTTTCCTTAAATAGATAAACTATTCATTCAATCTTAAATACTTTATAAGCTCTATTCTGTACCTGAAATTTTTAACTTAACTTGCTTATTTTACAAAAGTACAAACTTTACTACTGAATAATAGGTAAAACAGACTTTTGAAGGGCCTCATTATGTTCCGCCATCTTATTTAATTTCTGATAGTTTAGACCTTTCCAGGAGACAATAGATTACCTTGTCTTAAGCCACTGATAACCTCAAAATAATCTGAGACAATGACTTTCAAGATAGTCCTTTCCAGATTCATTCATATCCACCTCACAACTTTTCTAAACTTATTGTTTTGAAAACTCTTCTAAACATGAATAAAAGAGATTGAATTTAGGAACAAACATAACACCTTATGGTGAGCAAAAATAGTCTTAATATATACCTGATTTGAAGAGATCTCTAATCCTTAAATGGGCAATGACAAGTCTCATTATCGAGGCTTTATCCAAATGAGAAGTGATATTGGCTGGCAGAGGAAGAACTTGAGAGAGATTTGAGAAAATTTCACTTTCCTTGCTCCTTCGACATCTGGCAGCATCACGTGACTTTTCTTTTCTTTTCTCCGAATTTCTGAAAACAACATTTTAAAATAAAATCTGGAAAGTTAGATAAAGTATATGCAAATTAAAATAAGTAAAAAGGAAAACAAGGCAACAAGAAATGTCTTATCAGTGTTGAACAACTTGCAACTCTACTCAAAATGCATTTATTATAAACTAATAAACGTGAACAGTATAATTACTGAAGAATTATGTAATTTAGTTCTTTATTTAACACTTTCTTTGTGCATGTAGTTTTGAAACTAGGAAAATAAATATACCATGAGTGTTCCCCAAGAGTGGCGGAACGAAGTTAAAGAACTTGTCACGAAATGGAGTCACTGAATCGTCTTCGAGTCCATGGAGCTCGCCAATAGTTCTAGTAAAGAAGAAAGACGGCAGCACCAGATTCTGAGTTGACTACAGAAATAAAAGTCCGTCACGCAGGGGCTGCGTAAACTAAGCAGATTTCCCATGTGATGTTTTACAATAGAGAAATTTCACTGTTTTCAATAAATGCGTATTATGACAAAAGATGTTATGTTTTAGTAGAACCCTTCCAGCCGCTGCATTCTAGCAGCAGCCTGCTCTTCACCTATTCACATTGCCCCCTTGACGGGATGTGGACTGAGCAGAACAGGGTGCTGAATGCTGTAGAACCCTTCCAGCCACTGCATTCTAGCAGCAGCCTGCACTTCACCTATCCACATTGCCCCCTTGACGGGATGTGGGCTGGGCAGAGCAGGGTGCTGAATGCTGTAGAACCCTTCCAGCCGCTGCATTCTAGCAGCAGCCTGCACTTCACCTATTCACATTGCCCCCTTGACGGGATGTGGACTGGGCAGAGCAGGGTGCTGAATGCTGTAGAACGCTTCCAGCCGCTGCATTCTAGCAGCAGCCTGCACTTCACCTATTCACATTGCCCCCTTGACGGGATGTGGGCAGGGCAGAGCAGGGTGCTGAATGCTGTAGAACCCTTCCAGCCGCTGCATTATAGCAGCAGACTGCACTTCACATATTCACTTTGCCGACTTGAGTGGATTAGTAGTGTGCAGACCAGTGTGCTGAATGCTGTAGAACCCTTCCAGCCACTGCATTCTAGCAGCAGCCTGCACTTCACCTATTCCCATTGCCCCCTTGCTGGGTTGTGGGCTGGGCAGAGCAGGGTGCTGAATGCTGTAGAACCCTTCCAGCCGCTGCATTATAGCAGCAGCCTGCTCTCCACCTATTCACATTGCCCCCTTGACGGGATGTGGACTGGGCAGAGCAGGGTGCTGAATGCTGTAGAACGCTTCCAGCCGCTGCATTATAGCAGCAGCCTGCACTTCAACTAAACACATTGCCCCCTTGACGGGATGTGGTCTGGGCAGATCAGGTTGCTGAATGCTGTAGAACCATTCCAGCCGCTGCATTATAGCAGCAGCCTGCTCTTCACCTATCCACATTGCCCCCTTGACTGGATGTGGGCTGGGCAGAGCAGGGTGCTGAATGCTGTAGAACCCTTCCAGCCGCTGCATTCTAGCAGCAGCCTGCACTTCACCTATCCACATTGCCCCCTTGACGGGATGTGGGCTGGGCAGAGCAGGGTGCTGAATGCTGTAGAACCCTTCCAGCCGCTGCATTATAGCAGCAGCCTGCACTACACCTATTCACATTGCCCCCTTGACGGGATGTGGACTGGGCAGAGCAGGGTGCTGAATGCTGTAGAACGCTTCCAGCCGCTGCATTATAGCAGCAGCCTGCACTTCACCTATTCACATTGCCCCCTTGACGGGATGTGGGCTGGGCAGAGCAGGGTGCTGAATGCTGTAGAACCCTTCCAGCCGCTGCATTATAGCAGCAGCCTGCTCTTCACCTATCCACATTGCCCCCTTGACGGGATGTGGGCTGGGCAGAGCAGGGTGCTGAATGCTGTAGAACCCTTCCAGCCGCTGCATTCTAGCAGCAGCCTGCACTTCACCTATTCACATTGCCCCCTTGACGGGATGTGGGCAGGGCAGAGCAGGGTGCTGAATGCTGTAGAACCCTTCCAGCCGCTGCATTCTAGCAGCAGCCTGCACTTCACCTATTCACATTGCCCCCTTGACGGGATGTGGGCAGGGCAGAAGAGGGTGCTGAATGCTGTAGAACCCTTCCAGCCGCTGCATTATAGCAGCAGCCTGCACTTCACCTATTCACATTGCCCCCTTGACGGGAGGTGGGCTGAGCAGAGCAGGGTGCTGAATGCTGTAGAACCCTTCCAGCCGCTGCATTATAGCAGCAGCCTGCTCTTCACCTATTCACATTGCCCCCTTGACGGGATGTGGACTGAGCAGAGCAGGGTGCTGAATGCTGTAGAACCCTTCCAGCCGCTGCATTATAGCAGCAGCCTGCTCTCCACCTATTCACATTGCCCCCTTGACGGGATGTGGTCAGGGCAGAGCAGGGTGCTGAATGCTGTAGAACGCTTCCAGCCGCTGCATTCTAGCAGCAGCCTGCACTTCACCTATTCACATTGCCCCCTTGACGGGATGTGGGCGGGGCAGAGCAGGGTGCTGAATGCTGTAGAACCCTTCCAGCCGCTGCATTATAGCAGCAGCCTGCTCTTCACCTATCCACATTGCCCCCTTGACGGGATGTGGGCTGGGCAGAGCAGGGTGCTGAATGCTGTAGAACCCTTCCAGCCGCTGCATTCTAGCAGCAGCCTGCACTTCACCTATTCACATTGCCCCCTTGACGGGATGTGGGCAGGGCAGAACAGGGTGCTGACTGCTGTAGAACCCGTCCAGCCGCTGCATTCTAGCCGCAGCCTGCACTTCACCTATTCCCCGTGCCCCCTCGACGGGATGTGGGCTGGGCAGATGAGGGTGCTGAATGCTGTAGAACCCTTCCAGCCGCTGCATTATAGCAGCAGCCTGCACTTCACCTATTCACATTGCCCCCTTGACGGGAGGTGGGCTGAGCAGAGCAGGGTGCTGAATGCTGTAGAACCCTTCCAGCCGCTGCATTATAGCAGCAGCCTGCTCTTCACCTATTCACATTGCCCCCTTGACGGGATGTGGACTGAGCAGAGCAGGGTGCTGAATGCTGTAGAACCCTTCCAGCCGCTGCATTCTAGCAGCAGCCTGCACTTCACCTATACCCCTTGCCCCCTTGCCGGGATGTGGGCTGGGCAGAGCAGGGTGCTGAATGCTGTAGAACCCTTCCAGCCGCTGCATTCTAGCAGCAGCCTGCACTTCACCTATTCACATTGCCCCCTTGACGGGGTGTGCGGTGGGCAGAGCAGGGTGCTGAATGCTGTAGAACCCTTCCAGCCGCTGCATTCTAGCAGCAGCCTGCACTTCACCTATTCACATTGCCCCCTTGACGGGATGTGGGCTGGGCAGAGCAGGGTGCTGAATGCTGTAGAACCCTTCCAGCCGCTGCATTCTAGCAGCAGCCTGCACTTCACCTATCCACATTGCCCCCTTGACGGGGTGTGGGGTGGGCAGAGCAGGGTGCTGAATGCTGTAGAACCCTTCCTGCCGCTGCATTATAGCAGTAGCCTGAATTTCACCTATCCACATTGCCCCCTTGACGGGATGTGGGCTGGGCAGAGCAGGGTGCTGAATGCTGTAGAACCCTTCCAGCCGCTGCATTCTAGCAGCAGCCTGCACTTCACCTATTCACATTGCCCCCTTGACGGGATGTGGGCTGGGCAGAGCAGGGTGCTGAATGCTGTAGAACCCTTCCAGCCGCTGCATTCTAGCAGCAGCCTGCACTTCACCTATCCACATTGCCCCCTTGACGGGATGTGGGTTGGGCAGAGCAGGGTGCTGAATGCTGTAGAACCCTTCCAGCCGCTGCATTATAGCAGCAGCCGGCTCTTCACCTATTCACATTGCCCCCTTGACGGGATGTGGGCTGAGCAGAGCAGGGTGCTGAATGCTGTAGAACCCTTCCAGCCGCTGCATTATAGCAGCAGCCTGCTCTTCACATAATCACATTGCCCCCTTGACGGGATGTGGACTGAGCAGAGCAGGGTGCTGAATGCTGTAGAACCCTTCCAGCCGCTGCATTCTAGCAGCAGCCTGCACTTCACCTATTCACATTGCCCCCTTGACGGGATGTGGGCTGGGCAGAGCAGGGTGCTGAATGCTGTAGAACCCTTCCAGCCGCTGCATTCTAGCAGCAGCCTGCACTTCACCTATTCACATTGCCCCCTTGACGGGATGTGGGCTGGGCAGAGCAGGGTGCTGAATGCTGTAGAACCCTTCCAGCCGCTGCATTATAGCAGCGGCCCGCTCTTCACTTATTCACATTGCCCCCTTGACGGGATGTGGGGTGAAGTGGAGCATTGTGAGGAGTGGGTAATGCGCTTAGTGAAAGCAGCCCCTGCGTGACGTAGGGTTTGGTGATCACCTAGATAGGATGAAGTGGAGCATTATGAGGAGTGGGTAATGCGCTTAGTGAACGCAGCCCCTGCGTGACGTAGGGTTAGGTCATCACCTAGATAGGATGAAGTGGAGCATTATGAGGAGTAGGTAATACGCTTAGTGAACGCAGCCCCTGCGTGACGTAGGGTTAGGTCATCACCTAGATAGGATGAAGTGGAGCATTATGAGGAGTGGGTAATGCGCTTAGTGAACGCAGCCCCTGCGTGACGTAGGGTTTGGTCATCACCTAGATAGGATGAAGTGGAGCATTATGAGGAGTGGGTAATGCGCTTAGTGAACGCAGTCCGTGCGTGACGTAGGGTTTGGTCATCACCTAGATAGGATGAAGTGGAGCATTATGAGGAGTGGGTAATGCGCTTAGTGAACGCAGCCTCTGCGTGACGTAGGGTTTGGTCATCACCTAGATAGGATGGTGGGATGAAGTGGAGCATTATGAGCAGTGGGTAATGCGCTTAGTGAACGCAGCCTCTGCGTGACGTAGGGTTTGGTCATCACCTAGACAGGATGGTGGGATGAAGTGGAGCATTGGGAGGAGTGGGTAATGCGCTTAGTGAACGCAGCCCCTGCGTGACGTAGGGTTTGGTCATCACCAAGATAGGATGAAGTGGAGCATTATGAGGAGTGGGTAATGCGCTTAGTGAACGCAGCCCCTGCGTGACGTAGGATTTGGTCATCACCTAGATAGGTTGAAGTGGAGCATTATGAGGAGTGGGTAATGCGCTTAGTGAACGCAGCCCCTGCGTGACGTAGGGTTTGGTCATCACCTAGATAGGATGAAGTGGAGCATTGGGAGGAGTGGGTAATGCGCTTAGAGAACGCAGCCCCTGCGTGACGTAGGGTTAGGTCATCACCTAGATAGGATGAAGTGGAGCATTATGAGGAGTGGGTAATGCGCTTAGTGAACGCAGCCCCTGCGTGACGTAGGGTTTGGTCATCACCTAGATAGGATGAAGTGGAGCATTATGAGGAGTGGGTAATGCGCTTAGTGAACGCAGCCCCTGCGTGACGTAGGGTTTGGTCATCACCTAGATAGGATGAAGTGGAGCATTATGAGGAGTGGGTAATGCGCTTAGTGAACGCAGCCCCTGCGTGACGTAGGGTTTGGTCATCACCTAGATAGGATGAAGTGGAGCATTGGGAGGAGTGGGTAATGCGCTTAGTGAACGCAGCCTCTGCGTGACGTAGGGTTTGGTCATCACCTAGATAGGATGAAGTGGAGCATTATGAGGAGTGGGTAATGCGCTTAGTGAACGCAGCCTCTGCGTGACGTAGGGTTTGGTCATCACCAAGATAGGTTGAAGTGGAGCATTGTGAGGAGTGGGTAATGCGCTTAGTGAACGCAGCGCCTGCGTGGCGTAGGGTTTGGTCATCACCAAGATAGGATGAAGTGGAGCATTGTGAGGAGTGGGTAATGCGCTTAGTGAACGCAGCGCCTGCGTGACGTAGGGTTTGGTCATCACCTAGATAGGATGAAGTGGAGCATTATGAGGAGTGGGTAATGCGCTTAGTGAACGCAGCCTCTGCGTGACGTAGGGTTTGGTCATCACCTAGATAGGATGAAGTGGAGCATTATGAGGAGTGGGTAATGCGCTTAGTGAACGCAGCCTCTGCGTGACGTAGGGTTTGGTCATCACCTAGATAGGTGAAGTGAAGCATTGTGAGGAGTGGGTAATGCGCTTAGTGAACGCAGCCTCTGCGTGACGTAGGGTTTGGTCATCACCTAGATAGGTGACGTGAAGCATTGTGAGGAGTGGGTAATGCGCTTAGTGAACGCAGCCTCTGCGTGACGTAGGGTTTGGTCATCACCTAGATAGGTGAAGTGGAGCATTATGAGGAGTGGGTAATGCGCTTAGTGAACGCAGCCTCTGCGTGACGTAGGGTTTGGTCATCACCTAGATAGGTGAAGTGGAGCATTGTGAGGAGTGGGTAATGCGCTTAGTGAACGCAGCCTCTGCGTGACGTAGGGTTTGGTCATCACCTAGATAGGTGAAGTGTAGCATTGTGAGGAGTGGGTAATGCGCTTAGTGAACGCAGCCTCTGCGTGACGTAGGGTTTGGTCATCACCTAGATAGGATGAAGTGGAGCATTATGAGGAATGGGTAATGCGCTTAGTGAACGCAGTCCGGGCGTGACGTAGGGTTTGGTCATCACCTAGATAGGATGGTGGCATGAAGTGGAGCATTATGAGGAATGGGTAATGCGCTTAGTGAACGCAGCCTCTGCGTGACGTAGGGTTTGGTCATCACCTAGATAGGATGGTGGCATGAAGTGGAGCATTATGAGGAGTGGGTAATGCGCTTAGTGAACGCAGCCTCTGCGTGACGTAGGGTTTGGTCATCACCTAGATAGGATGGTGGGATGAAGTGGAGCATTATGAGCAGTGGGTAATGCGACTAGTGAACGCAGCCTCTGCGTGACGTAGGGTTTGGTCATCACCTAGATAGGATGAAGTGGAGCATTATGAGGAGTGGGTAATGCGCTTAGTGAACGCAGTCCGGGCGTGACGTAGGGTTTGGTCATCACCTAGATAGGATGGTGGGATGAAGTGGAGCATTATGAGGAATGGGTAATGCGCTTAGTGGTCGCAAGTTACGTCTTGGGAACATCCGCTCTGGTGACACCTCAAGCATCAGCATTTATTCTCCTTATAATCCCTACCATTTTTCCTCTCCTTGTCATTTCCCCTATAGCTCTGGACTGTCACATTGTTCATTTTCAAAGTTGTAATTGTTGTAATTAATAAAAGTGCTTTTTAAAATGGCTTACACGCGTACTTTAAACTTAACTGGCGCTCGAATATAGGGACTTAGCAGAAGTTTTCATTTTAAGTGTGATCTATTTCCCACGTATTTGAAAACTTTGGATCTTAATCCTTAACTGCTTATTACCCAAGTATAGCGAAGCCTTGCACTTTTTACTCGTGATCTATTTCCCGAGTTCCCCCAATTGCAGTCAAGCAGACGACAGCCTGGAGCAGCAGCAAGAAGGAATCTGGAGGAGCAGAAGACGCAGCACTTCTACATCATCATCCGATTCGTCTTGTCACCTGGAGGAAGACCCGGAGGAACATCACTACAGTGTGAGTAGCCTCTGTATAGCTCATAAAAATAACATTATAATTCAGCCCTCTAAATTAAACCCCATTATGTCAACCAACCAAGAAATGCCCAAATCCAAAATGAAATTTTGAACCAAGCCTTAAGCGAAATCCAAATGATATCCAACCCCCTCCCCATGGATATTTTAAAATACATCCCTAGATATGATGGAACTAGTTATAAATTGCCACAGTTCATAGCCACATGCGAAGAATTATTTAATTCTTATTGTAAAATAAATAATAAAGAAAAGGAAAATAACCACTGGTTACTTTTTAAAGCAGCTATGTGCCATTTAGATGGTCCTGCCGAAGCTGTTGCCTACAATAATAATTGTGCAACAATAACGGACTTACTAGAATCTCTTAGGAAAATTTTTTCTGACAATTGACAATTCCAGACCTCATAGCAGAGCTATCTGTCATGAGATCTTACCAACGAGAACACCCGATAGAATTCCTTAACAGACTAGATGAAAAACGAACTACCGTGGTAACCAGATACAAACTAGATTGGGTCACTGGCTCTCTACTAGACCAGCTGATACTACAACTTGACGCGACACTCGTAAGGACATTTATACACGGTGTACACCCTACTCTAGGAGCACACTTACAGGTACTACAAATTCAAGACTTAAACGACGCTAGGTCAAAACTGATTAACGACTGCAGTATTATATTAACACAGTTAAAATTAAACAACACAATGGAAGTCATGAACAAAATAGACACACATAAACACAAACATAATTTCAGAATTCCCAATTTTTCAAATCAAATATCTCCCCCTAGATTTAGACCAAATTTTCAACAGCATCAAAATTTTGCTCAACCTTCTCAACAAAGACCTTTTAATGCACAACCCTTTCCCCAACAATCTCAACCCTTTTTCCAACAAACTCAACCCTTTTTCCAACAAACTCAACCATTTCCCCAACAAACTCAACCATTTGCACAACAACAACCCTCTGTTCCCAAATGGAATAGTCAAAACACGGTTTCTATGAAATCAATACAACCCAAACCAAATAAAAATTTCATTTCCCCATATGAAATTACATATGTTGAGTCAAATAAACAGAATAATTCAGAAACAGACAACAAATTACAGTACATGCAAGAACAACTAAGTACACTAACAGACACAATAAACAAACTTACGGACCAGTTTTTAGACAGAAGTCACCCACAAAAGCCACCGGATCCAGATTTGAACTAAAAGCTATGGATAAGTCACTCCCTTACTTTTTGGACCAGGAAAACAGGAAATGGCTAATAGACACAGGTTCTTTAAAAAATTATATCAATCCAGAAATAGTACCCCCTCATTGGCGTAGATTCAGAGAACAATTTTTTTTAAAAACACCTGTGGGCGAAACACAAGGGTCGGAATATATTTTATGTCCTACCAATAAAATATTTCCTAACAGCTTTTTTATGAAAATGTATTTATTTAAATTTTCACCTAGGTATGACATACTTTTAGGACACGAGTCCATGAGTAAAATAAAAGCAAGTGTTAATTTTAATAAAAACATTTTAGAATTTAATAATGGGTTTAAAAAATTGTTATTTTCGATGGCAAATAAAAATGACAAAATTTTTTTAAAACCTAGTTTAAATATGATTTCTTTCCCTGTTAGGACAATTCCCAACAGCGGTTTAGGAATTTTTAAGCCACTAAATATAAATAATAAAGCCTTTATAGAAGAACGTTTAGTAGATATAGTAGATGGCAAAGCTAAATGCTTAGCTTTTTCCACAGAGCTGATGACCATTAGTCGCCAGCCTATGGAAGTAGATGAAGTAGAATCGATTTATCCAGCAAATCCTGTGACCAATTGTCCCGTGGATTCAAAGGATGTCGTTAAGGAACTCCCCTATCTCATACGGACTGACCATATGAATGAGGAGGAAAAAGTAAAAATTATAAACTTAATTAAACAATTCCCCGAAATAATTAAACGTGAGCATGATAAATTAAGTAGCACTAATATTTTAAAACATAAAATAGTAACCACTAATGAGTTACCAGTTTATACAAAAAATTATAGATATCCGGAATTTTTTCGGAAGGATGTAGACATAGAAATAGATAAACTTCTTCAAAGTAATATTATTAGACCAAGTAATTCACCATACAACTCACCTATCTGGGTTGTCCCCAAAAAAATGGACGCCTCAGGAAAACGAAAATTTCGGCTAGTAGTCGACTATAGGAAATTGAATGAAAAAACTATAGAAGATAGATTCCCTCTGCCTAATATAGAGGATCTTTTCGGCAAAATTGGGCGTGCAACTTATTTTTCAACGATAGATTTAGCTTCTGGATTTCATCAAATAGAATTGGATCCAGAATCAATTCCAAAAACTGCATTTAGCACGGGAAATGGTCATTGGGAATATACAAGGGTCCCTATGGGTTTGAAAAACGGACCTCCCACATTTCAAAGGGCTATGAGTATAATTTTTTCAAACATGTCAAATGTATTAGTTTATATTGATGATATAATAATATTTTCAGATAACTTAGAAGAACACTTAAAACATCTAAAAGCGGTTTTCGAAAAATTAAAATTTCATAATCTCAAAATACAAATTGATAAGACTGAATTTTTTAAGCGAGAATTATTATATTTAGGCCATATCATTTCAGATCAAGGCATTAAGCCAAATCCTTTAAAAGTAGACGCAATAAAGAACTTCCCGATTCCAAAAACACAAAAAGAAGTTAAACAATTTTTAGGTCTTACTGGTTATTATCGTAAGATGATTCGAGATTATGCTAAAATAGCAAAACCCCTAACGTTAGCACTAAAGAAAAATTCTAAAATTAATATACATAATGTAGAATATAAACAAGCTTTCGAACAATTAAAAATCCTTTTACAAAATAACCCCATTTTACAACTGCCCGATTTTTCAAAACAATTTATTTTAACTACAGATGCTTCAAATTTTGCAGTTGGAGCAGTTTTGTCACAAAATTTCGATGGTAAAGATTTGCCAATAGGCTACGCGTCGCGAACATTAAATAAACATGAAGAAAATTTGTCTACCATAGAAAAAGAGTTATTATCAATTGTATGGGCTTGCAAACATTTCCGTCCATATCTATATGGCAGAAAATTTTTAATTCAAACGGATCACAAACCTTTACAATGGCTCCACAGTCTTAAGGAACCCAATTCAAAATTATTAAGGTGGAAATGTATTTTATCCGATTTCGAATTTGATATTAAATATGTCGCTGGAAAAACGAATGTTGTAGCAGACGCCTTATCTCGCGTTCAGTATTGTACTGCTATAGAAGACGAGATAGATCCACAAGAAGTACTCGATGAATTCCTACAAAATTACCCCCCCAAATAATGATAAAATTCAGGATACTGAAAGTCTAGTCACAATACATTCGCAGGAAAGTTCCGATGAACAGGTTGTTATTTGTGACGAAAGTAAAATTTTAAATGTTGAACAGAATCAAATTGTTCTGCAACGTGGAAAGTCGAATCCTCAAATTCAAAAAATATTTAATAAAACCCGTCTCACATTTTCTTTTAAAAACTCATTAGACAGAGAAAAAATGAAAACATATTGTATACAATATTTAAAACCGAATACAACTTACGGTGTATATTGTAAAAAACATGGTATTTTACAAGAGGAGTATAATAATATATTTGAGAATTTGAAAAATATCATAAGAAGTAGTTTTAGTACAATTAAAATTAAACGTTACTCTAAGTTAAATTTAGACATAATACCTAAATCAGAACAAGCTGAAGTAGTTTCTAATTATCATGTAGGAAAAAAACCTATCATAGAGGTATTAGTGAATCTTAGGAACATATTCGTAGGAGATATTATTGGCCTGGAATGTTCAAAGATATTACAGACTTTATCAATAAATGTTCTATTTGTCAAAAAGTTAAGTATGAGAGGAAACCAATTCAAGTGGTATATAAACAAACACCAACTCCTGATCGACCTTTTGAAAAAATACAAATTGATGTATTTTATTATGATAAACATAAATTTCTAACAATTATCGACTCATTTTCGAAAAAAAACTGTTACCATACCCTCTTAATAGTTTGAACCAAGTTGAAATTCAAGACCAATTAAGTAAATATCTTGCTTTATTTCCCATACCTAAAATTATTCAAATGGATAACGGACGCGAATTTGACAATATTGGTTTACGAAACTTTCTCAAACTATATGGCATAGAACCATACTATACAACACCAGGACATTCTGACTCTCAAGGACTATTGGAACGATCACACTCTACACTTATTGAATTACTAAATTCGATACAATTAGAACATAAGGATTACAATGTGGAGAAATGCATGACACTGGCGTTAATAGCATTTAATAATTCAATAAATTCCAATTTGAAACTGACACCGATGGAAATTACTTTCGGAATAACACAAAACCCTTACATAGAAGACATGACAGAAACTCTAATAACTGAAGAAAATATAAACAATTATTTTAACCAATTACAAACGATACATAAACTAATAAAAAGGAAAACGGATAAGGAAAAAGAAGACCGAACAAATAAACTAAATGAAGGTAGAGAACAAGAACCTTACATTCCTGACGAACCTTACATAAAACTACATTCAACAAAAAACACAAACCTAAATATTTCAAAACTACATATGATAAAGAAACCAAAAAAGTAACATACAACAGAGGAAATCTTAAACGGCCCATTAAATTTCACCCAAATAAGATGAAACGTCCTAGGAAAACAATGAAAATTTCATCTGTTTCAGGTGAAAATGCTAGTATTCCTACTGATCCTCAACCAAGCAGTAGCGTACAGGCTAACTGACCTCACTGACACACCTGGAGTCACTGCCATAAAAATACAGGATTCATTTTTCATTAATTCAACTTACACTTATTTTCATCACATTGACACTGATGTACTACAAAAAGAATTGACAAGTATTGAAAAAATTATTAACATTTATACGAAGAAAAATTATCAACATTTTTTGGATTCAATCCGTGTACATCTTAAATATACTTAGGGCAAACTAAACCACTTAAAAATAAACAAAAATAGACCTAAACGAGGTTTAATCAATGGCTTGGGCATGGCTATCTCATAGTTGCTTGGCAATATGGATGCTCAGGATAAACAAAAATATGATGCTATCATTAGTAAAATACAGTCTAATAATTATCATTTAGAACATAATGTAGAAAGCCAATTATCTATTAATAAGCAATTAATTAATGAATTTAATAAAGATATATCAATAATTGAAAATAATAATGCTAGATTAGAAAAATATTTTCAGTATTTTAGTAATGAAACTAATGCTATAATGCTTACGCAGCAGTACTCTATTTTGTTTAATAATTTAATGTTACTATATAATACTATTAACGATATAGAAACTAGTTTAGATTTTTGTAAACTTAATATTCTTCATTCCAGTATCATATCTTACAGGGAACTGGAATCACTTATTAATAATACTCATATAACTTTCATATCAAATGACCCTAATGCCTTGTGGCAAATTTCCCAAGTACATTGTTCTATTCACAATAATATCATTTCCTATTTTATCCAAATCCCACTTCCATCTCCTACATTCGAAACCTTTTTTCTTTTATCCTATCCTGTATATCACAAAGGGCAGGTTATGACAACAGTAATATATCCCTCTTTTATTATGAGATATACAGAGCTATTCACAGGACACTGTGAACTTCTTAATGATTATTATTATTGTAGAAATATTAGTCAAGTTTATGATAATTGTATTTTAGATATATTAGAACATAAGAAATTAAATAATTGTAAGAGTTTAATTATTAAGGAGACCAGTCCATTTATAAAATTCATACCAATAATTAATCAATTTTTATTATATAACGAGTCCCATATTACTATAAATAACAACGGACACAATGTAACTGTCCATCCTAAATTAACAGAACTTTTATAAGTCAATTCATCCGAAATACTTTATAATTCTCCCATACCATATTCTTACTGGGAATCATATCCTATTTTAAGTTTTCACATGCCGCCAATAGCGGAAGAAACTTCATTTTCTTTTGAACATATACATAAGACTAATTTAAATATAGAGCCACTAGAAGAATTGGACACTGATGATTTTGACTTTAGTACTTTTTATTTTATTTTATGTATAATTGTTCTTATAATATCCTTATTATTCTGTGTACTATACATATTATATAAGCAACCAGGCTTCATCACCAGACTACAGCCAACAGAAGCAAACGAAATGGAAACTCGGACGGCTTCTTCATCATCGCTTCCTCGATTAGCACTTACTTCGCCGAGGACGGCTTCAGCCTAAGGAGGGAGGAGTTACGTCTTGGGAACATCCGCTCTGCTGACACCTCAAGCATCAGCATTTATTCTCCTTATAACCCCTACCATTTTTCCTCTCCTTGTCATTTCCCCAGTAGCTCTAGACTGTCACTCTGTTCATTTTCAAAGTTGTAATTGTTGTAATTAATAAAAGTGCTTTTTAAAAAGGCTTACACGCGTACTTTAAACTTAACTGCAGTCCGGGCGTGACGTAGGGTTTGGTCATCACCTAGATAGGATGAAGTGGAGCATTATGAGGAGTGGGTAATGCGCTTAGTGAACGCAGCCTCTGCGTGACGTAGGGTTTGGTCATCACCTAGATAGGATGAAGTGGAGCATTGGGAGGAGTGGGTAATGCGCTTAGTGAACGCAGCCTCTGCGTGACGTAGGGTTTGGTCATCACCTAGATAGGATGAAGTGGAGCATTATGAGGAGTGGGTAATGCGCTTAGTGAACGCAGCCTCTGCGTGACGTAGGGTTTGGTCATCACCTAGATAGGATGAAGTGGAGCATTATGAGGAGTGGGTAATGCGCTTAGTGAACGCAGCCCCTGCGTGACGTAGGGTTTGGTCATCACCTAGATAGGATGAAGTGGAGCATTATGAGGAGTGGGTAATGCGCTTAGTGAACGCAGCCTCTGCGTGACGTAGGGTTTGGTCATCACCTAGATAGGATGAAGTGGAGCATTATGAGGAGTGGGTAATGCGCTTAGTGAACGCAGCCTCTGCGTGACGTAGGGTTTGGTCATCACCTAGATAGGATGAAGTGGAGCATTATGAGGAGTGGGTAATGCGCTTAGTGAACGCAGCCCCTGCGTGACGTAGAGTTTGGTCATCTCCTAGATAGGATGAAGTGGAGCATTATGAGGAGTGGGTAATGCGCTTAGTGAACGCAGCCTCTGCGTGACGTAGAGTTTGGTCATCTCCTAGATAGGATGAAGTGGTGAATTAAGAGGGTTGGGTAATGCGCAAATTGAACTCACCAACTGCGTGACGTAGGGTTTGGTCATCACCTAGATAGGATGAAGTGGAGCATTATGAGGAGTGGGTAATGCGCTTAGTGAACGCAGCCTCTGCGTGACGTAGGGTTTGGTCATCACCTAGATAGGATGGTGGGATGAAGTGGAGCATTATGAGGAGTGGGTAATGCGCTTAGTGAACGCAGCCTCTGCGTGACGTAGGGTTTGGTCATCACCTAGATAGGATGAAGTGGAGCATTATGAGGAGTGGGTAATGCGCTTAGTGAACGCAGCCTCTGCGTGACGTAGGGTTTGGTCATCACCTAGATAGGATGGTGGGATGAAGTGGAGCATTGGGGGGTGGGAGTGGGTAATGCGCTTAGTGAACGCAGCCTCCTTGCGGTGACGCAGGTTTGGTCATCACCTAGATAAGATGAAGTGGAGCATTAATGATGAGAGGTATAAATGCGCTTTTAGTGAACCGCAGCCCCTGCGTGACTTAGGTTTGGTCAACTCCTAAATAGGATGAAGTGGAGCATTCTGAGGAGTGGATAATGCGCTTAGTGAACGCAGCCTCTGTCGTGACGTAGAGTTTGGTCATCTCCTAAATAGGAATGAAGTGGAGCATTATGATGAGGAGTGGGTACTGCGGCTTAGTGAACTGCAGCCTCTGCGTGACGTAGAGTTTTGGTCATACTCCTAGATTAGGAATAATGAAGTGGAGCATTATGAGGAGTGGGAAATGGCTCTTTAGTGAACGCAGCCTCTGCGTGGACGAAGAGTTTGATCTTCATCCTAGATAGGTTTAAGTGGAGCATTATGAGGAGTGTGTAAATGCGCTTAGTGAACGCAGACCATGCGTGACGTAGAGTGGTTTTGTCATCATCAAGATAGGATGGTGGGATGAAGTTTTGAGCATTGGGGGAGAAGTGGTAATGCTGCAAGTGAACGCAGACCTCTGCGTGACGTAGGGGTTTTGGGTCATCAACCTTATATAGGATGGTGGGATGAAGTTGGAGCATTATGGAGGAGGTGGGTAATGCGGCATTTAGTGAACGCAGCCTCTTGCGTTAACGTAGGGTTTGGTCATCACCTAGATAGGATGAAAGTGGAGCATTATGAGGAGTGGGTGAATGCGTTTATTGAACGCAGGCCTCTGCGTGACGCAGTGGTTTTGGTCATCACCTCGATAAGAAGAAGTGGAGCATTATTAGGAGGTGGGTCAATGCGCTTAGTGAACCGCAGAGCCCCCTGCGTGACGCAGGGTTTTGGTCATCACCTAGATAGGATGGTGGATGAAGTGGAGCATTATGAGGAGTGGTGTAAAAAAAATTTGGGCGCTTTAGTGAACGCAGGCCCCTTGCGTTGACGCAGGGTTTTGTCAGCCTCCTAAAAGGATGGTGGGATGAAGTGGAGCATTATGAGGAGTGGGTAATGCGCTTAGTGAACCGCAGGCCCCTGCGTGACGCAGAGTTTGGTCATCTCCTATATAGGATGAAGTGTAGCATTATGAGGATTGGGTAATGCGCTTAGTGAACGGCAGCCTCCTGTCGTGACGTAGGAGTTTGGTCATCTTTTCTCCTTAGATAGGAAGAAGTGGAGCATAATGGAGCATTATGAGGATGTTGGGTAATGCGCTTAGTGAACGCAGCCTCTGCGTTGACGTAGAGTTTGTCACTCCTAGATAGGTTGAAGTCCCATTATGAGGAGTGGGTAATGCGCTTAGTGAACGCAGCCTCTGCGTGACGTAGAGTTTGATCATTTCCTAGATAGGATGGCGGGATGAAGTGGAGCATTGGGGGGTGGGAGTGGGTAATGCGCTTAGTGAACGCTGCCCCTGCGTGGTAGCCCTTTTAGTGGGCGTCATGGTCTAAGGAATCAGCCGGCAAATCATATCCTTTATAGTGCCAATCTCTTTGGTCGACATACATTAAAAGCGTAAAACGTGAGCCAGACGTTATTTTTAGTCTGCTTCCAACAATATGAGATTAGAGGAGTGATGGACCATCTTGCCAGAACAACAGCTGTCCAGGAGAACGCTCTATCAGCTTCAGTACATTTCCCTTGAGGTAAATCAGCTCCTACACATGACGCCATTTACGTTACGTAATGTTAGCAAATGGCCATCAATCAGATGATGAAACCTGAAATTAAAAATAGCGATATTTCGTTTCATATTGGTTTTTCGGCAAATATGAACATAACAAAAGTTGTTTATTTTGTTATTTAGAGTTACTTTTGTTATTTACACTTTTTTCGTATACCCAATTATAAACGAGATATACGCTAAAATCTATTGCGGCAGTCAACAATTTTATTTGTCACAAAAGACTCAACCGAATTAAATAAAACTCGGTATGTGTATTAGCACAAACGCCTTCATTATAATAAGCCATACCAACATATCTAGTGACGGGCAGGAGTGGGGGTTGTAGGGGAGGCCTGAATTTAAAAATAGCGGTATTTCGTTTTCTACTTTTTTTTCTGCAAATATGCACATGGCAAAAGTTCTTTGTTATGTTATTTAAAGTAACTTTTGTTATATTCACTTTTGCCATATAACAAAGTATAAACGAGATACACACTAAAAACTAAAGCAGGAGTCAAACATATTGAACCGAACTTAACAAAACTCGGTATGTGAATTAGCATTAATTCTTCCATGCTTATAAGCTACTTTAAATTTTTTAGGTCCAAACGGGAGCGGGGGTTATGAGGGAGGCCTGAAATGAAAAATTGAGATATTCCCATTGGGTTTTCTACAGATGCAAGTAACAGAAGTTGTTCGTTGTGCTATTTAAAGAAACTTTTGTTATATATACTTTTTTCGTATACCGAAGTATAAACCAGATATACGCTAAAACCTATAGCGGAAGTCAACACTTTTATATGGCGTAAAAGACAACCTAATTAAGCAAAACTAGGTATGTGAATTAGCATCCGCTCCTCCATGAAAATTAGCTGTTAGCATTCCTACGGACGAAAGGGAGGGGGGAGTTATCCGGGAAGCCTATTATCTCATGCACATTACAGAAGGTTTTTAGTTTGTTATTTAAAATAACTTTTATTATATGTCTATTTTATATAGGCGTAATAATGTGTTTTTTAGACTTATATGCTAGTTCTATGTATAATTCGAATTAGTGAAGTTTTAAATATCTGCAGCCCCCCCCCCCCCTCCTTTAATATTTATTTTCACGAGGAAGTAACGTTATTTATTTCCAGTGGAAATGAAAACTATTTGAGCATTTTTATTATTCAATTTATATTAAGTAATTTATAACTAATTCACGCTCAATATTTACACAAGGAGTGAATAGCGGAAGTGTCGGGGAATGAAACTCTTTAATTCAGTGTATATAGTACTTATTTCTCCTATATGTAGACGTCTACTTACAACCGACTATTTCCTGAAATACGTGTGCCCCGGAGTCGGATTTAACAGAAACTATGTGGCATTATAGATAGTATTTAATTATAATAAATGCCAATCGTGGATTATGATATTGAATTATAACAGGATGTGACCAAACAGTAGGGAGGGGTATGTATTGGGCATCGTCATTCTCATTTCCACTATTTTAAATTCTAAATTTCCATTTCTATAAGTCCCCTACATTTGCTTGGCCCTTATTGCAAAATAATATAGGGCCTCAGAACGGGAAGTATAATTGTACACCATTGAAGCAATGCATATTAAAATACCCTTAAATATTCAGCAATCTAATGAATTCCCTAGCGAAGCCGGGTAACCATAGGTAGTACATACACACACAACACTTTCACACACAATCACACACACACACACAAATATATATATATATATATATATATATATATATATATATATATATATATATATAAACAGAGAAATTAAGCTGCCCTCTTTCTGAGGGCACCTGTATGGTCAGCCTCCTAATCTGCCAGTTCTGGTATATTATTATTATTTCTTATTTTATTTTGTTTATATTGTATATGGAAATTTGGATAATTGAATGGAGGAAATTTGGGAGGTACCTCAGGTGAGATTGCAGCTTAATATTTCAGCTTTATTTTTTACATAAATGATGGTTTACAATTTTTATAGATGATTTTAGGATAAGGGTGGACAAGTCCTTCAGGTCATCTTTGGTCAGCCCATATTCAATTAATGTCTTGACGGTTTTTTGATGGAGGACTCCTCTTGAACCAAACAGGAGCCCCATAACTGTCCAGTCTTGGATGTGGTATTTTTCAGAGAAATACAGGCAACATGGCTCGTATATTCCTTTCTTCTCTTGATCCACCTCGTCTGCTTGATTTTGGCTCATCTCAAACCGGACAGTGGGATCCAAAATTAACCCTTTCTTTTCATTTTTCATGATCACTACAATGTCTGCTCTTCTTGGAGTACCGTCTGCGGAATTACAAGTCACCTCTTCGAATATATCCCAATTTGGGTGCTTCTTTTCCAAGAGGTGAGCAATTTGAGCTCGGACCTTATGATGTCGTGAGTTGCGCATCTGCTCGCCCCATGGGCAGGAACCTAGGACATGGGGAAGGGTTTCAATCTGACTGCAATGCCTACAGTGGGCGTTTCCTAGGTTCCTTCCTGGGACAGAGCAAACTGGCACTAAGTTTACATCCATCTTCACCGCCGTTGTCCATTCTGATGAAGAGAGCCCTTTTTTGTCAGAAATCCACGAATTACTGGCCTGGCTTTCTACGCCTTTTCCTTTAGCTAGTAAAGAGCACCACTCCTTAAAGGATCTATGGCGTAGCTCTTTTCGCAAGTTTCTGACACTGAGATATTCGTTCTTCTCTTTTGTGATATCAAGGGCTTTTAAGCAGTCCGATATTTCAGTAGTGCAATCTCTCGTTTGAAGTACGTATGGGTTCATGTCTTTGATAAGGGCCATACATACTTTTATATGTTGCAAGAAAGCCTCCCAATATGCTTTAAACAATCCCAAACCTCTAACTTTTCGTGATGAATAAAACATACTGTTAGTATATAGCATATATAAATGAATGTATTTAGCAAAATTATTAGTAAATTTTATTCGCAATAAGATTAATTCTGCACAATTTTTCGATCAGACGTATAATACGGGAGATATTCCGAATTGTCGAAATTGCCCCCTCTCCCCTTCTAACCCCTAACTTTTTCGATGTCTGCTATTAACAACCTATCCAGTTTGATTACGATCAAATAAGAATTGAGATCGCTAGAGCGGTAACAGACAAGAATACGCGTATATAATTTTGAAGAGGCGTCATTTTCGTTATCTAATAGGTATGATCGATTGAGATTTGAGGAAATCTTTCAAAAATGGCGTCATGAGTACGAACTAAACAGCTGATTTCTCTCAAGGGAAATCTGCTAAAATCGTATAGTACCAATATTATTGCAAATTTAATGTTCCATAAATTATATTTAAAAATCTAAGATGCATCAGCCGATAAGGATTGGAAACCCTGAGCACATTAAACTATACCAAGGAAGCAAAGCTCTATTTCTCAATGCAAACGATCTCTGCTCATTTTGCAAGCAGTATATCAATGACAATAGCCTATACCACCTTCTACTACACTGTTCAGCACTCAGAGAAAACAGACAGAATATTTTAAAGCCATCCATCTCAACATCCTCTGATCATCAGACAATACAAAATATGTTAATTATTAACGATGTCAATGAACTGAATAGGCTTTATACGTTCATTATAGGAGTTCTGAAAACGTTTGACTCCCTTAGTGTAAATGAGTAAACTCATGAACAATTTGTGAATATACGAGTATTACCGAGAAATACCGAAATCAGAGAATATCGACATTCACCGGTGAATGTCAACAAACACCAAATACGTCGGTGAAAGATGGAATATTTCATTACATTCTTGTACATTCGGACCCTCACCGGTGTATGTCGACATTCACCGATGAAAGTCAGAAATGAGGGTATACCCCAAATATTTCGGACATACATCAAGCGACTATATGAATGTTGACATTCACCGATGAAAGTCAGAAATGAGGGTATTTAGCAAATATTTCGGACATACATCAAGCGACTATATGAATGTTGACATTCACCGATGAAAGTCAGAAATGAGGGTATTTAGCAAATATTTCGGACATACATCAAGCGACTATATGAATGTTGACATTCACCGATGAAAGTCAGAAATGAGGGTATTTAGCAAATATTTCGGACATACATCAAGCGACTATAATGAATGTTGACATTCACGCGATGAAAAGTCAGAAATGAGGGGTATTTAGCAAATATTTCGACATACTTCAAGCGACTATAGGAATGTTTGACATTCACGATGGAAAGTCAGAAATGAGTGTATTTAGCAAATATTTCGGACATACATCAAGCGACTATATGAATGTTGACATTCACCGATGAAAGTCAGAAATGAGGGTATTTAGCAAATATTTCGGACATACAGCAAGCGACTATATGAATGTTGACATTCACCGATGAAAGTCAGAAATGAGGGTATTTAGCAAATATTTCGGACATACATCAAGCGACTATATGAATGTTGACATTCTCCAGATTTCGGTGTTTCACCGTAATAAATATATTACTTTTTGTGAGTGTTTTTGTTATTTATTCTATTGTGCACATTTTCAAGGCGAAAATTCGTATAAAAATTATATTGTTATTTTAGCTCTTCAAAAAATTGCAATGATAGAGATACCATTGAACAGCGTTAAAGTAATTTTACCATTAGAATTAGTTAGTAAATTAGATTAGAATTATTGAAATTGAAATATAATAAATTCACTTCATGAAATCTATGTCACCGTTTATTGTAAAGGCATTTAGGATTTCACAGACTCAAAAAAAAGAAACAAAATGTGTCTATATTGTTATTAGATGTGCAAGATTTATCTTTAACAAATAAATATCTATCTATCTATGTTCTATAAATGATGGTATATACATGTTTTATTTATCTTCAATATTAACCAACATACTGGCATTTTGAGACTCCAGCCTTCCGTAAAGCGCCATTTTCAGGCATCTCACAATAAGAATAAGCCAGTATATCATCAACTGTCTTATTTCAAGCCCATATACCAATAATTGTGTTTAACGAATCTTTTCTAGATGAGATACATGCAAAGACGTTCTGATCTCCCCCTCCGTCTTTCGTTCTGGGATTACTAAAATTAGGGTGATTTAGTTCATTCTTATTCATTATAAATTACAGTACTAGATACAATAAATAGTTATCAAAAAAATATGTTATATTCAGATACATTTCTGTAATTGTTTTTCGTTCCGATAATAATATTTTATCTATCTATTCATCCCTGCGAGGTTGGCTGACCTGTTTGTTTACAATTCTGACGCTTCCAATTTCGGAGGTTCTAGAAAAGTAAATTAACTTAATATTCATGGTGGTGTTAAGTGCTATCGTTATGTAGATTTATCTATTGTAAAACTTGAGGAGGGAAATGAGCTTAATTTCCACAGGCCCTGCGTGAGGGGCTTCCTTCATCTCTGGGGGTAGATTATCATTTTCCCATCTATCACGCCAATTGTAGCACTCTTGAGTCTCGACAATCTACAAATGATACAATTCTCCATATAACTATAGCTCAACTCCCTTCCCTTGACAAAGTTCCCAACTACAGGAAAAGTAAGATCTAAGAAAGTTTTATCTATCTAAGTCTTTTTTATGTTTGTTATTTAATAATATGTAAAATAATTAATTCAATCCAATTTAGTACTTTGTTATAGCAAGTAAAAAAGTATATTTGACTTGTTCCATTGATTTTTACGTTTTAATGGAATAAATGATATTATTTGCCGATACATAATAGAGCATATCAACTGGAAGAAATTAGATGTTATAGTTCTAGAGAATCATGATAATCATTTTAGCAGATTTCTCTTAAGGGACTTGTAGACTGTGTGTGTGTGTGTGTGTGTGTGTGTGTGTGTGTGTATCTATACTTACTTCCCTTTAAAGCTATTACGAGGTCAATTTAGGTTTGTTGTTACCGATCTCGTCAAAGAGGGTGGCGAAAATTATACATATACCGTATGCTACAATATTAACGATGTTATTTGTATTTCTTGGTTTGTAAAAGCCAACTACTATTCATATGATTTTCACTTGATGCACCTAAGACACTAAATAGCACAAGTCGAACTAACATTTAAATTGCTACGTGGGAAATGTGCTGAATTGTTGATAAAGGTAGAGCGATCCCAGCGACATCTCAATTGCTGATAAAGGCAGAGCGATCCCAGCGACATCTCAATGCACCAACGGCTAGACAGATAACGACAGTGCTCTTCTCCCGACACACAAAATCCTACCAGCTTCGAGTGGCTGATAAGATAGGATTTTAATTTGCCGAATAAAATCTCTCTTCCCGACACTCAAATGCAGTTCTATGCATTCAGCTGTCTCAATCCATTTCCAGCCTACTTCGGGAACAGCAACCAATGAGGCCAATATGCATTCAGCTGCCTCAATCCATTTCCAGCCTACTTCGGGAACAGCAACCAATGAGGCCAATATGCATTCAGCTGCCTCAATCCATTTCCAGCCTACTTCGGGAACAGCAACCAATGAGGCCAATATGCATTCAGCTGCCTCAATCCATTTCCAGCCTACTTCGGGAACAGCAACCAATGAGGCCAATATGCATTCAGCTGCCTCAATCCATTTCCAGCCTACTTCGGGAACAGCAACCAATGAGGCCAATATGCATTCAGCTGCCTCAATCCATTTCCAGCCTACTTCGGGAACAGCAACCAATGAGGCCATGAGGCCAATATGCATTCAGCTGCCTCAATCCATTTCCAGCCTACTTCGGGAACAGCAACCAATGAGGCCAATATGCATTCAACTGCCTCAATCCATTTCCAGCCTACTTCGGGAACAGCAACCAATGAGGCCAATATGCATTCAGCTGCCTCGATCCATTTCCAGCCTACTTCGGGAACAGCAACCAATGAGGCCAATATGCATTCAGCTGCCTCGATCCATTTCCAGCAGCGGGGGTTGACTATAGCCAAGAATCAATAATTTAACAAGATTGGTTTCATAACGAAGCGTCGGAGCTACTTCGATTTGCCCAATTCCCCTCCAAGCTGGGCCTCGTTACAGAGTTGCACCGGCCGGGCGCTAGGGCTAAACTGGATATTTAAACGTTTTATGTACGAACTAGCTAAGGTACCCGGCTTAGCTCGGGAAATCATGACTGCGTTGCTCTGGGAGTCTCAATAATGATTCTAATTTCTTTTGCCTTTACTATGCACAATACTTTTATGCTTTCCATATCAAGTCTGTAGGTTACTATTTATCCCAGTAACTAATGCAAACTTATAGATTTTTTTAGTCTCAAAGTATAATAGAAAAAATGAATTCCTGACCAATCCCTCTCAACTGTTTAAAATAATGTCTACAATATGAATGATAATGATGTGTAGCAATGATTCAAGTACCATAGGCCATACAATTCACAATTATGAACAGAATTATTTATTATAATCTATACAATAATACAAATTTATTTCCCCAATAGTCGGCCCAGACACAACGATTTTATCTACTTTATGTATTTAAATGCTATAATTAAAAATACTCTAATGTAATGCAACTGATGATCTGTTATGTGTAACATATTAGCGGCAATCAATGTTAATACTTGGGTACACCTCACCAGCAATTTCAATCCTCTTAAAATTGTTTTGATTAAATAATTTATTTTTCCAATTAGCCTTAGTTGCAAAAAGTGGACGTTAATAGATAAATAAATAAAATAATTTATGATATTTAAAGAAATATTTCTGGGGCAGAACATATCACTAAAAGAGCAAATAAGAAATGTATAAGTCTTTATCATGTAAAGTTTAACGAGTACATACGTTTGACTGATTGAAACAGGCCATTTAATGTTTAGCTGTAATTTAAAACAAACATCACCATTACTCTCAATTATCAAGCATCAACCACGGCTTCCCGGCAAAAGCCGACCCAAATTAGCTGTGTCAAAGTCGGTCTACCAGGAACCGACTCTCTTATCTTATCATAACTTCGGCTCCATTATTTTTGATGCAATCATGTCATGAACCGTCCTGTATGCCTCTCAAATTTGGAGCATGAATTAGCTCGACAAACTGGAAACGGTCAAACTTGCATTTTTCAAATGTTTATATTTCTGACCAAAAAGCACACCTAACTATATGGTTAGCCTCGAAACTGGACGGAGCCATATAACAGTTCAGGTGTTGAAACAAAATCCTTTAATTTCTCTTTAATATTGTCACTCTCTGAAACTAGAATAGCAAGGAAATGTTTCAATAGACTAATAGCACGGGATGCCAGTAGTCATGATATAAATTATAATTGGGTGTCACAAATAAAAGCTATCGTAATTTTAAATAATGTGCAAGAGTACTTTAGCCATATCTTGTCTGAAACAAATTTCCTGGCAAATAAAAACACAATTTTAGAACAAGCAACAAGTTACAATTATCCACCGACATCAATAGAGTATATAATTAATCATACAATCGCTTTTATAGAAGTGTCTGTCATTATACCAGCCCCCCACCCGAAGATTATCTTAAATTCAAAGTGAATATGAAGAAAATAAGATCAGTTAGCCAACTGAGAATTTCAAATAATGATAACTTAAAGATGTATGACAATACAAAAATGAAAATAATAAAATCCGGAAAAGTTTGCGAATGCTGCCAGGAATTTATATCGGTCGGATTAAACATCTATTACTGCAATGTTCACAATACAGCTATCATAGACAACGATGCTTGAAGTAGTTTATAGCCACAAGTGATGACTTAATGTCCCTGGAAAGTATTCTTTACATTGAGGCCATTCATAAACTGAACATGATTTACCTATTCATTGTTTTCGGCTATCAGAACTCATCAGTTTTTTAAATATAAATAGAGAATAGGCAGTGAGATGAGATGACAAATGTGATATAGTGAGCGACTTGTAAGGAGCAGAATAGGTTTCCCTTCTACTCCCAGAGTACATTTCCCCTTTTTTCACTATAAATAAGTTGCTTAATATGTTTGCTAAGAAAAAAGAAATGCATAAAATAACAGTTGTAGAGCATGAATAGTAGTAGAACAAGATTGGTTCTAGAACATTTTGCGATCCGAATCATAATAAGAGAGATATTTGGGATTCTCGAATTACCCCCCCCCTCCCCTATTCCAGCTACTATTTCAGCCATTAACGCCTATCAACTTCAATTTTGACTGAAACGGTTAAATATAGAGAAGGTTTACATCAAATAAACATTTTCGAGTTAAGGACGTAAAATCTTAATTGATGACGTCATTACTCAACGAATTTGCATATATCTAGCACAGTAAAAGTTCAATAAAACAATATTTGACATTTAAGCATAGAATAAAGAGGTTCATGATATTGTTAATATGACATGAGTAGGAGTGGGAGGGGGCTTTAGTGGCGGCTCAAAACTAAAACGAACGTCGATATCTTGCTAAATATCCAAAATAGGCAATAATTGGATAGAACAACCTTTTTTGGAAAGGATTACTGTTGCAACAAGATTGGTGTTTTCCAGCAGGCTGAAATGAGCCCCCCCCCCAACCACCAGCTGCAAAAACGTCAACAACTTTGGTTTTTGCTATGGCGCATAAACACATTGATATCTAATATGAGATTGGATAGTTCTATCAAAATCAGAAAAATTACACTATTATTCTACAAGGATAAAACAAAAAAAATCTGTAATGCAGGTATTGCGTAAAGAAAGTAGATTTGGCAACTGTTCAATTGATATCATCTCACATTCTATATTTCAATATAGATTCAATATTTCTCTTGCAGGAGTGGGGCTAGGTTAATATTTCAGTAAGAGAAATATAAGTAGAAAAACATTTGAACTTAATTACTTAGCTAATAAGTTTGATTATATTTCAACAAGAGAGATATGCACAATTTTGTAATTTACATCTCCTCCACTCTTTCAAATCTTATTTTGCCCTTAACAGTATGCTATCCTTTAATTTTACATGAATCGAAAAAAATTTTGAGCCATTGAAGCAGAGAACATTCATTGATGGCATCAGACATTTATCTAATTATCACATGTTGTAAATGTCCAATGAAAAAAATGTGTTGTATAGAGTTTGAAATAAAGATGTTTCGTGATATATTGGTTTGAACTAAACCATCTAATGATTCGATTAATATATTATTAATAAAGGAAAAATGTAGAATATTACATTTTAAACAAAATCATTTGATCTTGCACACGATAAAATAGATTTGTAAGTTATTTTATTTGACACATCTCTAACCCCAACTCCTCCTGGTGCAATTTTTAACATTGATAAACTTGGCCCTTAATTTTACATGAAACAGATAAATATTAAGCAAAGTAAGGTGTTTTTTTTTTTTTTAATGTGTATTATAGTGACAACATATCACTAAACATCTCATGTACAGTTTGAATTTTAATACCTGTTTCAGTAGGCTAGTTAATACGACAGAAATATGGAATAGATGGTGAGAGATCAGCAGCTAGTCACTCCAGCATAGGGGAAATCTGCTTACTTTACAGACTTCCAGCAAACCAACGAACATTAGATATGTTATTCCAATGCGCACTAAACTCAAGTTATTTTATGTGGTTTCGAGAGTGGAGGATTCTTAACTTTTAATTAATAGTGAAGAATTTTCTAAGAAATAATACTGTTTTCCCTAATATTATGAAATAATGAAGTAATACTTGAGTGACAAATATGATCATAATTAAGTGGCAATTTTTTTAATGTACATTAAATTTGATTAGAAGTTATTATGGCCAACCCCCGGATACAGTGAGACCTGCCAGTCTACTGGTGGAACCTTTTTCCAGGTCCTCGTTGGTTAACAGGCTTGTTGAGTTGATCAGTCACTATGAAAAACACCAATCTCAAATCCCCCGCCCTTGGGCGCAGCTAAATGTCTACAATGTCAACAGAAATATATATATATATATATATATATATATATATATATATATATATATATATATATATATATATATAAATTAATGAACCTTATTACCTGATACCATCCAACAGTAAAGTATCACTTGTGGGACCTACCTATTTTGATTCTGTAATTAGAGCTGAACTCTGTTTCTGAAAGACATTCCAGATGCAAAGCAGAGAAGAAAATAAAAAAAAAATATTATGTTCTAAATGTGTTGAGCTAAGAAGTTCACAGTAACTATGAAACATTTTTTTAATAAGTAATCTGCACCTAATGGGAAACAAAATTGAATATTTAAACTCAAAGGAAATAATATTAGCATTTACACCTAAAAATCATTCATTTTGGTTTCAAATATAGTTGATCATAATGAGAATACAAAAATTGGTGTAGTGAAATTAATTGGTATCTAATTATAAGCATTAATTTCTTAGAAATTTAAACTGTTACTATTTCAATTTGTGTAAATAATTAAAAGTATAATATGTCTATTTTCGGGAAGGAGAGAAGAATTTTTAATACCTTCTATATAACAAACTAAAAATAAGAACAAACACGGTGTAGCATATACAACAGGTTCAGAGACCACATGGCAGTGTTGATCTCTGTTAGAAATATTGGAGGATTGGCTGGTGGTGAGCAACAGCTATTGTGAGCAGCTAAAAAATAGGACTCGAATTATCAGTAGAAAAGATAGAATACAAAAGAACATGCTGAGGAGATATTGGATCGTGTCAAATTGTGGAGTTGACATTCATAGTTGAAATAGAAATAAATATGCAAGTATTAATTGTAAATGTTGTATATTTAAATTTTTCTATAAATGTTAATGTCTTTTAGATGCTGTAGTATAGAGGGTATGTATGGGCTACCTTCAGTTAGTAAGTCATGTAGGCCGTGGGGTATCTGTAAATGATCTTGACTCTTGCAGTCTGTCAGTATTGCACTTTTACTAGTCCGTGTGAATACTGTCCGTTTAATTTGTCGTAATTTATTGTCTGTTTGCAGCCATTTTTATTCCCACTCTTGTAGTATGTTAGTAACAGCAGAATGTTCTAAATCGTCTATTGTAAGTTCATTTGAGTCTTCGTGGAGTTTCTGAGTCGCTAATTTTGCTTGTTCATTAACTTTAGTACTTAGTCCAATATTTTTGTGTCCTGGTAGCCATACTAGTGTAACGTTATTTTGAAGATAAATGAGGTGTTCTAAAATTTGGGTTATAATGGGATGATTACTGTAAATGTTCTCCAAGGAAAATAAAGAACTTAAAGAGTCTGTAAATAAGAAAACCTGTGAATTTTGAAAAAGGCAATATTTATAGCTTGTAACTCGGCTGTATAAATGCTTGCATTGTTGTTTAGTTTTGTAGTGTATATGTCATTGTTAATGATTGCTGCAGCTGCTGTCCCAAAGTCAGTCTTGGACCCGTCAGTAAAAGTGTGAAGTGAGTTTGGGTTATTTGCTACAATTGAGTTATAAGCTATTCTGTAAAATTTAGAAGATAAAGGATTTCTTTTATTAAATTTTGTTTAAGTTAAATTAATGCTTAAGTTATTTATTCTCCAGTGAGGGAATGACAAGTTTCTGTTGTAGAGTATGTGAGTTTATAATATGCTCGAGTCAACAGTGTTTTCTGAAGCGCGTATGACTAGTGGTTTATGCTTGCTGTGTTTTTCCATGTATTTGTTGAAAAGTATGCTGTTTAAAAATACGTACATTGACGCATGGTGCGTCTAATGCCTTGCATTTTAAAAGAAATTTTAAGCAGATAATTCTTCTCCTATATTCTAATGGAGGTTCTCCTGCTTCGACACAGAGGCTATCTACAGGGCTTGATCTGAAGGCTCCAGTTGCTATCCTCAGTCCTGTGTAGTGGATTGTGTCTAACATTTTAAGTGTATTCGGACTGATGAATATGCTATACAGCCATAATCCAGCAATGACCTGGTCGTATAAGCACGATAAAAAGTTGGCATAGAACATCTGTCAGCTCCCCATGCAGATTTGCTAAGTACCCTTAATAAGTCCAAGCTTTTCTTGCACTTACTAATGAGGCCTTTTAAATGGGGAACCCATGTGAGTTTTCTGTCAAATGTAAGTTCTAAAAATGTCAGTCCGTCTGTTTTGTTTATAATAGTGTTGTTTAGAGTCAATTGTGGGGATTCAAAACTTCTTTTACGAGTGAATATGGTGTATTTAAATTTTTCACTCGATATCTTAAAACCAGTGAAATTACACCATTTTTGAAGTTGATTGAGTGCTTTCTGTGTGATATTTTGTGCGTGAATTAATGATGTGTAAGTGATATATAAGATAAGGTCATCAGCATACTGACAGTAAGATACTTCTTGGGGGATATACTTTATGACCGAATTTACAGCTATATTGAACAAGGTTGTGCTCAGCACACCTCCCGGAGGCACTTCATACTCCTGCAGAAAGACGTCTGATAAAGCAGTACCTACCCTCACCCTAAAAAATCGTTCAGACAAATAGTTATCCAGAAACCTTATAATGTTTCCCTGGACACCCCATTTGATCAACTGAGAGAGAATGAGCCTTCTCCAAACAGAGTCATAGACTTTCTCCAGATCGAGGGATATTGCTAACACTAATTTGTTTCCAAGGAATGCATTAAGTATTTCACTTTCCATCCGTGCTATATGGTGCATAGTGGAATGCCCTGGTTTAAAAGCACATTGGAAAGGTGATAATATTTTTTTATCACCTAAGAACCACAAAAGTCTTTTGTTAATGATCTTTTCTGTGACCTTGCATAACGTGTTAGTTAAAGAAATTGGCCGGTAGCTTGTGGCTAGATTCTTGCTTTTCCCAGGTTTTAGAACTGGTATTACTATAGCTTCATTCCAGGTGTGAGGGTACGCACCTCTAGTGTAAACTTTATTCAATAGGTGAAGAAGAATTAGTAAGCCCTGTTCCGGTAGATTTTTTATCATGTCATATGTAATAAGGTCAGGTCCTGGAGAAGACAGTCGTACAGTCGATACTGCAAGTTTTAGTTCTGTGTAACTGAAGGGATCATTAAGTGGGTGTTTGTAAGTTGGAATTATGGGGCAAGTCATGGTTTCAGTTAGTGTTTTGTGCCTGGAGAATTGTATTGTAAAGTTTTCGGAGCTGCATACATCTCTGAAATATTCTCCCAAGATATTAATGACTGTCTGTTGGTCAGTGATGATCTTGTTATTGTGTTCTAGTCCTGTAATTGGTTTGCAGTATTTTTTATGAGTAATTTGGTGAATTTTAGTCCATACGTCTTTTGCGGGTAATTGTCGATTAATATTAGATAAAAAAAATCTATCCAGCACTTTTTTTTTAATTTTCTTAATAACCCATTCGGCTTTGGATTTTTTCCTTTTGTAGTCTATTAGGTTTACGTCTGACGGATTTCGTCGGAATAAATTAAGAGCTCTTTTTCTGTTCATTACAGCAATTCTACATTCATCAGTCCACCAAGGAACTGGAGGTTTTTTGTATGTCCGTGAAGTTTTTGGAATGCTTATCTCAGCTGCATCTAACATTAAAGAGGTTAGTTAACTCAATAATGCTTTGAGGGTTTAACGACTTAAGCTTTCCAGTAATGTAGTCTTGAAAAGTATCCCAATTTGCGTTTTTTGTGTTGTATCTTGAAATGTTGTGAAATAGTGAGTGAGAAGAGTTAGTTAGTATGTGTATTGGAAAGTGATCACTTCCATGGGAATCTTGATCGACTCTCCATGAAAAGGTGAATGAATGTGAAGATAGAGGGAGAAGATAAAGAAATGTCAATGTTAGTCAGTGTTCCAGTCCGTGGGCATAAATGTGTTGGTGAATTTGTATCTAGTGTAATTAAATCAAACTGTTCAAAAATGTTTTGTAACTGTATTCCTTTCCAATTACTTACAGGAGAGTTCCACATTGTGCTTAATGCGTTTACATCTCCTAAAAATAGCAAAGGAGGAGGTAATTGTGTCAGTAGGTTGCTTATTTTATATAAGTCAAGAGGTTCCTTTGGTAGAAGATAAATGGAGCATACTGTAATTGGGAAGGGGACCTGAAATGAGACTGCTACTGCTTGCAGTGTTGTTCTCAGCTGTAAGGGTTCGCTATATGTGTTTAATTTTTTTTTATTTTTATTTTAACAGAAGAGAGAGACTTTAGAAAATTCGAAACATTTTATTAATTTATGAGCTTAATGAACTTACTTCGGCTAAAAATGAGTCGTGCAAAAAGCAATGAAGAAGTAAAATATATCTTGCTAGGCTTATTTAATTTCATAAAAATGTATATAAAACCCCTCAAATTTGAAAAAAGGATACCATCACAAATGATAACTATTTTTGGGAAGGAGAAGAACAGTTTTATATTAATAATTTTAACAAAATAATTTATTATATATAATTATTAAATGGATCGATTTAAGAACATCTATTCATTGAATCATATATTTGTAACAAATGTATTATTTACGTTTGCTATTCAATAATATATACAGAAATTAATTGATTGTTTTTATAAACCAAAATTATGTTTTTCAATATTTAATGGTAATAAATAGCATTTTGTATGTGTGTCATAAAGTAATTTTTAGCCATAATTGGTCAGAATACAAGATATAAAATACGATCATTCGAATATATTCAATGAAAAGATTACAAATTATGATTATGTTGTAAGAGGCAGGGTTTGATAGCTGCTTTCTTAAATTGTCCTTGACTTCTGCCATATGTTATAAGGATCAATGTAAGTAATTTTTTCTAACCATTTTACAGCTTGCAAGTCCAGTTTATAACACAACACCCAGTTTGTAACAAAAAGAAACCAATCTCGTTTAAAAATTTGTCATATTACAAGAGATAAAAGATATGCACGGCTATCAAGATTGATGGACATATGCGAGATAAGATTATAGATAACACAACACCACCGTGAATATTAGGTGAATAAATATAAACAGTAATAAGAAAGCTTTCCCCTCCCGGCGGAAAGCGTCCCAAATGCGAACAAACAGGTCTGGCAACGGCTTTCAGTTATTGTTTTTCTTTCCGACACTGGAATACAATAACTGAAACATATCAGAATATAACATATTAATTTTATTGAAAACTATGTACTATATCGAGTACTGTAATTTATATTGAATCAGAATAATTTTTATCACAATCAATCAAATTTTAGTAGTCCAAGAATTTACGACGGGGGGGGGGTCTCAAGAACATTAGAACATTTTGCATAAGGTCTCTGGAAAACAATATTTGGTATTTAAGCTTCGAATAATGTGGTTTATTATATAACAAAGTATTGTTTATGTAACAAGAGTAGAAGTGGGGGTTTACTGAAGGCTGAAAACTAAAAATGCAAGTATCTTGGTTAATATTGAAGATAGGGAATAAATGTATATAACAATATTTATAGTATATTTAATTTGCAATAAGATTCATTCTATACACTTTTTCAATCCGATCCTAAATATTGAGTTTGGTAACGATCAAACAAAAATTGCGACCACTAGAGCGATAACAAATCAATTATTTATATATATACAGATTTGAACGGACCTCATTAGCAAATTTCCCTCATGGCACGATTTTTGAAAAATTTCCTCAAATGTCCATCGATCCTACTCAGGAGATGTCGAAAATGAGGTCCGTTCAAACCCCCACTTCTACTCATCTTAAACAAACAATACTCGGTTATGTAATAAACCACATTATTCAAACCTTAAATACCAAAGTCTTCAAGAGGCCTTTATTATACGACATATATGCAAATTGTTTTGGTGATCCCTCCCCACCCATCTCAAGTTTTTGGACTAATTAAATTTGATTGATTGAGATAAAAATTATTTTGATTCATTACAAATTACAGTACTAGATATAGTAAATAGTTTTCAATAAAATTAACCCATCGTCAGGCGCATGATCTCTGAGATACACAGTTTCTAGAGAAATATTTGCCACTCCTCCTAGCAGAGATTGGTGGTGTAGTGCTTCGAGTTATGTGGTTTAGAGGACCCCCCCCCCTCAAGGTATGTTGTGTCCCTGTGTGTTTCACCAGTCATTCCGTTTTATCTCCTAGATACTACACGCCCCAATCTCGTATGTTTTTTTGAAATCTGTAATTCATAAATATATACATCAATTAAGTTTCTCTTTATTAAATGGAATCATATAAACCTATTTTTCTACTATTTTGCTCATACATGAGCTTTCAGAAGAACTTTTACAAGAAAATATTGTACGACCCAGTGACAAAAGTACACGTTTACCAACCGAACTAAGGACGAAACCTCAAGAGTACAGAGACTCATTGAACTCAAGTACATAACACAAAAAAAAAAGTCCCTCCGCTACAACGAACAAAAGAAAATGATGTGAACCAAGCAAAATTGAAAAGAAATGTAGGCTTACTAATTACTCTTGTGAGATTTTCAAAAACAAAATTAGTTTACAACATAGTTCCATGCTTTGTAATAAAATTTTAATGCAGCTCTGCAAAAGAAATAATAATTACACTGGTATTTTTAAAAGGATTGGTACATTAAAATTTATATGATTTTTAATGAGTCTTATCTAAAAGTGATTTCTTGCTACTTATTTTTGAATGGTTATATTTAGATAATTTGTTAATATTGTTCACAAACTGAAATGAATTATGTATAATTAAGACATGTGCATTTAAACAATTAGTTTTGATATTTGTATTTTTTATTATATTTTAAAAATTATTGTCCACGGTTCTAATAATAATGAATCTATAACCAACTTCATTATTTTAAATACCAAGATTTTTTTTATTATAATACTTGAAAATTTTGAAAATTATTTACTTATTTCAAACAAATACTTCCTCTGTTATGGTTTCTAATCACACACTGAACATTTTAGTGCAAAATATATATTAAAAGTCCGTCACGCAGGGGCTGCGTAAACTAAGCAGATTTCCCACGTGAAGTTTTACAATAGAAGAGAGTCAAACAGTTATGGGAACGGCCCGAACTAGCTCTTGGCGGAAACTCACGACTAGACCCGAAGTTAGCCGATCTCATCTCAGTAGCTGAAAACAGAAAAATGCAAATATCTCGGTTAATATTCAAGATAAAGAATAAATGTATATAACATTATTTATAGTAAATTTAATTTGCAATAAGATTGATTCTATATAATTTTTCGATCCGATGTATAGTAACGGAGATATTTCGAATTTTCGAAAATCCTCCCCTCTAAACCCCCCCCCCTCCCACTGGTCTGATTTCAGCCATTAACGAACTTGATCTTTATTTTTGCATAAAACGTTTAAATATCGAGTTTGGTAACGATCAAACGAAAATTGCGACCGCTAGAGCGTTAACAGACAAATATATATATATATATATATATATATATATATATATATATATATATATATATATAATTTTGAACGGACCTCATTTTTGTCATCTCCTGGGTAGGATCGATGGACATTTGAAGAAATTTTTCGAAACTCGCGTCATGAGTACGACCTCAATAGCTGATTTCCCTTAAGGGAAATCTGCTAAAAAACTGTATTTCTGTAAAAACGGTTGAGGATGATCTCCGAGATACACGTGCCCGAAGGCAGAATATTCTTGACACGCCTGACTGAGGGTTAATATGTTATATTATGATATATTTCAGTAATTGTTTGTTTACATTTCAGACGCTTCCCGCCAGAAGGGGAAAGATTTCTTATTACCGTCTGTATTTATTCACTTAATATTCAAGGTGGTGTTGAGTTAGCAGTATGTAGATATATCTATAATTAAACTTCACAAGGGAAATCTGCTTAGTTTACGCAGCCCCTGCATGACGGACTTTTTCGTCATCTACTAGGTAGGATCGATGGACATTTGAAGAAATATTTCAAAAATTGCGTCATGAGTAGAACCTCAATAGCTGATTTCCCTTAAGGGAAATCTGCTAAAATTGAGGAGGAGATTCGGCCATAAATTAAAAATAAAAATAAAATATCATTACATTAATGGCTCCCATTAATTAAAAGTACGTAGGTGAATCAAATGAAAACCTTAAAAGTGCTGTAAAGTTCAGGTTAAACTTTTAAGGTTTTCATTTGATTCACCCTCGTACAATCGCCCTATTGTCCCTTATCAATTAAGGGGAATAAAAAAATTTGTATTTCTGCATTGAAACAAATTTCTTGAGCATTTAATCTGAGAAAGTGTTCATTTATCAAGGGAACAATGGTCTTTATCTTAAACTTGCATCCATCAATTTTTAAGGTATTTATGATAGAGAGATCTAATATGCTTTAAAAATTGGCCATATTACAAGGGAATAACAATAACACAATTTTTAATATTTCTTCTTTCCTCAAAATTTTAATAAAAATTAGGGGAGAATTCCATTCTTAAGAAACAACAAAGATAAGTAGTCCTAGAGAAATGAATAAATTTCTTAAAGATTGCAAAATTTAAATTCCTTTAGTTTAAAACACAAAAATACTAATATCCATCAATAAATCATTTTTTCTGACAGCTTAAATTTCTATTGGACAAAAGCCCATAACTTTTTTGGAGTGATGTTAAATTTTTATCTTCTAACCAATAACATAGATATTTTATGACTATATTGTTGCCTACTGACATAAAAAGTCTAAACGGTGAAATAAATGTAAATTGTGAGCCAGTATGAATAAAAATCTTTGTAAATATATAGAAAAGAATAATATATCTATATAGGAGGCTGCCATTAATTGACTAAAGCAACACTCTACTGTGCCTTATCATTTAAGGGGAGTAGAACTTATTTTTGTTTCTACCTCAAAATCAATTTGTAATGAAAAACTGTCATCATAGAGTACATTAAATACTGTAGAAAACCTAGGATTATTTAATCAGAGAAATGGTTCATTTATTAGAAGAATTAATTGTCTTTATCTTAACTGCATTCATTAATTTTAAGCTATTTACGGCTGTGAGGCAATTTTTTTTTCAATTTTTCTTTAGGAAATAATAAATTATTAATAATGTTAATATTTATTCTTTAATCAAATATTGTAATGTATATTGGTAGAGAACTCTATTCTAAAGAATCAATAACGAGAAATAGCCTTGGAACAAACTAATTAATTTCTTAAAGATTGTATGTACCTTTTTGAAATGTATTTATTTCTATTAAATGTTAATAAAAAATAATAAGATATGTAAAATATTTTTTGTCTTCTATAACAAATTTACAAATATTATGTCAATTAATTTATTTACATATTATTAAATAGCAAAATTATATAATAGATTTGTAATAAAATTAGTTCAAATTCATTGATAATATTTTAAAAATCTAACAATGTTGTTAAGAATCTTTATAATTGTCTTAATGATGCTGGAAATATATAACATACATTTATAACCTATTAGCATTCTGTGTTACTTGTCTTAGATTTATTAAAGGACAACATGCTTTATAAATCACGAGAATCAGACGGTGATTGTTAATACCGTTGACCAGTTTCTTTTGTCGAATTCCCTTTTCTTTAAAACAAAAAATACTAATGTTGACAAGTAAATCATATTTCTTGACAGTTCAAAATTCTATTGTCCAACCCAATAACATTGTGAAGTGATATTAAACTCGTATTATTTAACCAATAATGAAGGTATTTTATGGTTGCATTGTTGTCTAATAGTGGTCCAGTATAAGTAATGATGAGCATTAGTCCATATAGTAGGTGGCTGGTTCAATTACTACAGTCTCTGCTGATACCAATAATTAATTATGTAGAATGACTAATGTAGTTAGTGGAATGGAAAAAATGAGAGAGAAAAAAGTCATGCAGGAGCTGCATAATTAGTGCTTTTCCAAACGAGCCTAAAATTTAGGGAATATATTTCGGTTCCAAATCGTTTTAAAGTCTAGGATCGAGAACTTGACTGACTTGAGATTACTGTCTCTCAGGTTGGTCATGTTAGTTAAGGTATTGTTCTTAACTCTCTAAGCCTAGAGTCACGAGTTTGATTCTCACCTGGCCAATAGGAATTTATTTAGTGACAAACTGACTAAATAAAATCCTTAGCCGACCCTGGCAAGAAAAGGGTGGAAAACTATAGATAAGCCATCACAATTAGCATTAGTAGTGATAAGCGGACGTCAATAAATAAAATTATTATTCTTTCTCTAAAGACAGTTAAATAAAAGCAGATTAGTGTATAGTTATGTCAAGAGGAATACAGCCACACTCTACTAAACATTAAAACTTCAACAAAAAAACTTAATTTAGTACGTATAAGAAATTAGCAAGTATACAGCTTATCTTTGTCTCATCTTGGATGATTGCATAATTATCTTATTCAAATAAGTTTTTTTCTTATATGGATTTATGTAACGCCCAAAAAATAAACAACTTATTTAGTAGTTTTTTTTATAAAAAAAAAAAACCTAAATAAAACCAATATATAAATAATGATGGTGAATTCCATTCTAAGGAAACAACAAAGAGAAAAGTCTCAAACAAATTATTAAAGATCCTTTAATGGCGATTATTAATAGCATTCACCAGTCGATCATATTTTCTCCTAGTCTAAACTTGGCCAATAATTTGTATGGGGCGATATTAATATTAAACTCTTACTTCTAACCAATAATGTAGACATTTTATAATTATATTTGTCCTCTATTGCCTTACAAATGTTAAATAGAGAAATAAAGATAAGTTGAAAAACAGTATAAATAAACCTCTACATTATTTTATATGCTCGCCTTAGTCTGAATACAGAATGTATAATTGGAAATTATTAGCATCATAAAAGCTTGCTCAAACTATTTTTTTCGCTTCATAAAATTATGCATTGAGACTATTATATAAAGAGAAATAAACAAAAAGGAAAAAAAAGAAGAAGAAATAAATAAATAAAAATGCAAGTGGAGACATATTAAAATGGCCTAAGAGTTATATAGGTAAGCACAAAGAAGCCATTAATTTAATAGACATGGGGATGGATAAGCAAATCAGTTAACTTTCTAAAAATATGCTCATAGTTCCGATTTAAAAACGTAAATATCATTTATAAGGAATATTCATCTATCTACTTATTAATTTACCAATTCGAAAAGAAAAAATAAATACAATTTATAAGAAGAATATTTTAGAATAGAAATAACCATAAAGTGTCGAGCTTTCTCCAGACAAATATTTCGATGAGAGTGTGTTCCCAATCACAGAAACAAATCCATTATTAACACTTATGAAAATCCTATATCAATCTTTTTAAACATCGACCACAAAAACAGTATCAAACTCACTCAATTTACCTAAATGGAAAAGGAAAAACTTGTTCAATATGAGCAAATAAAACGAATGGTTATACGAGCCAGTATTTGGACTATCTGTTTGAGGAAAGAGGTCTGCTCAACAACCAAAATAGGACAGAGACTGGCTCAAATGGTTCCAGCTAACTCAGCCATAAACGACACTTGATACAAGCTGCACTCCAAACTTGTTGACAGTACAACCTCACAATATAACTAATAACATCTCACAACCGGTTCGACTTAACATTCCTAAAAACACAACAAAATGATGCTTCCAATTGTTGGTGATTTTGTCAGATAGAGTCGGCATAAATAGGGCTTAAGGCAAGTGGATTCGCAGCTTAAGGGATGAATGTGCTATATTAGAGTGGAGTAGAGTAGATATATCTGCTGCTGCTCATCTCCTAGATAGAGATAGCCCTCTCAGCAAATGGGCACAACTAGACTCAGCATAAATAGGGGTTAAGGCAACTAGACTTGCAGCTTAAGGGATGAATGTGCTATATTAGAGTGGAGTGGAGTAGATATATCTGCTGCTGCTCATCTCCTAGATAGAGATAGCCCTCTCAGCAAATGGGCACAACTAGACTCGGCATAAATAGGGCTTAAGGCAACTAGACTTGCAGCTTAAGGGATGAATGTGCTATATTAGAGTGGAGTAGAGTAGATATATCTGCTGCTGCTCATCTCCTAGATAGAGATAGCCCTCTCAGCAAATGGGCACAACTAGACTCGGCATAAATAGGGCTTAAGGCAACTAGACTTGCAGCTTAAGGGATGAATGTGCTATATTAGAGTGGAGTAGAGTAGATATATCTGCTGCTGCTCATCTCCTAGATAGAGATAGCCCTCTCAGCAAATGAGCACAACTAGACTCGGCTTAAATAGGGGTTAATGCAACTAGACTTGCAGCTTAAGGGATGAATGTGCTATATTAGAGTGGAGTGGAGTAGATATATCTGCTGCTGCTCATCTCCTAGATAGAGATAGCCCTCTCAGCAAATGGGCACAACTAGACTCGGCATAAATAGGGCTTAAGGCAACTAGACTTGCAGCTTAAGGGATGAATGTGCTATATTAGAGTGGAGTAGAGTAGATATATCTGCTGCTGCTCATCTCCTAGATAGAGATAGCCCTCTCAGCAAATGGGCACAACTAGACTCGGCATAAATAGGGCTTAAGGCAACTAGACTTGCAGCTTAAGGGATGAATGTGCTATATTAGAGTGGAGTAGAGTAGATATATCTGCTGCTGCTCATCTCCTAGATAGAGATAGCCCTCTCAGCAAATGGGCACAACTAGACTCGGCATAAATAGGGCTTAAGGCAAGTGGATTCGCAGCTTAAGGGATGAATGTGCTATATTAGAGTGGAGTGGAGTAGATATATCTGCTGCTGCTCATCTCCTAGATAGAGATAGCCCTCTCAGCAAATGGGCACAACTAGACTCGGCATAAATAGGGGTTAAGGCAACTAGACTTGCAGCTTAAGGGATGAATGTGCTATATTAGAGTGGAGTAGAGTAGATATATCTGCTGCTGCTCATCTCCTAGATAGAGATAGCCCTCTCAGCAAATGGGCACAACTAGACTCGGCATAAATAGGGCTTAAGGCAACTAGACTTGCAGCTTAAGGGATGAATGTGCTATATTAGAGTGGAGTAGAGTAGATATATCTGCTGCTGCTCATCTCCTAGATAGAGATAGCCCTCTCAGCAAATGGGCACAACTAGACTCGGCTTAAATAGGGGTTAATGCAACTAGACTCAGCATAAATAGGGGTTAAGGCAACTAGACTTGCAGCTTAAGGGATGAATGTGCTATATTAGAGTGGAGTAGAGTAGATATATCTGCTGCTGCTCATCTCCTAGATAGAGATAGCCCTCTCAGCAAATGGGCACAACTAGACTCGGCATAAATAGGGCTTAAGGCAAGTGGATTCGCAGCTTAAGGGATGAATGTGCTATATTAGAGTGGAGTAGAGTAGATATATCTGCTGCTGCTCATCTCCTAGATAGAGATAGCCCTCTCAGCAAATGGGCACAACTAGACTCGGCTTAAATAGGGGTTAATGCAACTAGACTCAGCATAAATAGGGGTTAAGGCAACTAGACTTGCAGCTTAAGGGATGAATGTGCTATATTAGAGTGGAGTAGAGTAGATATATCTGCTGCTGCTCATCTCCTAGATAGAGATAGCCCTCTCAGCAAATGGGCACAACTAGACTCGGCTTAAATAGGGCTTAATGGAACTAGACTCAGCATAAATAGGGGTTAAGGCAACTAGACTCACAGCTTAAGGGATGAATGTGCTATATTAGAGTGGAGTAGAGTAGATATATCTGCTGCTGCTCATCTCCTAGATAGAGATAGCCCTCTCAGCAAATGGGCACAACTAGTGATTAAGACAAGGTAGCATATGTGCTATATTGGAGAGGCATACATATATCTAATGTGCTACTGACTAACCTCCTCTTCTCCTTGACTGCTCCAGTGGACAACTCCATAACACGCTCCTAAATAGAGACAGCTCTCTCAGCCAAACGACACAACTAGAGCGAGCATCACAACTACACTGGGATCCAACCATCAGATATATCGATAGCCATATACAATCGATAGAATCGTCGAGCTTTTTTCGCCTCGTTAGCCTCACTTATATTATAATGGTGTCTAATCCAATCACACTAAATGGTACCTAATCCAATCAAACTAAATATACAAAAAAACAAATTTGAAAGTGAAAATGATTGAAAGGTAAAAATAGTGTTTAGGTCTTGGAGAGGGGGTGGTGACGTATTAAGAGGGCTCCCTCAACCCAGCCATTCACAGCTAGCTACTCACGGGGCTACTAACCAACTTCAGCTAAACAACAACAACTGTAGATCATCAATAGCCATTCACAGCTAGCTGCTCACGGCCCTGCTAACCAACTTCAGCTAAACAACAACAACTGTAGATCATCAATAGCTATTCACAGCTAGCTGCTCACGGCCCTACTAACCAACTTCAGCTAAACAACAACAACTGTAGATCATCAATAGCTATTCACAGCTAGCTGCTCACGGCCCTACTAACCAACTTTAGCTAAACAACAACAACTGTAGATCATCAATAGCTATTCACAGCTAGCTGCTCACGGCCCTACTAACCAACTTCAGCTAAACAACAACAACTGTAGATCATCAATAGCTATTCACAGCTAGCTGCTCACGGCCCTACTAACCAACTTCAGCTAAACAACAACAACTGTAGATCATCAATAGCCATCCACAGCTAGCTGCTCACGGGGCTACTAACTAACTTCAGTCACACACACACACACACACACACATATATAAATATAAATATAAATATATATATATATATATATATATATATATATAGTGTTTCCATTATGCCAAGAATAAGTAAATAATTCAAATTATGTTGCTGCAAATGGCCACTTTGTAAATGACAATTCTTCAAAATTACATATCCGTTATAATTCCTCTTTCTGAATATAATTCATTAAGATATTTTTGGAGATGGTGTTGATCTGCCAATAATGCATAGCCTTCCAACAAAATTAGCCTATTCATACATCATTTTGTTTTAACAAGTTTTAGCCAAAGCATTAGCATAGTTCCATTAGCCGACCGAGACCATCAAACTTAACTCTTCAAATATTGCTCCCTCCAATTTTACTCTTGAGATCCGCTGCAATATATATACAAAGTTTGAGTAGATTCAACTTTACACAATGAATAATTTGTAATAATTTTTTCTGGCAATCACTTTCTGATACTGTTTAAGTAACAGTTGATTAAAATAATGACTCTACAATGTAAAGTGGTTATTTTAAAATGACTCTTGTTATCAGGAGTCAACTTCAGCTAAACAACAACAAGTGTAGACTCTTGTTATCAGAAGATTAGCTAAAGTAGAAAGGACCTTCAGGTATTACTAAATTTGAGATTATTTTCTAATAGTCTAATATATTTCGAGTTATTCCTAACAATTCGCAAAGCATCGGGGCGGGGCGCCCAGTGTACGTTTGTACTAATCTAGGTGGACAAAATGTATTTAAATGATATCAATGTAACTAGATTTTAGCATTATGATAGCACTTTCGAATACATATTTCAACTGAGATGACAAAGTAAAAACTGCCAGTTTTTTTTTTAAAACAAAAGGCGAAACTGGATCAACACGACTCGGCTTACTGCTCGACCGTTCAGTCCGACTGTTCACGCTAACCTCTCTTGCTGTTTCATAGAGTTGCGTTCAATTTTAAGCCTTTTCTTGTGATGGCTAAGAGGTAATCAGTAATTTATGGAATAAAAAAAAATGATCACAATTCATCTATATCATATAGAATAGTTGACTAAAAATAGGACATTAAAAACGATTATTTTCTGTTATAAAAACGATTCGATTAGACATCTTCCATGTAGTCAAGCTGGGATAATTATTTTAAAGTTACCTCTGTTTAATATAGTTTTGTGATATATTAGCTGTTACTAGTGATTTTTTGCCATTATAAATAATTCAATTTTTTGTTCATAGGACCCCAACTGTAAAGCAAATCCAATATTTGATTTTTCACGTTCTGTTCGGTCAAAAGCTCGACTAAACGAAGTTATCCTCTTCTTGAAGATGATATTTGGAGATTTCGTTCATTAACGAACATCAAGAGGGACTGTTAACGGTATTCTTGAAAAAAAGAATGTGAGAAAATCAACTTAAATGGATTCGTAACCAAAGACGATTAGACTTGTTTTTAAAAGATTACGGTCAGTGCTTAAATGAAAACATAACTATTTCTATGCACATAATGATGCTTGCCGAAGCAGATGATGCTTCCAATCGTCATTTCTGACAAACATAAGATCAACATGTTGGTCATTTCTTTAGTTTCAATAAAACGTGTCAGTAATGAGCAGTAGACAATATGAGAAAATCCTAGGCCAGCATCACTAACATTCTCAAGAATAACTAAATTCATTTATAAGAAAGAAAGCGAACGATTACAAATCCAAACGAATACAAAGCTATTAAGAGGCAAATAAAGGAATCGGAGCCAACTCTTATAAAAGCCTAACATTCTCCATCATACATCAAATGATTTTGCACAACATATGACGGAAAAGTACACAATATTTTACGAGAAAATAGATCAAATCAGTGCTCAGTGGAATGCACTTTCTGCTCTCCCTACACATGTCAGTTCAGTGCTCAGTGAAGTGCACTTCCTACTCTTGCTACACATGCCAGTTCAATGGTCTGTGAAATACTCTTCCAGGTCTCCCTACACTAGCCAGTTCAGTGCTCAGTGAAATGTAGCAGAAAGTTCATTTTATAGAGCTCTGAACTGGCTTGTGTAGGGAGAGCAGGAAGCATATTTCACTGAGCACTGAACTGGCAATTGTAGCGAGAGTAGGAAGTGCATTTCACAGATCACTGAACTCCAAGTGTAGGGAGAACAGAAAGTGCATTTCACAGAGCACTGAACGGTCAAGTGTAGCAAGCGTAGGAACTACATTTCACAGCGCACTGAACTCAAAGTGTAGCAAGAGTAGGAAGTGCATTTCACAAAGCACTGAACTCCAAGTGTAGAGAGAACAGAAAGTGCATTTTCCAAAGCACTGAACTGTCAAATGTAGGGAGTGCAGGAAGTGCATTTCACTTAGGACATAACTGTCAAGTTTAGGGAGTGCAAGAAATTCATTTCACTAAGAACTGAACTGGCAATTGTGCGGATTGCAAGGAGTGTATTTCTCATAGCACTGAACTGGCAATTGTAGCGAGAGTAGGAAGTGCATTTCACAGATCACTGAACTCCAAGTGTAGGGAGAACAGAAAGTGAATTTCACAAAGCACTGAACTCCAAGTGTAGAGAGAACAGAAAGTGCATTTTCCAAAGCACTGAACTGTCAAATGTAGGGATTGCAGGAAGTGTATTTCACTGAGCACTGAACTGGCAAGTGTAGGAAAAGCAGAAAGTGCATTTCATAGAGCTCTGAACTGGCAAATGTAGGGAGATTAAGAAGCACATTTCACCGAGCACTGAACTCCAAGTGTTGGGAGAGCAGAAAGTGCATTTTACTGAGCACTGCATTGGTAAGTGTCTGGAGTGCAGCAAGTGTAACATTCTTAGCACTGAACTGGCAATTGTCGCAAGAGCAGAACCTGCATTTCACAGAGCACTGAACTGGCAAGTGTATCAAGAGTAGGAAGTGCATTTCACTGAGCACAGAACGGGTAAGTGTAGGGAGAGCAGGAAGCGCATTTCTCCGATCACTGAACTGGCAAGTGTAGGAAGTGCGCTTCACGGAGCACTGACCTGGCATATTTAGGAAGCAGGAAGTGCATTTCACTGGTTACTGTACTGGCCAGTGTAGGGAGAGCAGGATGTGCATTTCACCGAGCATTGAACTGGCAAGTGTAGGGAGAATAGAAAGTGAATTTCACAGAGAACTGAACTCCAAGTGTAGGGAGAGCAGGAAGTGCATTTCACATATCACTGAACTGGTAAGTGTAGCAATAATGGGAATTGCATTTCACAGAGCACTGAACTCCCAGTATAGGGAGAATAGAAAGTGAATTTCACAGATCATTGAACTCCAAGTGTAGGGAGAGCAGGAAGTGCATTTCACTGTGTACTGAACTGGCAAGTATAGGGAGAGCAGGATGAGCATTGAACTCGCAAGTGTAGGGAGAGCAGGAAGTGCATTTCACTGTGTACTGAACTGGCAAGTATAGGGAGAGCAGGATGAGCATTGAACTCGCAAGTGTAGGGAGAGCAGGAAGTGCATTTCACTGTGTACTGAACTGGCAAGTATAGGGAGAGCAGGATGAGCATTGAACTCGCAAGTGTAGGGAGAGCAGGAAGTGCATTTCACTTAGGACATAACTGTCAAGTGTAGGGAGTGCAAGAAATTCATTTCACTAATAACTGAACTGGCAATTGTACGGATTGCAAGAAGTGTATTTTTCATAGCACTGAACTGGCAATTGTAGCAAGAGCAGGAAGTGCAATGAACTCCAAGTGTAGGGAGGCCAGGAAGTGCATTTCACAGAGCACTGAACTGGAGTGTAGTTCAGTGCTAGTGAAATGCACTTCATACACTTGATACACTTGCCAGTTCAGTGCTCTGTGAAATGCACTTCCTACTCTTGCTACAATTGCCAGTTCACTGCTAAGAACATTAAACTTCCTGCACTCCCTACACATCCCAGTTCTGTGCTCAGTAATATGCACTTTCTGCTCTCACAATACGTTGAGTTCAGTGCTCTGTGAAATGTACTTCTTGATCTCCCTATACTTGCCAGTTCATTGGACTGTGAAATGCACTTCCTGGACTCCGTACACTTGCCAGTTCACTTCGTAGTGCCATGAAATTCTTGCTCTCCCTACACTTGCCAGTTCAGTTGTCTGTGAAATGCACTTCCTGCTCTTCTTACACTTGCCAGTTCAGTGCTCCGTGAAACGCCATTCCTGCTCCCCCTACACTTGGAGTTCATTGCACTTCCTGCTCTTGCTACAATTGCCAGTTCAGTGCTATGAAAAATACACTTCTTTCAATCCGTACAATTGCCAGTTCAGTTCTTAGTGAAATGAATTTCTCAGAGATCTATGAAATTCACTTTCTGTTCTCCCTACACTAGGCGTTCAGTGCTCTGTGAAATGCACTTCCTACTCTTCCTACTATTGCCAGTTCAGTGCTCTGTGAAATGTATTTTCTAGTCTTCCTACAATTCCCAGTACAGTGATATGTTAAATGCACTTCCTATTCTCTTTACACTTGACAGTTCAGTGATCTGTGAAATTCTCTGTCTATTCTCTCTACTTTTGGCGTTCAGTGATCTGTGAAATGCACTTCATGCTCTTGCTACAATTGCCAGTTCAGTGCTCTGTGAAATTCACTTCCTGGTCTCCCTACACTGGCCACTTCAGAGCTCAGTGAAAGGAACTTTCTGTTCTCCCTACACTTGGAGTTCAGTGCTCTGTTAAATCCAATTCCTGCTCTCCCTACATTTGACAGTTCAGTGCTCTGGGAAATGCACTTTCTGTTCTCCCTACACATGAGTTCAGTGCTCTGTGAAATGCACTTCCTGCTCTTGCTACAATTGCCAGTTCAGTGCTCAGTAATATGCGCTTCCTGCTCTCCCTACACTTGGAGTTTAGTGCTCTTAAAATGCACTTCCTGCTCTCGCTACACTTGCCAGTTCGGTGCTCCGTGAAACGCACTTCCTGCACTCCCTAATACTTATAGTTGAGTGCTCTGGGCAATGCACTTTCTGTTCTCCCTACACTTGAGTCCAGTGCTCTGTGAAATGCTCTTCCTGTTCTTGCTACAATTGCCAGTTCAGTGGTATGTGAAATGCACTGCCCACTCTTGCTACACTTACCAGTTCAGTGCTCTGTGAAATACACTTCCTGCTCTTCCAACACTTGCCAGTTCAGTGCTCTGTGAAATGCAGTTCTTGGTCTCCCTACACTGGCCCATTCAGTGCTCAGTGAAATTTACTTCCTGCTCTCTCTTCACATACCAGTTCAGAGCTCTATGAAATGCACTGTCTGCTCTCCATACATTTGCCAGTTCATTGCTCAGTGAAATGCACTTCCATCTCTCCCTTCATTTGACAGTTCAGTGCTCTGGGAAATACACTTTCTGTTCTCCCTACACTTGGCGTTCAGTGCTCTGTGAAATGCACTTCCTACTCTTGCTACTATTGCCAGTTCAGTGCTCTGTGAAATGTACTTCCTGCTTTTTCTGCATTTGCCACGTCAGTGCTCAATGAAATGTATTTTCTGGTCTTCCTACAATTGCCAGTACAGTGATATGTTAAATGCACTTCCTGCTCTCTTTACACTTGACAGTTCAGTGATCTGTGAAATTCTCTTTCTATTCTCCCTACTTTTGGAGTTCAGTGATTTGTGAAATGCACTTCATACTCTTGCTACAATTGCCAGTTCAGTGCTCTGTGAAATTCACTTCCTGGTCTCCCGACGCTGGCCAGTTCAGTGCTCAGTGAAATATACTTACTGCTCTCCCTTCACATGCCAGTTCAGAGCTCAATTAAATGCACTTTCTGTTCTCCCTACACTTGGAGTTCAGTGCTCTATAAAATACACTTTCTGCTCTCCTTACACTTGCCAGGTCTGTGCTCAGTGAAAAGTACTTCCTGCTCTTGCTACAATTACCAGTTCAGTGATCTGTGAAATTCTCTTTCTATTCTCCCTACTTTTGGAGTTCAGTGATTTGTGAAATGCACTTCATACTCTTGCTACAATTGCCAGTTCAGTGCTCGGTGAAATTCACTTCCTGGTCTCCCCACGCTGGCCAGTTCAGTGCTCAGTGAAATATACTTACTGCTCTCCCTTCACATGCCAGTTCAGAGCTCTATTAAATGCACTTTCTGTTCTCCCTACACTTGGAGTTCAGAGCTCTGTAAAAAGCACTTCCTGCTTTCTCTACACTTGCCAGGTCTGTGCTCAGTGAAATGTACTTCCTGCTCTTGCTACAATTGCCAGTTCAGTGATATGTGAAATGCACTTTCTGCTATCCCTACACTTGTACGAAAATGATGTCCGTTTATATATATATATATATATATATATATATATTTGTCTACTAACGCTCTAGAGGTCGATATTTTTGTTTGATCGTTACGAAACTCGATATTTAACCGGTATTTCGTTAATGGCTGAGATCGGACCAGAGGGAAGGGGGGTTTAGAGGGGGGATTTTTGAAAATTCGGAACATCATCGTTATTATCCATGGAATCGAAAAATTGTATAAAACTAATCTTATTGAAAATTAAGTTTACAATAAATATTGTTATATTCGTTTATTCTCTATCTTGAATATTAACCGAGATATTTGCACTTTTAATAAGTGTGTGGTGTGTAATAAGTGTATTGTTCGGATTAGTTCAGCCGTTTCCGTAACTGTTTGGCTCTGGTGGAAGTTTCTTCTAACCTTGCCTGTCGTTCCAGCTTTTACTTTGTTAGATTTATGCAAATACATTCCGTTCATCCCCCCCCCTTCTTTAGTTTTTGGACTACAAAAAATGGGAGTTACTAAAATATAAATTATTCGTACAATTCAGAAGCCGTTTCCGTTGGGAATTTATTATAATTAACTGAAAGATTTCTCATTACCGTTTCTATTTACGCACAGTGGTATTGTGTTACCAGTATGCAGATTTCTCTATTGTAAAACTTGGGAATCTGCTTAGTTTACGCAGCCCCTGCGTGACGGACGCATACTAACGGAGATATTTTGAATTTTCGAATCCTCCCTTCTACCCCCCCCCCACTGGCCCGATTTCAGCCATATATATATATATATATATAAAATTGTAACCTCTGTCTGTACATTGATTTTTTTCGCGAAATTTCACGATAACTTTTCGTTTCACATGTCATAGACACCATAACTGCATTTTGTTTCTTTCGTGGATGTTTGTTTGTTACCTTTTCACGCATAAACGGCTGAACCGAATTTTATGAAACTAGGTATGTAAATTACTACTAACCCAACTTAGACTTTAGGCTATATTAATTTTCTCTGTGACGAACAGGAGTGGGGGTTATAAGGGAAGCCTGAAATTAAAAATAGCGATATTTAGTTTTCTATTGGTTTTTCACCAAATATGCACATAACAAAAGTTGTTTATTTTGATATTTAGAGTAACTTTTGTTATATACACTGTTGTCGTATATCGAAGTTTAAATGCTTTATACGCTAAAAATTATAGCGGGAGTCAACAATATTTTTTGCCGAAAAAGACTCAACCGAACTAAATAAAACTCGGTATGTGTATTATCAGTGAGGCCTTCATTATAATAAGCCATACCAACATTTCTATGGACGGGCAGGAGTGGGGGTTATAAGGGAAGCCTGAAATTAAAAATAGCTGTATTTCGTTTCCTATTGGTTATTCCGCAAATATAAACATAACAAAAGTTGTTTATTTTGTTATTTGGAGTAACTTTTGTTATATTTATTTTTGTCGTATACCTAAGTACAAATGAGTTATACTTTAAAAGTTTAGTGTGAGCCAACAATTTTATTGGGCACTAACGGCTGAACCGAACTTAACAAAACTCGGTATGTCAATTAGCATTAATTCTTCCATGATTATAAATTATATTAACATTTTTAGGTTCAAACGGGAGTGGGGTTATAAGGGAGGCCTGAAAATATCCACCATATTTACATGTATAAGAGACGGGAAATATAAAAAAAGTCCGTCACGCAGGGGCTGCGTAAACTAAGCAGATTTCCCACTTGAAGTTTTACAATAGAGAAATCTGCCTAATAACAACTGTAGTAGTAAGAAACCTCTAAACCTAAAACATTATTTAGGGCGTAATAACCCAGAAGTTTCTAGCCCCAAAAAAAACAGTTAACCTAACCTCTAAACCTATTCACGAGGGACGAATAGTTATGGAAATGGCCACCAGAGCTCTCGGCGGAAAGTCCGAACATAGCCTACTGGTGATAACACGCAGATTACAAATGCAAATATCTCGGTTAATATTCAAGATAGAGAATAAATGCATATAACAATATTTATAGTAAATTTAATTTTCAATAAGATTGGTTCTATACAATTTTTCCATCCGATGCATAATAACGGAGATATTTCGAATTTTTGAAAATCCCCCCCTCTAAACCCCCCCTCCCACTGGTCCGATTTCAGCCGTTAACGAACTTGATCTTCCTTTTTACATAAAACGATTAAATACCGAGTTTGGTGACGATTAAACAAAAATTGCGACCGCTAGAGTGTTAACAGACAAATATATATATATATATATATATATATATATATATATATATATATATATATATATATATATATATATATATATATAGTTTTGAACGGACCTCATTTTCGTCATCTCCTGGGTAGGATCGATGGACATTTGAAGAAATTTTTCGAAAATTCCGTCATGAGTACGACCTCAATAGCTGATTTCCCTTAAGGGAAATCTGCTAATATAGAAGACAGTGAAGCCTTATCTAACAAATAATTCTATTATTAGCAAATCCACGCCAACGACGGGTATCAATCCTAAACACTGGGACGGGTAAATGTCAAAATATTGCGCAATGTAAAGCCTGCTAAAAAATACCATCACCATTCAGCATCAAAGAATTCCCGGGCGAAGTCGGGTATCTGAGCTAGTATATATATAAAATTGTAACCTCTGTCTGTACATTGATTTTTTTCGCGAAATTTCACGATAACTTTTCGTTTCACATGTCATAGACACCATAACTGCATTTTGTTTCTTTGGTGTGTGTTTGTTTGTTTGTTTGTTTGTTACCTTTTCACGCATAAACGGCAGTACCGAATTTTATGAAACTTGGTATGTATATTACAACTAGCCCATCTTAGACTTTAGGCTATATTAATATTCTCTAAGACAAATAGGAGTAGGGGTTATAAGGGAGGCCTGAAATTAAAAATAGCGATATTTCGTTTCCTATTGCTTTTTCAGCAAATATGCAAATAACAAAAGTTGTTTATTTTGTAATTTAAAGTAACTTTTTTTATATGCACTTTTGCCGTATACGGAAGTATAAATAAGTTATACGCTAAAAACTATAGCGGGAGTCCACAATTCTAGTTGGCACAAAAGACTCAACCGAACTAAACCAAATTCGGAATGTGAATTAGTACTAACGACTTCCTTATAATAAGTCATACTAACATTTCTAGGGACGGGCAGGAGTGGGGGTTATGAGGGAGGCCTGAAATTAAAAATAGCGATATTTCGTTTCCTATTGCTTTTTCAGCAAATATGCACATAACAAAAGTTGTTTATTTTGTTATTTAGAGAAGCTTTTTTTATATACACTTTCGTCGTATACCGACGGGTGTTAACCCTAAACACTGGGACGGGTAAATGTCAAAATATTGTGCAAAGTAAAGCCTTGCCAAAAATATACCATCACCATTCAGCCTCAAGTGAATTCCCGGGTATCTGAGCTAGTATATATATAAAATTGTAACCTCTGTCTGAACATTGATTTTTTTCGCGAAATTTCACGATAACTTTTCGTTTCACTTGTCATAGACACCATAACTGCATTTTGTTTCTTTCGTGTATGTTTGTTTGTTTGTTTGTTACCTTTTCATTCATAAACGGCTGAACCGAATTTTATGAAACTTGGTATGTAAATTACTACTAACCCAACTTAGACTTTAGGCTATAATAATATTCTCTGAGACGAACAGGAGTGGGGGTTATAAGGGAAGCCTGAAATTAAAAATAGCGATATTTCGTTTCCTATTGGTTTTTCGGCAAATATGCACATAACAAAAGTTGTTTATTTTGTTAGTTAGATCAACTTTTGTTATATAATTTTTCGTCGTATACCGAAGTATAAATGCGTTATATGCTAAAAATTATAGCGGGAGTCAACAATTTTATTTGGCACACAAGAGACTCAAACGAAATGAAAAAACTCGGTATTCGTATTAGCACTAACGCCTTCATTATCATAAGCCATACCAACATTTCTAGTAACGGGCAGAAGTGGGGGTTGTAAGGGAGGCCTGAAATTAAAAATAGCGGTATTTCGTTTTATATTGGGTTTTCTGCAAATATGCACATTTCAAAAGTTGTTTATTTTGTTATTTAAAGTAACTTTTCTTATATTCACTTTTGTCGTATAACAAAGTATAAACGAGATATACACTAAAAACTAGAGCGGGAGCCAACAATTTTGTTGTGCACTAACGATTGAACCGAACTTAACAAAACTCTGTATGTGAATTAGCATTAATTCTTCCATGACTATAAGATATATTAAAATTTTTATGTCCAAACGGGAGTGGGGGTTATGAGGGAGGCCTGATATGAAAAATTGCGATATTCATATTCCCATTGGGTTTTCAACGATTTTCTATAAAAAATATAAATATACCATCATTAGTCAGTCAACGATGATTTCCCGGGCATCGCCGGGTACATTAGCTAGATTGTATATACAAAATAAGTACTTTATAGATGATATTTAATTATAATAAATGCTATCCATGATTATGATTTGAATTATTCACGGTGTATCAAACAGTGGAGAGGGAATGATTAGAGATTTATTTTCATTTATTCTTCAATTCTAATTTTTTTTTTCCATAAGTCGCCCAACTGACCCTTACGGGGAAAAATGCGCTTAGACGGGAAGTGCAGTTGTACAAGGAGAAGCATTACCAAAAACAAAATAGAATCTTTCCGCCTCAAATGATATCCCGAGCGAAGCCGGGTACCTTAGCTAGTATATATATATATATATATATATATATATATATATATATATATATATACTAGCTAAGGTACCCGGCTTCGCTCGGGAATTCATTTGAGGTTTACTGATGATGATATTTTTTTTTTTGGCAAGCCTTTACTTTCCACAATATTTTAAAATTTCCCGATGTTCACTCGTCGCTGCTGTGGATTCTTTAATAATAAAATAATTTGTTATGTAAGGCTTCATTGTCTACAACATTTTTATATTTCCTGTCTCCTGTGCATGTACGTTTGTTTTTTTAAATAATTCATAGTCATAGAAAGTATTCTGTCTGCTAAACTATGTATGAATAAAACTTCGTTTCGCTTGATACGGTACAAAAGCCATCTATAGACCATACATATATATATATATATATATATATATATATATATATATATATATATATATATATATATATATATACTTTTGAACGGACCTCATTTTCGTCATCTCCTGGGTAAGATTGATGGACATTTTTCGACAATCGCGTAATGAGTACGACCTCAATAGCTGATTTCCCTCAAGGGAAATATGATAAAAATGTGTTTTAATAGTGAGCCTGGCCACTCAAATATGAAGAACATCCTGATTTATGTGATTTCTGAGTGCTTCGGCATTCATGAATATCGGATCGAATCAAAGATTCTTTCGGCTTTCACTTATTCTTAATACAAATATTAGAATCTGGGTCAGTTCCGTACATCATTTGAAATTCTCGCCCATCAAACCGTCTCACTTCTAACATATCCTGTGATATTTTTTAATTAGCGAAAACTCTATTGTAATGGAAAACAACATTCTTCTGTTTAAAAAAAAAAAAAAACGAAAATAACTTCATTTTGTGAAACTGACGAAAGACCCTAAAGGATAGAATTTTGTGAAGCTTAGCATTCAACCCCACTCACATGTTGGAGTGTTAAAGACTGAATCAAATCAATTTATATAGCTAACGAGCCTATGACACGGTGCGCACTGATAATTTTATTTCATCAAATACATCAAGAGCGATAAAAGACAATTCATTGCATATTATGAATTCATGGCGATTAACATGTCAAATATGAATGTGATATCTTTAAAGTCACATTCTAAAAGACTGAATCCTGAACACCGGGGACCCAAGGGAGTAATCAATGGATTATTCTGTAAAATAAACTCAATACTCAAATTATATAACCATTACTTGATTATTGAATACAACCCAGAACCTTTATTTCTGGGTTGTATTCAGGTATTTGTAATTATCGAATCTCCGTCCCTTCAGGGAAATGTGCTAATAAGGTAGTACAGCAATTAGCTGGCAGCGAACTTGGGCATGGCTAATTCATAAAAACAAGTGAGCCATTCGTAACTTAAAATTAGAAGAGAAAGTGGATACCTGTTTACCACTATTTCAAACGAGTCAGCTCAAATTGCTTACTTGTCAGATAACATTATAAAAAATAAATAGATTGTAAAGATCTTATTATCGTTCATTCAATCGGCTACATAAAAGTATATCAAAGGGACGAGTGAAACCGATATGCAGATACTTTGTTCGTTAAATTCAAATGAGATTATGTAAAGAAATATACATTCATATTTTATTTGCAATTATGAACAAGAAAACTATAAAGAACCTATATATTCTGATAAAGAAACTATATATGAGTGTGTGTGTATATGTATAAATATATATATATATATATATATGTGTGTGTGTGTGTGTGTGTGTATATATATATATATATATATATATATATATATATATACGTAAAATAAAAAAAAAGAGAGATCTTTTTTAACATTACCCAATTGGGCAGATTAGGTGGCTGTCCCTGAGCGGAACCCTCAAGAAGGAGGGCAGATTGTTTTGTTGTGCATATATATATACTAGCTCAGATACCCGGCTTCGCCCGGGAATTGATTTGAGGCTGAATGGTGATGGTATTTTTTTGGCATGTTTGACATTTACCCGTCCCAGTGTTTAGGGTTAATACCCGTTGTTGGCATTTGTTAATAATGAAATTAATTTTTTATGTAAGTCTTCACTGCCCTCCAAATTGTTATATTTCATATTTTGTTATATTGTCATATTTCCCGTCTCCTTTGCATTATGCATAGATTTCAGTTATTAAGGACAAAATATTAACATAGATTTGAATTAATTTTTCCAGGTGAGGTACCTCATAGTTCAAATTGGAATGAATTGTTGAGCATATCAATATTTCTACGCAAATTACTTGCTCCACACATTGTTCCTGGAGAAATGTATAAAACAAAAGTAAATCTAAATAACAAAGTAAACAACTTTTGTTATTTGCAGGAAAACAAATAGACAATGAAATATCGCTAATATTTATTTCAGGTCTCCCTAATAACCCCCACTCCCGTTCTAACCTAAAAATTTAAATATAGCTTATAACCATGGAAGAATTAATGCTAATTGACATACCGAATTTTTAAGTTAGGTTTAATCGTTAGCGCTCAATGAAATAGTTGACTCCCGCTTTAGTTTATAGTGTATATCTTGTTTATAATTCAGTTTAAGAAAAAAGTGTATATAAAGAAAGTTACTCAAAATAACAAAATAAATAACTCTTGTTATGATCATATTTGCCGAAAAACGATTAGATAACGAAATACCGCCATTTTTAAATTCAGGCCTCCCCTAGAAGGCCTCCTTAAGGCCTCACTCCTGCCCGTCTCTAGAAATGTTGGTATGGCTTATTATAATGAAGGTCTCACTGCTAATACACATACCGAGTTTTATGTAGTTCGGTTGGGTCTTTTTTGGCAAATAATATTGTTGACTCCCGCTATAATTTTTAGCGTATAACGTATTTAAACTTCGGTATACGACAAAAGTGTATATAACAAAAGTTACTCTAAATAACAAAATAAACAACTTTTGTTATGTGCATATTTACCGAAAAACCAATAGAAAACGAAATATCGCTATTTTTAATTTCAGGCTTCCCTTATAACCCCCACTCCTGTTCATCTCAGAGAAACTTAATATAGCCTAAAGTCTAAGTTGGGTTAGTAGTAATATACATACCAAGTTTCATAAAATTCGGTTCAGCCGTTTATGCGTGAAAAGGTAACAAACAAACAAACAAACAAATAAACAAACAAACAAACAAACAAACAGACACCAAAGAAACAAAATGCAGTTATGGTGTCTATGACATGTGAAACGAAAAGTTATCGTGAAATTTCGCGAAAAAAATCAATGTACAGACAGAGGTTACAATTTTATATATATATAGATATAGATAGTAAAAAAAATCTACAGTTAGCTAGAGTGCCATTATAGACAAAAGGTTCACTTGATATGAGAAAAAAAGAACAGAATTAACGCACAACATACTAAACCCAATAATAATTAATAGATTATTAAAACCTGGCAAAAGTAGAGAAAGAAAGAGGTACATTTCACATAGCACTGAACTGGCAAGTGTAGGGAGAGCAAGAAGTGCATTTCATAGAGCACTGAACAGGCAAGTGTAGGGAAAGCAGAAAGTGCATTTCACTGAGCACTGAACTGGCAAGTGTAGGGAGAGCAAGAAGTGCATTTCATAGATCACTGAACTGGCAAGTGTAGGGAGAGCAAGAAGTGCATTTCATAGATCACTGAACTGGCAAGTGTAGGGAGAGCAAGAAGTGCATTTCATAGATCACTGAACTGGCAAGTGTAGGGAAAGCACAAAGTGCATTTCACTGAGAACTGAACTGGCAAGTGAAGGGTGAGCAGGAAGTGCATTTCACCGAACACTGAAATGGCAAGTGTAGGGAGAGCCGGAAGTGCATTTCACTAAGCACAGTACTGGCAAATGTAGCGAGAGAAAGAAGTGTATTTCACTTTGTACTGAACTGCCAATTTTACCAAGAGCAGAACGTGCATTTCACAGAGCACTGAACTGTCAAGAGTAGGGAGAGCAGAGAGTGAAGTTCACTGAGCACTGAACTAGCAAGTGTAGGGAGAGCAGAGAGTGAAGTTCACTGAGCACTGAACTAGCAAGTGTAGGGAGAGCAGAGAGTGAAGTTCACTGAGCACTGAACTAGCAAGTGTAGGGAGAGCAGAGAGTGAAGTTCACTGAGCACTGAACTAGCAAGTGTAGGGAGAGCAGAGAGTGAAGTTCACTGAGCACTGAACTGGCAATTGTAGCAAGCGTAGGAAGTTCCGTGCCCTGCTCCAACCTATTTAGAGAGTGCACTAGAGAGCAAGACCTGCATGTTGAGAGGCTTTGAAGAGAGGAGTAGGTTGGTGACCTGCTGCCAGCCGTTCTGTGTGGATACTATTATTCATATTATCTACGTTGGTGGTTTAGAGGGGCTGCGGATACCAGAATTTATATTATCTCCGTTGGTGATTTAGAGGGGCGGCGGATTCCAGAATTCATATTATCTACGTTGGTGGTTTAGAGGGGCGGCGGATTCCAGAATTCATATTATCTCCGTTGATGGTTTAGAGGGGCGGCGGATACCAGAATTCATATTATCTCCGTTGGTGGTTTAGAGGGGCGGCGGATACCATAATTCATATTATCTGGGTTGGTGGTTTAGAGGGGCGACGGATACCAGAATTCATATTATCTACGTTGGTGGTTTAGAGGGGCGGCGGATACCAGAATTCATATTATCTCCGTTGGTGGTTTAGAGGGGCGGCGGATACCAGAATTCATATTATCTCCGTTGGTGGTTTAGAGGGGCGGCGGATACTGGTATTCATATTATCTCCGTTGGTGGTTTAGAGGGGCGGCGGATACCAGAATTCATATTATCTCCGTTGGTGGTTTAGAGGGGCGGCGGATACCAGAATTCATATTATCTCCGTTGGTGGTTTAGAGGGGCGGCGGATACCAGAATTCATATTATCTCCGTTGGTGGTTTAGAGGGGCGGCGGATACCAGAATTCATATTATCTCCGTTGGTGGTTTAGAGGGGCGGCTGATACCAGAATTCATATTATCTCCGTTGGTGGTTTAGAGGGGCGGCGGATACTGGTATTCATATTATATCCGTTGGTGGTTTCATATTATATGGGTTGGTGGTTTGGAGGGGCGGCGGATACCTTAATTCGTATTATCTGGTTTAGTGGTTTAGAGGGGCGGCGGATACCAGAATTCATATTAGAGTTTAGAGGGGCGGTCTTCATTACTGCCCCCTTCCCAAACCCTGTCATTAATCGGTTTTTTACATAGAAATGTGGGATGACAAGTGTGTTATAACATCAGGTTGGAAATCTGCATAATTTACGCAGCCCTTGCGTGACAGACTTTTTAAATAGTTTCCTGTAGATAGGAACAGGTAAGTAGATCGTGTCCTTGGGATTAGCATACTCTGCTCGTTGCTTTACGTGCAAATGATGACTTGAGCTCACGCGAACAAGATGAGAGGCGTAGTTGGCTATCACCAAGTGGGCACATTGTTTTTCCAATAACGTCCTCTTCAGTTTCAGCTGTCATTTTATGTCAATCGTTTACCATTGAGGAGCCTGATTTCTTTGCCTGAAAAGTCCCTCGCGAAGGGCTGTATACTGAGCAGAGTTGCCAGCTACACGATGGCGTTGCATCGATATCATATTAGTACACATACTGTTCTGGCTCCATTCATTATTTCCACCTTCGTATCTACCCTGAGAACAATGAAGCCAGCTGTTACCAGATTTGCCACATACTCGAATATGATACGATGATAATCAAATTTCATCTGCAAGTTTCTACTACTCTCCTATTTTAATGAGCCTTATTAAACAGCAATTGAAATGAAATGGTTGATCGTGCAATAAGCACAATCTCAATAGTCCATTTCCCTTGAGGAACTAGCTAAAAATTTGAAATTCAACCTGCACATGAGCAGGTCTTATCTTTCTATATTCTTTCATATATTCATGCACATGCATGAAATTCCCACAATAAATGAGTACATAACTAAGTTAGCAGAACACTTTTTCGATGCATGTCAAAATAGTAAGTATCAGCACATTGCTGATATAGTTAATTATAGTTTTAGTAGTTTAAATTACAAGAATTACAAATATAAGAGACTTAAGCACATAACATTTTAATTTCTCTGAAGAGCTTTTATATTTTTCTGTATAAATTTATATTCTTCTGTGTATCTTTATAGTTCTTCTATAGCTCTTCTGTATTACTTTTAACTGTTCTGTAATTGAGAATTTTTATTTATTTCTGTATTTGGGTTTTTCTTTTTTGTATTTTTTCCCTTATTATACATTTAGATATTAGAATAAAAATAGATATAAGTAATGTGGAATATTTAAAAAAGCCAATAAGCTTGAAAAATTGTATTTACTTCTATTGTAAATTATTATTTGTTAATATTTTAGATAATAAAATTCTTTTAACTTTAACTCTTTCATATATCTTTCGGTCAATTTTTTTATATCTAACTATTTATATACACAGCGGGGTACGACATGCCCATTATCCTAAATCAAGATCTACTCTCACTTGCAGCCATAATAAGAATACAATACGAACTGGACTTGAATTACAAGCTGGTTATAAGATATATTGTGAGTCAGTAACTCTTAGTGAAAATCGGATCTGTAGGTTTGGCTCTTTTCTCAAAGCTCAATACTAAAGGAACTAAATATATCCATCTAGGACGACATTTACACAAAATTGATTTGCATAAAACAGACTATATTCAATTGTTCAATCCGTCTCATAATGGCGAAGATAATATATATATATATATATATATATACTAGCTAGGTACCCGGCTTCGCTCGGGAATTCATTTGAGGTTTAATGATGATGGTATTTTTTTTGGCAAGCCTTTACTTTCCACAATATTTTAACATTTCCCGTCGTTGCTGTGGATTTGTTATTAATAAAAATGTTTGTCTGGCTTCAATGTCCACGATATTTTTATATTTCCTGTCTCCTGAGCATGTAGTTTTTTTCTTTGTTTTTTTTTTTTTTTTTAAAATACAATTCATAATCATAGAAAGTATTCTGTCTGCCAAACTATGTTTGAATTAAACTTCCTTTCCCATGATACGGTTCAAAAACCAACAGTGACTGAAAACTGAACAGAAAATAAAATAACGCGATTTTTTTATTCAGGCCTCCCTCATAAGCCCCACTCCCCTTCAAAACTAAAAATTTTAATATAGCTTATAGTCATAGTAGAATTAATACTCCCGCTTTAGTTTTTAGTGTATAACTCGTTTATACTTTGTTATACGACAAAAGTGAATATAACAAATGTTACTCCAAATAACAAACTAAACAACGTATGTTATGCGCATATCTCCCAAAAATCAACAGGAAACGAAATACCGCTTATTTTAATTTCAGGCCTCCCTTACAATCCCCACTCCTGCTCGTTCCTAGAAATGTTGGTACAGCTAATTATCATGGAAACGTTAGTGCTAATACATATTACAATTTTTCATTTCAGGCCTCCCTTATAACCCCGACTCACGTTCAAACCTAAAAATTTTAATATAGCATATAATCATGTAATAATTAGTGCTAATTGACATATATACTAGCTAGGTACCCGGCTTCGCTCGGGAATTGATTTGAGGCTGAATGGTGATAGTATTTTTTTGGCAAGGCTTTACTTTGCACACTAATTTGACATTTACCCGTCCCAGTGTTCAGGGTTTATACCCGTTGTTGGCATTTGTTAATAATTAAATTAATTTTTTATGTAAGACTTCACTGTCCTCCATATTGTCATATTTCCCGTCTCCTGTGCATTATGCATAAATTTCAATTTTAAGGACAAAATATTAACGTAAAATTAAATATATTTTTCCAGATCAAGTACCTCATAGTTCAAAATGGAATGAATTTTTGTGCATATCAATATTTCTACGCAAATTACTTGCTCCACACATTGTTCCTGGATAAATTTATAAAACAAAAGTTAATCAAAATAACAAAGTAAACAACTTTTGTTATTTGCATGTTTCTCGAAAAACAAATAGACAATGAAATATCGCGAAATTTTATTTCAGGCCTCCCTTATAACTCCCACTCCCGTTCTAACATAAAAATTTTAATATAGCTTATAATCATGGAAGAATTAATGCGAATTGACATACCGAGTTTTGTTAAGTTCGGTTCAATCGTTAGCGCCCAATAAAATAGTTGACTCCCGCTTTAGTTTATAGTGTATATCTCGTTTATACTTTGTTAAAATACCAAAATGAATATCACAAACGTTACTCTAAATTACAAAATAAACAACCTTTGTTATATTCATATTTGCCGAAAAACCAATAGGAAACGAAATATCCCTATTTTTAAGTCCAGACTTCCCTTATAACCCCCACTCCTGCCCGTCCTTAGAAATGTTAGTATAGCTTATTATAATGAAGGCGTTAGTACTAACTCACATACCGAGTTTGGTTTAATTCGGATGAGTCTTTAGTGCAAAATAAATTTGAGGACTCCCGCTTTAGTTTATAGCGTATAACTCATTTATGCTTCCGTATACGGCAAAAGTGCATATAACAAAAGTTACTATAAATAACAAAATAAAAAACTTTTGTTATGGACATGTTTGCTGAAAAAGCAATAGGAAACGAAATATCGCTATTTTTAATTTCAGGCCTCCCTTATAACCCCAACTCCTGTTCATCTCAGAGAATTTTAATATAGCCTAAAGTCTAAGTTGGGTTAGTACTAATATACATACCAAGTTTCATAAAATTCGGTTCAGCCGTTTATGCGTGAAAAGGTAACAAACAAACAAACAAATAAACAAACAAATAAACAAACAAACAGACACCAAAGAAACAAATTGCAGTTATGGTGTTTAGGACATATGAAACGAAAAGTTATCGTGAAATTTTGCGAAAAAAATCAATGTACAGACAGAGGTTACAATTTTATATATATACTAGCTCAGATACCCGGCTTCACCCGGGAATTCATTTGAGGCTGAATGGTGATGGTATTTTTCAGCAGGCTTTACATTGCACAATATTTTGACATTTACCCGTCCCAGTGTTTAGGATTGATACCCGTCGTTGCCGTGGATTTGCTAATAATAGAATTATTTGTTAGATAAGGCTTCACTGTCTTCGATATTTTTATATTTCCCGTCTCTTATACATGTAAATATGGTGAATTTTTATTTCAGGCCTCCCTTATAACCCCCCTCCCGTTAGAACCTAAAAATTTTAATATAACTTATAATCATGGAAGAATTAATGCTAATTGACATACCGAGCTTTGTTAAGTTCGGTTCAGCCGTTAGTGCCCAATAAAATTGTTGGCTCCCGCTAAAGTTTAAAAGTATAACTCATTTATACTTAGGTATACGACAAAAGTGTATATAACAAAAGTTGCTCCAAATAACAACATAAACAACTTTAGTTATGTTTATATTTGCGGAAAAACTAATAGGAAGCGAAATATCGCTATTTTTAATTTCAGACTTTCCTTATAACCCCCACTCCTGCCCGTCCATAGAAATGTTGGTATGGCTTATTATAATGAAGGCCTCACTGCTAATACACATACCGAGTTTTAATTAGTTCGGTTGAGTCTTTTTTGGCAAATAATATTGTTGACTCCCGCTTTAATTTTTAGCGTATAACGCATTTAAACTTCGGTATACGACAAAAGTGTACATAACAAAAGTTACTCTAAATAACAAAATAAACAACTTTTGTTATGTGCATATTTGCCCAAAACCCAATAGAAAACGAAATATCGCTATTTTTAATTTCAGGCTTCCCTTATAACCCCCACTCCTGTTCGCCTCAGAGAAAATTAATATAGCCTAAAGCCTAAGTTGGGTTAGTAGTAATATACATACCAAGTTTCATAAAATTCGGTTCAGCCGTTTATGCGTGAAAATGTAACAAACAAACAAACAAACAAACATACACGAAAGAAACAAAATGCAGATATGGTGTCTATGACATGTGAAACGAAAAGTTATCGTGAAATTTCGCAAAAAAAATCAATGTACAGACAGAGGTTACAATTTTATATATATATAGATAAATATATATACATTAGTGTATATAACAGAAGTTACTCTAAATAAAAAAATAAAGAACTTTAGTTATGTGAAATAACACTATTTTTTATTTCAGGCCTCCCTTATAACCCCCACTCCTGTTAGTCTCAGAGAATGTAGCCTGAAGTCTAAGTTGGGTTAGTAGTAATGTACTTACAAAGTTTCATAAATTCGGTTCAGCCGTGTATACCTGAAAAGGTAACAAACAAATAAATAAACAGGGACGAAAGAAACAAATTGCAGACGTGTCTATGACAGGTGAAACGAAAAAGTATCGTGAAATTTTGAGAGAAAAAAATAATGTACAGACAGAGGTTACAATTTTATATATATAACTAGCTAAAGTACCCGGCTTCGCCCGGGAAATTATTAGAGGCTGAATATTGAGGGTATTTTTATAGAAAGGCTTCGATGTGCACAATTATACTTTCTGTCTTGGCGTATTATTTTTCCATAAGGGACAGGTAGGGGACGTATAGAATAGAAGTTTTAATTAAAAAGAGTAAATGAAATGAGTTCCCGATCAATCCCTCTCTACTGTTTGACACGCCGTGAATAATTCAAATCATGATCATGGATAGCATTTATTGTAATGAAATAGTATCTATAATGCACATATTTTTTGTCAAACCCAATCCGAGCACACATACGGTAGTTTGAATGATGATCAATTTCAGATAAAATATATCTGTAAGACTTTTCTAACTAATATAAACTATAAAAACAAAATTCCCATCAAAATACTAGAATTATCCCCCCAAAAAATTCCAAATTTGGCCCGAGAGGGATTAAATCAGAGACTTAACCTAAAAGACCTACTTAGAAAATTGTATGGAATCCATTGCATGATTATCAATATTTACGTATATTACACAAATATATACATAATACTCTACAAATAAAAAAAACAGGAGAGATGCCTTGTGACAAGGAAGGGGGGGGGATTAAAGCATTCACAACTGATCTTAATTAAAAAAACTACAATTGGGAACTAAGCCCGAATATAAAAAATAATTAATGAAAATCTCTTGGGAATGCATAAACCAAAAAAAAAATATCCCTTATACTTCTTGTTACTAAAATGGATCCTTATACTTTAAAAAGACAGGACAATTTCCCAAACAAAATACAATATAAAGGGGAGAAAATAAGATACTACATAATTCAGTGGTATGATGTATTCTCCCTGTTCTGGGACGTTGGTGATGCAGTTGAGAGGATGGTCTCTTTATCTCCTAGAGAAGTTGCATCCCTGGACCAGAGGTTCAGCACATATCCACATTTACAATTGTATGCTACTCTATCAGCAAATTTACAGATTTATCTCTGAATTCATAGACTCTGAAATGTTTTCCAAATGGATCAGTGTCTGATATAAGTCAGTCCTCCATAGATATGGAACAACTATCCTCTCATGGCCTGGCCAAGCCTCAAAAATCTACTTTACAATGTTCGAAACTAAGTTCAATAAAATTTAAATAACGCTTAAGGCATTATTTTAGCCCTACAGACAGCAGAGATTATGCCAATTCAACATTTGGTACAACAATATGATAGAATACAATAAATTCATATAACAATAAAATTATCATTATAAAACTATCAATTAGGGAAAATTTGTAAGCTTAGAAATAATTGAATACAAAATATATTTGAACCAACTTCTACTAAAATTGCTTACAATAAACAAATAAAAATATTCCTTAATAACTGACAATATACAAGGCGCCTTCTCAGAAAATTAGACTCATCAATAATAATAGGGTAATGATAATGGCCCGGCAGCTTACCCTCATGCATAGGAGGAATGGCCCGGCAGTTTACCCTCACCCATAGGAGGAATGGCCCGGCAGCTTACCCTCATGCATAGGAGGAATGGCCCGGCAGCTTACCCTCACCCATAGGAGGAATGGCCCGGCAGCTTACCCTCACCCATAGGAGGAATGGCCCGCCAGCTTACCCTCATGCATAGGAGGAATGGCCCAGCAGTTTACCCTCATCCATAGGAGGAATGGCCCGGCAGCTTACCCTCACCCATAGGAGGAATGGCCCAGCAGTTTACCCTCACCCATAGGAGGAATGGCCCGGCAGTTTACCCTCACCCATAGGAGGAATGGCCCGGCAGCTTACCCTCATGCATAGGAGGAATGGCCCGGCAGTTTACCCTCACCCATAGGAGGAATGGCCCGGCAGTTTACCCTCACCCATAGGAGGAATGGCCCGGCAGTTTACCCTCACCCATAGGAGGAATGGCCCGGCAGTTTACCCTCATGCAAAGGAGGAATGGCCCGGCAGTTTACCCTCATGCATAGGAGGAATGGCCCGGCAGTTTACCCTCATGCAAAGGAGGAATGGCCCGGCATTTTACCCTCTTGCATAGGAGGAATGGCCCGGCAGTTTACCCTCATGCATAGGAGGAATGGCCCGGCATTTTACCCGGCATTTGGGAAATTGTCCTATCTTTTTAAAGTATAAGGATCCATTTTAGTAACAAGAAGTATAAGGTATATTTTTTTTTTTTGGTTTAAGCATTCCCAAGAGATTTTCATTAATTATTTTTTATATTCGGGCTTAGTTCCCAATTGTAGTTTTTTAAATTAAGATCAGTTGTGAATGCTTTAATCCCCCCCCCCTCCTTGTCACAAGGCATCTCTCCTGTTTTTTTTTTTTATTTGTAGAGTATTATGTATATATTTGTGTAATACGTAAATATTGATAATCATACAATGGATTCCATACAATTTTCTAAGTAGGTCTTTTAGATTAAGTCTCTGATTTAATCCCTCTCGGGCCAAATTTGGAATTTTTTTGGGGGATAATTCTAGTATTTTGATGGGAATTTTGTTTTTATAGTTTATATTAGTTAGAAAAGTCTTACAGATATATTTTATCTGAAATTGATCATCATCATATTAAATCTTTTCCTAACCCTTCTTTGGAATGGATACACATGGAAGCATGTTTTATTTTAATACATATATATGCTTATTGGTGCACTGGCACTTGTGAAACATGAAGTAATGAAATTTATAAATTAGATTAGGGAATGCCTTGTCAACACTATTCTATATTTGCACGCCACGTTTTACACTGAGTTTTCCTACATATGCCAATATGGGCAAAGTTTAATTGTACTAGAGAAAGCTGAGTCCCCTCATATATGTTCTGGATAATTCATCTTGTCTTGGTGCAACTGGGGACCCTGACTATGATTAGCCATTTATTTATGGACATCCCACCCTGGCTAGAAAAGGGTGGTAACCTGTAGATAACCCGTCCCAATTAGCCTCAGTTGCAAAAAAGTGGACGTTAATAAATAATAATAATAATATGGACATAAATGTGTCCTTTTGTTGTGGGCAGTTCCTGTTGGGTCCTCAGGCGTTGGAGGTGTTATTTTTGGGACCCCATCTTTTGGTTTTTTTGGTTTTGGACCAATATTTTGATTGCATTGAGCATCACTGTAAGCATACCTACAACACCTCCAACAAGTACATATTGGCTTACACTATTTATTACACACCAAGCAAGGACTTAAACTTATTAGTTAAAGAAACATGCATATCAATAATAACATGATATTCTATATTTTCACCATTGGGTATACATTCCATTGCTTCCTGTGTTATATTTATCATTTATTATTGAGTTTGACTTTTGTGGCTGGTGACTTTTGACTCAGGGGGTGGGGGTGATGTAATGAATCTGAGATTGCATTACATGAACCTATCATAAACGACCATATATTTTATATATTGAGTAATGCCAGCACAAAGCTCAGTTAGATTATTATTTATGAGTATTTAAATATAGCGTTTATACCTGTACTTTAGAGTTTTGTCCAATTTGGAGTTAAGTGCCCATGTGCTCTGGCATTTTGGCAGATAACGCCCATCGATATTTATAATAACATTCACTGCTCTTAAAGTCAATACACTAAACAATTATTCGAGATGAATTGCGATAATAAAATCACGTTTAATATACTTTTTGAGCATATATGATCGGCGGGGGCAAAGTGGGTCTTGGGCTGAGGCTGGGGGATTAAGTGAGTGATAGCTGAGATTGTCAGGAAGGGTGGCCGTTGTCGGCGATATATCGTTAATTCCTTCAGCATTCGGCCTCCCCATCCCCTAGACATCCTCACACGGCAGAGTATCATCTTAGAGAACTTCTGTAAACCAGCCGATTTCTTTCCTTGTAATTTAGTTTAAGTATATACAAGTATCCCCTTTATATCGCTAAAATGTGACTATCTCATTTTCAATTTATACATTTTTATTATAAATGAATTTATATATATTTAAATGTTGAGTCAAGGGGTGAAACCCTTCCTAAAATTCGTTGTTAGTGATTTGGTTGTGAGAATTATTGTTTATACAGCTTCCACTGCCGCAGCCAGATCTCAACATGTTCTATCAATAACTATGAAATGATACCTGGTAATGTCATTACAACTATGTGCTATCTGTAACTATGGTAACGTTACTTGGTAATCTGATTAATACTATTTTCTATCTGTAAATATGAAACGTTACTTGGCATTGTCATTGTGGCCAAATACTAATAATTTTCTTATCTTAACAATTCCTTTCTTGTTTCCAGCTGTCAGTACCCCCTCCCCCTCCCCCACCCCGTTTTAGCAGATTTCCCTTAAGGGAAATCAGCTATTGAGGTTGTACTCATGACGGAATTTTCGAAATTTTTCTTCAAATGTCCATCGATCCTACCTAGTAGATGACGAAAATGAGGTCCGTTCAAAACTGTATATATAGATATATATATTTCTGTTACCGCTCTAGCGGTCGCAATTTTTGTTTGATCGTTACCAAACTCAATATTTAGTCGTTTTATGTAAAATGAAAGATCAAGTTCGTTAATGGCTGAAATCGGGCCAGTGGGAGGGGGAGTTTAGACGGGAGGATTCTGTTCAATCCTTAGTGCCCAATAAAATTGTAGACCTCCGCTTTGGTTTTTAACGTATATCTCGTTAATGCTTCCTTATACGACAAAAGTATATATGACAAAAGTTACTCTAAATAACAAAATAAACAACTCCTATAATGTGCATGTTCGCAGAAAAACCAAGAAGAAATAATATATCGCAATTTTTCATTTCAGGCCTCCATTACAACCTCTACTCTTGTTCCTTCTTATAAGGTCTTCCTTATAACCCCCACTCTTGTTCGTCTCAGAGAATATAAATCTAACCTAAAGTCTAAGTTGGGCTAGTAGTAATATACATACCAAGTTTCATAAAATTCGGTTCAGCTGTTTATGCGTGAAAAGGAAACAAACAAACACACACGAAAGAAACAAAATGCAGTTATGGTGTCTATGACATGTGAAACGAAAAGTTTTCATGAAATTTCGAGAAAAAAATCATTCTACAGACAGAGGTTACAATTTATATATATATATATATATATATATATATATATATATATATATATATATATGTGTATGTATATATACCGCGATATTTCGTTTTCTACTGTTTTTTCTGCAATTATGCACATGACAAAAGTTGTTTGTTTTGTCATTTAAAGTAACTTTTGTTATATTCACTTTTGCCGTATAACAAAGAATAAACGAGATATACATTAAAAACGAGAGCGGAAGTGAAACGATTGAACCGACCTTAACAAAACCCAGTTTCTGAATTAGCATTAATTCTACCATGGTGATAAGCTGTATTAAAATTTTTAGGTTCAATCGGGAGATGTGGTTATGAGGGAGGCCTGAAATAAAAATTCGCGATATTTCATTTTCTATTGGTTTTTCGGCCATCGTGCACGTAAAAAAAGTTTTTTACTTTTTCATTTAGAGTAACTTTTGTTTTATAATTTTTTTTTTTGTAAAATAAGGTATGAAGCAAGTAATTCGCGTAGAAATATTGACATGCTCAACAATTCTTTCCAATATGAACTACCCAGGTACGTCTCCTGAATAAATTAATTCAAATCCATGTTAAAATTTTATCTTTAATAATTCAAATCTATGTTATTTTTTAACATCAGTAACAGATTGCACCAAGTAAAGTATACTACCCCCCCCCCCTTCTCTTCACCCAAACATTAAACATTAATTCATGAGAATCGCCAGTTAGCCCTTAAGTGTATTTAATGCTTATTTAATTAAAACGTCAAAATTATTTGAAGAAACATTTTTCGAATTGTGAAGATAATGTAATCAGATTTGTTAATATAATTTAATGTATTACAGGATTGAAATCCTAAATGAGTTGGCACCCCTGAGCCTAGGGAGGTGTGGGTTGGGGGTTACTTCCTTTGTCCTATGTGTTCTGCCGCTTTTCTGCCGACCCCATATTAGTCTATGTTCACATGACAATTGATGCTTACACTTGTATGTTGAATGTAGTGTTATTCTCAGGAATGTGAATTGATTTAATAATCATAAATAAATAATTTAAAAGGATGAACGCTCGGGAGGTACACCCAGTTATTTCTGGTATTTATTAACTCTGCTCCGTTAATATATGATGTATTTACTGAACACGCTATGTACAAATATGAATATACAGTTTACAATAGAGACTTACAAAAGAATATTTTTAATGGCGGTTATGACGTACTTAAAACAGCTGTCGCCGTTCGGCTTTGTACCGCATCAAGGGAAAATAAATTTTATGCATACATGGTTTGGATGACAGAATACTTTCTATGATTATGAATTATATGGCCCATTACATTGTAAAAAAAATTACATGTATAAGAGACGGGAAATATAAAAATATTGAAGACAGTGATTCCTTTCAGAAGAAATAAATTTATTATTAGCAACGACGGGTATCAATCCTAAACATTGGGATGGGGAATGTCAAAATATTGTGCCTTGCCAAAAAAATACCATCTTCTTTCAGCCTCAAATGAATTCCCGGTCGAAGAACCTAGCACATTAGCTAGTATATATACATATATACATATATATATATACTAGCTCAGATACCCGGCTTCGCCCGGGAATTGATTTGAGGCTGAATTGTGATGGTATTTTTTTTGACATTTACCCGTCCCAGTGTTTAGGGTTAATACCCGTTGTTGGCATTTGTTAATAATAAAATTAATTTTTTATGTAAGTCTTCACTGTCCTCCAAATTGTCATATTTCCCGTCTCCTGTGCATTATGCATAGATTTCAGCTATTAAGGACAAAATATTCACATTGATTGGAATTAATTTTTCCAGCTGAGATACCTGATAGTTCAAATAGGAATGAATTGTTGAGCATATTAATATTTCTACGCAAATTACTTGCTCCACACATTGTTCCTGGAGAAATGTATAAAAAAAAAAAAGTTAATCTAAATAACAAAGTAAACAACTTTTGTTATGTGCATGTTTGTCGAAAAACAAATAGACAATGAAATATCGCAATTTTTTATTTCAGGCCTCCCTTATAACCCCCACTCCCGTTCTAACCTAAACATTTTAATATAGCTTATAATCATGGAAGAATTAATGCTAATTGACATACCCAGTTTTGTTTAGTTCGGTTCAATCGTTAGCGCCCAATAAAAGACTCCCGCTTTAGTTTATAGTGTATATCTCGTTTATACTTTGTTAAAAGAGAAAAATGAATATCACAAAAGTTACTCTAAATAACAAAATAAACAACTTTTGTTATGTTCATATTTGCCGAAAAACGAATAGAAAACGAAATACCGCTATTTTAAATTCAGGCCTTCCTTACTGCTGCCCGTCCCTAGAAATGTTGGTATGGCTTATTATAATGAAAGCGTTAGTGCTAATACACATACCGAGTTTTATTTATTTCGGTTGGGTCTTTTGTCCCAAATAAAATTGTTCACTTCCGCTATAGGTTTTAGCGTATATCTCGTTAATAATTCGGTATACGAAAAAAGTGTATATAACAAAAGTTACTCTAAATTACAAAATAAACAACTTTTGTTAAGTTCATGTTTGCCGAAAAACCAATAGGAAACGAAATATCGCTATTTTTAATTTCAGGCTTCCCTTATAACCCCCACTCCTGTTCATCTCAGCCTTAAGTCTAAGTTGGGTTGTAGTAATGTACATACCAAGTTTCATAAAATTTGGTTCAGCCGTTTATGCGTGAAAAGGTAACACACAAACAAACAAACAAATAAACTAACACAGACGAAAGAAACATAATGCAGTTATGGTGTCTATGACATGTGAAACGAAAAGTTATCGTGAAATTTCGCGAAAAAATCAATGTACAGACAGAGGTTACAATTTTATATATATATATATATATATATATATATATATATATATATATATATATATATAGATAGATATATATATATATAGATAGATAGATAGAAGAGAAGTATGGTATAGGAGTAGAGGGCAAATTTGCTTAGATTAGGGAGCCGGTGATCATGGTGAAGACCATGTATTTGTCTATATATGTTGGCCAGTTGGAGAGTAGAGCTAATGGTTTGCTTGGGAATGTGAGAGGAGGCGGTGACCTTGACTGCTCAATGGACTAATACGTCAGCGAGGGGCTAGTCGCCTCCAATCAGCAGATTACAATTCAGTCAGCCTTTCATTACTTCCTTATGGCCCCAAATCATTAGATACTCCTATGAATGGAAAATGAATACCAAGACGACACTACGACGTCCCTTTCCGTTAACGTCAAACCGTATCCATTACTAGTAGGAATTGAATGTGAGTCATAATAGGCATTACACCGAGAAAAGAGGCAGCAAATATTGGAGGCTAACATCTCGCCTAATCAGTATGAACAGAGGTAAACCTGTTCTGCTTCTACTCGCGACACCACTTTTGAAACATTATAGCAGATTCCCCTTAAGGGAAATCAGCTATTGAGGTCGTACTCATTTTAGAAATATTTCCTTAATTCTCCATCGATCCTACCTAGTAGATGACGAAAAGTCTGTCACGCAGGGTTGCCTAAACTAAGCAGATTTTCCTCCTGCTACTAGAACACACTTGTGATCTAATCTCACCACATATTCTCCATTTCTATGTACAAAAGCAATGAGTTGTAATGCCTGCGAGGGGGGGGGCTCTTGAAGGCCGTAAACACGAATAACTCGTTTAATACTTGATATGATATTATCATGATATTAAATATGATCTTTAGTGTTTACTAAAACGGTTAAATGATGAGTATGGTATTGATCAAATAAACATTTACGAGTTAAGAACGTAAAATCTCAAATGGTGACGTCATCACTCTAAGTATTTGCATGTATCTCACACAGTATAGGTTCAATGAACACAATATTTAGTATTAACACTTTAATTTGGTTCACTAAACAATAGATTATTGTTAATATGACATGAGTAGGAGTGGGGCTTTACTCAAAGCTAAAAACCAAAAAAAAGGCAAATATCACGGTTATTATTCGTGGCTGAGCAAGTATTTATATGAGAACACTTATAGACAATTGGATTCGTACAAAGATTCGTTCTGTACCACTTTTCGATCCGACTTATAATAAGGAAGATATTTGGAATTTTCAAATTTCCCCGTTTATATCCCCTCGCCCCACTCCCATTTCAGCCGTTAACAAACTTCATCTATAGTTTTGCATTAATTGCTTACATATCGAGTTTGGGAACGACCAAACAAAATGTAGGTCGATGAAAAAAATGCTACAGTTACACAGTAACACTTTATTTAAACGACAGAGTGCTTTCGATGCAGTGGATCATCATCAGTGCCTTATTGACACACAAATACAATACTATAAAATATTTTAGATAAAGGGTAAAATAGATAACATCGTCATACAACAATAAAACTATCTTTCTTAAAACTAAATAATACAAAACATTTCACACATCAACAGGCAAATTTTTAAATTAAGTTAGTAAAGGCAAAACATTAAAATTACCTAAAAAAACTTAACATAGACTAATTAGACTAAAGAAGTACATTCTTTCCTGAAGAAACGAGAAGGAGAAGAGAGAGGAGGCCTAACTCACGACCTGCCTGTTGAGCTGACGGTCCTTAGAACTTGACGGGCTCTTCATCCCAGCTAGCTGAGGTAACCTACTCAACGTCCTGGCTGTTGAGCTGACGGCCCTTAGAACTTGACGGGCTCGACATCCCAGATAGCAGAGGTAACCTACTCAACGTCCTGGCTGTTGAGCTGACAGCCCTTAGAACTTGACGGGCTCTTCATACCAGCTAGCTGAGGTAACCTACTCAACGACCTGGCTGTTGAGCTGACGGCCCTTAGAGGAAGACTGGCTCTTCATCACAGCTAGCTGAGGTAACCTACTCAACGACCTGGCTGTTGAGCTGACGGCCCTTAGAGGAAGACTGACTCTTCATCCCAGCTAGCTGAGGTAACCTACTCAACGTCCTGGATGTTGAGCTGACGGCCCTTAGAGGAAGACTGACTCTTCATCCCAGCTAGCTGAGGTAACCTACTCAACGTCCTGGATGTTGAGCTGACCGCCCTAAGATCTTTACCGACACGTCCTCCCAGCTAGCTGAGGTAACCTACTCAACGTCCTGGCTGTTGAGCTGACGTCCTTTATAGGAAGACTTTGTCGTCATCCCAGATCGCTGAGGTAACCTACTAAACGTCCTGGCTGTTGAGCTGACGGCCCTTAGAGGAAGACTGGCTCTTCATCCCACCTAGCTGAGGTCACCTAAACGACTTCCTGGATGTTGAGCTGACGGCCCTTAGAGGAAGACTGGCTCTTCATCCCAGCTAGCTGAGGTAACCTACTCAACGTCCTGGATGTTGAGCTGACGGCCCTTAGAGGAAGACTGACTCTTCATCCCAGCTAGCTGAGGTAACCTACTCAACGTCCTGGATGTTGAGCTGACGGCCCTTAGAGGAAGACTGGCTCTTCATCCCAGCTAGCTGAGGTAACCTACTCAACGTCCTGGATGTTGAGCTGACGGCCCTTAGAGGAAGACTGGCTCTTCATCCCAGCTAGCTGAGGTAACCTACTCAACGTCCTGGATGTTGAGCTGACGGCCCTTAGAGGAAGACTGGACTCTTCATCCCAGCTAGCTGAGGTAACCTTCTCTCAGTCCTGGCTGTTGAGCTGACGGCCCTTAGAGGAAGACTGGCTCTTCATCCCAGCTAGCTGAGGTAACCTACTCAACGTCCTGGATGTTGAGCTGACGGCCCTTAGAGGAAGACTGACTCTTCATCCCAGCTAGCTGAGGTAACCTACTCAACGTCCTGGATGTTGAGCTGACGGCCCTTAGAGGAAGACTGACTCTTCATCCCAGCTAGCTGAGGTAACCTACTCAACGTCCTGGATGTTGAGCTGACAGCCCTTAGAACAAGACTGGCTCATCATCCCAGCTAGCTGAGGTAAACTACTCAACGTCCTGGATGTTGAGCTGACGGCCCTTAGACGGAGACGCGCTCTTCATCCCAGCTAGCTGAGGTAACCTACTCAACGGCCTGGATGTTGAGCTGACATCCCAGCTAGCTGAGGTAACCTACTCAACGTCCTGGATGTTGAGCTGACAGCCCTTAGAACAAGACTGTCTCATCATCCCAGCTAGCTGAGGTAACCTACTCAACGTCCTGGATGTTGAGCTGACGGCCCTTAGAGGAAGACTGACTCTTCATCCCAGCTAGCTGAGGTAACCTACTCAACGTCCTGGATGTTGAGCTGACGGGCCAGACTGGCTCTTCATCACAGCTAGCTGAGGTAACCTACTCAACGTCCTGGATGTTGAGCTGACGGCCCTTAGAGGAAGACTGGCTCTTCATCCCAGCTAGCTGAGGTAACCTACTCAACGTCCTGGCTGTTGAGCTGACGGACCTTAGAGCATGACTGGCTCTTCATCCCAGCTAGCTGAGGTAACCTACTCAACGTCCTGGATGCTGAGCTGACGGCCCTTAGAGGAAGACTGACTCTTCATCCCAGCTAGCTGAGGTAACCTACTCAACGTCCTGGCTGTTGAGCTGACGGTCCTTAGAACTTGACGGGCTCTTCATCCCAGCTAGCTGAGGTAACCTACTCAACGACCTGGCTGTTGAGCTGACGGCCCTTAGAGGAAGACTGACTCTTCATCCCAGCTAGCTGAGGTAACCTACTCAACGTCCTGGATGTTGAGCTGACGGCCCTTAGAGGAAGACTGGCTCTTCATCCCAGCTAGCTGAGGTAACCTACTCAACGTCCTGGCTGTTGAGCTGACGGCCCTTAGAGGAAGACTGACTCTTCATCCCAGCTAGCTGAGGTAACCTACTCAACGTCCTGGATGTTGAGCTGACGGCCCTTAGAGGAAGACTGGCTCTTCATCCCAGCTAGCTGAGGTAACCTACTCAACGTCCTGGCTGTTGAGCTGACGGCCCTTAGAGGAAGACTGACTCTTCATCCCAGCTAGCTGAGGTAACCTACTCAACGTCCTGGATGTTGAGCTGACGGCCCTTAGAGGAAGACTGGCTCTTCATCCCAGCTAGCTGAGGTAACCTACTCAACGTCCTGGCTGTTGAGCTGACGGCCCTTAGAGGAAGACTGACTCTTCATCCCAGCTAGCTGAGGTAACCTACTCAACGTCCTGGATGTTGAGCTGACGGCCCTTAGAGGAAGACTGACTCTTCATCCCAGCTAGCTGAGGTAACCTACTCAACGTCCTGGATGTTGAGCTGACGGCCCTTAGAGGAAGACTGACTCTTCATCCCAGCTAGCTGAGGTAACCTACTCAACGTCCTGGATGTTGAGCTGACGGCCCTTAGAGGAAGACTGACTCTTCATCCCAGCTAGCTGAGGTAACCTACTCAACGTCCTGGATGTTGAGCTGACAGCCCTTAGAACAAGACTGGCTCATCATCCCAGCTAGCTGAGGTAACCTACTCAACGTCCTGGATGTTGAGCTGACGGCCCTTAGAACTAGACCGGCTCTTCATCCCAGCTATCTGAGGTAACCTACTCAACGTCCTGGCTGTTGAGCTGACGGCCCTTAGAGGAAGACTGACTCTTCATCCCAGCTAGCTGAGGTAACCTACTCAACGTCCTGGATGTTGAGCTGACGGCCCTTAGAGGAAGACTGACTCTTCATCCCAGCTAGCTGAGGTAACCTACTCAACGTCCTGGATGTTGAGCTGACGGCCCTTAGAGGAAGACTGACTCTTCATCCCAGCTAGCTGAGGTAACCTACTCAACGTCCTGGATGTTGAGCTGACAGCCCTTAGAACAAGACTGGCTCATCATCCCAGCTAGCTGAGGAAATCTGCTCAGCGTCCTGGATGTTGAGCTGACGGCCCTTAGAACTAGACGGGCTCTTCATCCCAGCTAGCTGAGGTAACCTACTCAACGTCCTGGACGTTGAGCTGACGGGCCAGACTGGCACTTCATCACAGCTAGCAGAGGTAACCTACTCAACGTCCTGGATGTTGAGCTGACAGCCCTTAGAACAAGACTGGCTCATCATCCCAGCTAGCTGAGGTAACCTACTCAACGTCCTGGATGTTGAGCTGACGGCCCTTAGAGGAAGACTGGCTCTTCATCCCAGCTAGCTGAGGTAACCTACTCAACGTCCTGGATGTTGAGCTGACGGCCCTTAGAGGAAGGCTGACTCTTCATCCCAGCTAGCTGAGGTAACCTACTCAACGTCCTGGATGTTGAGCTGACAGCCCTTAGAACAAGACTGGCTCATCATCCCAGCTAGCTGAGGAAATCTGCTCAGCGTCCTGGATGTTGAGCTGACGGCCCTTAGAACTAGACGGGCTCTTCATCCCAGCTAGCTGAGGTAACCTACTCAACGTCCTGGATGTTGAGCTGACGGGCCAGACTGGCTCTTCATCACAGCTAGCTGAGGTAACCTACTCAACGTCCTGGATGTTGAGCTGACAGCCCTTAGAACAAGACTGGCTCATCATCCCAGCTAGCTGAGGAAATCTGCTCAGCGTCCTGGATGTTGAGCTGACGGCCCTTAGAACTAGACGGGCTCTTCATCCCAGCTAGCTGAGGTAACCTACTCAACGTCCTGGATGTTGAGCTGACGGGCCAGACTGGCTCTTCATCACAGCTAGCTGAGGTAACCTACTCAACGTCCTGGATGTTGAGCTGACAGCCCTTAGAACAAGACTGGCTCATCATCCCAGCTAGCTGAGGTAACCTACTCAACGTCCTGGATGTTGAGCTGACGGGCCAGACTGGCTCATCATCCCAGCTAGCTGAGGTAACCTACTCAACGTCCTGGATGTTGAGCTGACGGCCCTTTGAAGTAGACTGGCTCTTCATCACAGCTAGCTGAGGTAACCTACTCAACGTCCTGGATGTTGAGCTGACGGCCCTTAGAGGAAGACTGGCTCTTCATCCCAGCTAGCTGAGGTAACCTACTCAACGTCCTGGATGTTGAGCTGACGGCCCTTAGAGGAAGACTGACTCTTCATCCCAGCTAGCTGAGGTAACCTACTCAACGTCCTGGATGTTGAGCTGACGGCCCTTAGAGGAAGACTGACTCTTCATCCCAGCTAGCTGAGGTAACCTACTCAACGTCCTGGCTGTTGAGCTGACGGTCCTTAGAACTTGACGGGCTCTTCATCCCAGCTAGCTGAGGTAACCTACTCAACGACCTGGCTGTTGAGCTGACGGCCCTTAGAGGAAGACTGACTCTTCATCCCAGCTAGCTGAGGTAACCTACTCAACGTCCTGGATGTTGAGCTGACGGCCCTTAGAGGAAGACTGGCTCTTCATCCCAGCTAGCTGAGGTAACCTACTCAACGACCTGGCTGTTGAGCTGACGGCCCTTAGAGGAAGACTGACTCTTCATCCCAGCTAGCTGAGGTAACCTACTCAACGTCCTGGATGTTGAGCTGACGGCCCTTAGAGGAAGACTGACTCTTCATCCCAGCTAGCTGAGGTAACCTACTCAACGTCCTGGCTGTTGAGCTGACGGCCCTTAGAGGAAGACTGACTCTTCATCCCAGCTAGCTGAGGTAACCTACTCAACGTCCTGGATGTTGAGCTGACGGCCCTTAGAGGAAGACTGGCTCTTCATCCCAGCTAGCTGAGGTAACCTACTCAACGTCCTGGCTGTTGAGCTGACGGCCCTTAGAGGAAGACTGACTCTTCATCCCAGCTAGCTGAGGTAACCTACTCAACGTCCTGGATGTTGTGCTGAAGTGCAAGACTGGCTCTTCATCACAGCTAGCTGAGGTAACCTACTCAACGTCCTGGATGTTGAGCTGACAGCCCTTAGAACAAGACTGGCTCATCATCCCAGCTAGCTGAGGTAACCTACTCAACGTCCTGGATGTTGAGCTGACTGCCCTTAGATGAAGACTGGCTCTTCATCCCAGCTAGCTGAGGTAACCTACTCAACGTCCTGGATGTTGAGCTGACGGCCCTTAGAAGTAGACCGGCTCTTCATCCCAGCTATCTGAGGTAACCTACTCAACGTCCTGGATGTTGAGCTGACGGGCCTTAGAGGAAGACTGGCTCATCATCCCAGCTAGCTGAGGTAACCTACTCAACGTCCTGGATTTATAGCTGACGGCCCGTAGAACAAGACTGGCTCATCATCCCAGCTAGCTGAGGTAACCTACTCAACGTCCTGGATGTTGAGCTGACGGCCCTTAGAGGAAGACTGGCTCTTCATCCCAGCTAGCTGAGGTAACCTACTCAACGTCCTGGATGTTGAGCTGACGGCCCTTAGAGGAAGGCTGACTCTTCATCCCAGCTAGCTGAGGTAACCTACTCAACGTCCTGGATGTTGAGCTGACAGCCCTTAGAACAAGACTGGCTCATCATCCCAGCTAGCTGAGGAAATCTGCTCAGCGTCCTGGATGTTGAGCTGACGGCCCTTAGAACTAGACGGGCTCTTCATCCCAGCTAGCTGAGGTAACCTACTCAGCGTCCTGGATGTTGAGATGACAGCCCTTAGAACAAAACTGGCACATCATCCCAGCTAACTGAGGTATACTACTCAACGTGCTGGATGTCGAGCTGCACAACTATTCACCTAGATTTTTTCCCAGGTGCAGGCTGCCGAAGGGTCTAGGCGCTACTATTGCTGGGAATGGACTAGATTCGTTACCAGGTGCCGGCTGAAGAAGGGACTAGGCACTACTATTGCTGTGAGTCGCCTAGATTTGTTCCCAGTTGCCGGCTGCATAAGGATCTTGGCATCGCTGATTGGATGGATTCGCCAAGATTAGTTCCCAGTCACCGACTGCAGAAGGAACTAGGCATCGCTGATTGCATGGATTCGCCTAGATTAGTTCCCAGTTGCCGGCTGCATAAGGATCTAGGCATCGCTGATTGCATGGATTCACCTAGATTAGTTCCCAGTTGCCGGCTCCATAAGGATCTAGGCATCGCTGATTGCATGGATTCGCCTAGATTAGTTCCCAGTTGCCGGCTGCATAAGGATCTTGGCATCGCTGATTGGATGGATTCGCCAAGATTAGTTCCCAGTCACCGACTGCAGAAGGAACTAGGCATCGCTGATTGCATGGATTCGCCTAGATTAGTTCCCAGTTGCCGGCTGCATAAGGATCTAGGCATCGCTGATTGCATGGATTCGCCTAGATTAGTTCCCAGTTGCCGGCTGCATAAGGATCTAGGCATCGCTGATTGCATGGATTCGCCTAGATTAGTTCCCAGTTGCCGGCTGCATAAGGATCTTGGCATCGCTGTTTGCATTGATTCCCCTAGATTAGTTCCCAGTTGCCGGCTGCATAAGGATCTAGGCATCGCTGATTGCATGGATTCACCTAGATTAGTTCCCAGTTGCCGACTGCATAAGGATCTAGGCATCGCTGATTGCATGGATTCGCCTAGATTAGTTCCCAGTTGCCGGCTGCATAAGGATCTAGGCATCGCTGATTGCATGGATTCGCCTAGATTAGTTCCCAGTTGCCGGCTGCATAAGGATCTTGGCATCGCTGATTGGATGGATTCGCCAAGATTAGTTCCCAGTCACCGACTGCAGAAGGAACTAGGCATCGCTGATTGCATGGATTCGCCTAGATTAGTTCCCAGTTGCCGGCTGCATAAGGATCTAGGCATCGCTGATTGCATGGATTCGCCTAGATTAGTTCCCAGTTGCCGGCTCCATAAGGATCTAGGCATCGCTGATTGCATGGATTCTCCTAGATTAGTTCCCAGTTGCCGGCTGCAAAAGGATCTGGGCCTCGCTGATTGCATGGATTCGCCTAGATTAGTTCCCAGTTGCCGGCTGCATAAGGATCTAGGCATCGCTGATTGCATGGATTCACCTAGATTAGTTCCCAGTTGCCGACTGCATAAGGATCTAGGCATCGCTGATTGCATGGATTCGCCTAGATTAGTTCCCAGTTGCCGGCTGCATAAGGATCTAGGCATCGCTGATTGCATGGATTCGCCTAGATTAGTTCCCAGTTGCCGGCTCCATAAGGATCTAGGCATCGCTGATTGCATGGATTCGCCTAGATTAGTTCCCAGTTGCCGGCTGCATAAGGATCTAGGCATCGCTGATTGCATGGATTCACCTAGATTAGTTCCCAGTTGCCGGCTGCATAAGGATCTAGGCATCGCTGATTGCATGGATTCGCCTAGATTAGTTCCCAGTTGCCGGCTGCATAAGGATCTAGGCATCGCTGATTGCATGGATTCGCCTAGATTAGTTCCCAGTTGCCGGCTCCATAAGGATCTAGGCATCGCTGATTGCATGGATTCGCCTAGATTAGTTCCCAGTTGCCGGCTGCATAAGGATCTAGGCATCGCTGATTGCATGGATTCACCTAGATTAGTTCCCAGTTGCCGGCTGCATAAGGATCTAGGCATCGCTGATTGCATGGATTCACCTAGATTAGTTCCCAGTTGCCGACTGCATAAGGATCTAGGCATCGCTGATTGCATGGATTCGCCTAGATTAGTTCCCAGTTGCCGGCTGCATAAGGATCTAGGCATCGCTGATTGCATGGATTCGCCTAGATTAGTTCCCAGTTGCCGGCTCCATAAGGATCTAGGCATCGCTGATTGCATGGATTCACCTAGATTTGTTCTCAGTTGCCGACTGCAGAAGCGTCTAGGCATCGCTGATTGCATGGATTCACCTAGATTAGTTCCCAGTTGCCGGCTCCATAAGGATCTAGGCATCGCTGATTGCATGGATTCACCTAGATTAGTTCCCAGTTGCCGGCTCCATAAGGATCTAGGCATCGCTGATTGCATGGATTCACCTAGATTAGTTCCCAGTTGCCGACTGCAGAAGGAACTAGGCATCGCTGATTGCATGGATTCGTCTAGATTTCTTCCCAGTTGCCGACTGCAGAAGCGTCTAGGCTTCGCTGATTGATGAATCGCATAGACTTGTCACCTGGTGCCAATATTTTCTAAGGATGCCTACCATTTATTTTGCAGTTCCTAAGTACATCATTATATTTACATTTTTTTTTTGCAACAATATATTATATGTTATCTTCGATATGTCGGCGTTTACTGTAAAAATAAATATGGAGTTGTCGATATGTAAGACATGTCAGGGTTCAGAGCGGATGAAATTGGTCTTCCTCATTATTGGTCGGATCAAAAAATTGTACCAATTTTTTTGTACAAGTTATTTCCTATAATGGTTCATCTGCAGATTGTTTCTCATCTTGAATATTAACCTTATGTTAGTAATTTCACCGTTATTAAACGTCGTATCGAAAATGTGTAAAAAACGTATGTTGTTGCGAATTGAATGTTCTCTAAATGTTGTTATGTAGTTATTAGCAGATTTCCCTTAAGGATCAGCTATTGAGTTCGTTCTCATGACGGGATTTTAGAAATGTTTCTTCAAATGTCCATCGATCCTACGTTGATGTCGAACAAATGTGCGTCTACAGCTCTGGCGATCGCAATTATTGTTTATTTTTTTCCAAATTCGATATTTAGTCGTTTTTTTGATATGAAAGATGAAGATCGTTAACGTCTCAAATCGGACCAGGGGTAGGTGGGGGTTTAGAGGGATGGAATTTCAAGAATTCGAAATATCCCTGTTACTATAGGTTGGGTCGAAGAATTGTATAGAACAATCTTATTGAAAATTAAATTTCCTATAAATATTGTTTTATACATATTTTCTCTATAATGAGTATTAACCGAGATATTAGGATTTTATAGTTTTACGCTTTCAGTAAACCCCCACTCCTACTTGTGCAATCTTAATAATAAGATGATATTACAAGTATAAATACCAAATACTGTTTTCAGTGAACTAGTATTTTGTGATATATATGCAAATACGTTCTGTTGACCCCCCCCCCCTCCTTATTATTGTTCTTGGAATACTGAAATTTACGTGATTGAGATAAAACTGATTCTGATTCATTACAAATTACAGCACTACCTTTAGTAAATTGTTTTCAATAAAATTAATGTATTACCGTAATTGCTTGCCTTTCCGATCTATCTATCTATTCAGCACTACAAGGTTGGCTGGCCTGTTTGTTAACAATTCAGCCGCTTTCCGTTGTATAGATTATATACTTGTATTGTAAATTGACTGAAAGATTTCTCATTAGCGTTTGTATTTATTCACCTAACATTCAAGGTAGTTGGTGGTTACCTGTATTTATATTTATCTATTGTAAACCTTCGCTTGGGAAATCTACTTAGTTTACGCAGCCCCAGCGTGACGGACTTTTTTCACTATCGCCACAATCAACCGAGATATTTGAATTCTATTGTCAGACTTCAGTCAATTTCCATTCTTACTGCTATGATCTAAACAATAAGCTGTTATATTATGACTTTATTCGAAGATTAAATGTCAAATATTGTATTCATGGAAATTTGATCTGCATTTGATTGGAATTTTGCTTATGAATGTCCAATAATTGTTCATTGACATTGATGCCTGGTGGGGAGTTGTATTATATTGAACCGTCTCAACAATCAATGAGTCTCACAAAAGAAAAATGATTCAATCCTTCAAATTAATCATAAGCTTAATTAAATCAATTATTTGATCGCTGTTTTAGTGAATTAAAGTGCTAAAAAAATTAACAAAAAATCCGAGATATTATTTTGTGATAAAGTAGAACTACACTCAATTTATCACGTAGCATGTTTACTTTTTGTAGCTCATTAAACGCTTAAATATTTTATAGAGCTTTTCCTAATGTACTCCTCCTGAACTGCCATGAAGCAATTATGTAAGCTTGGCGGAACACGCTAGGGCTGCGTAAACTAAGCAGATTGAGATTGATCTCATCTAACTATATATTTTATATTTCTAACAACCGATGAGAAGATTTCGGCATTTACTGAATACTGATAAAAAAGCACGAATAGCTTACAAAATATTTGAATTACAAAAAAAAAAGTATAGAATAACAATTAAGAACATCAAATGTTTCACAAGATTGATTCTATAACCATTTTCTATACGACTCATAATAACGGAGGTATTTGTAATTTGAGCCAGCTATCAACCCTTTTCTTTTGAGCCAGCTATCAACCCTTTTCTTTTGAGCCACCTGTCAACCCTTTTCTTTTGAGCCAGCTATCAACCCTTTTCTTTTGAGCCAGCTATCAACCCTTTTCTTTTGAGCCAGCTATCAACCCTTTTCTTTTGAGCCAGCTATCAACTCTTTTCTTTTTAACTAGCTGTCAACCCTTTTCTTTTGAGCCAGCTATCAACTCTTTTCTTTTTAACTAGCTGTCAACCCTTTTCTTTTGAGCCAGCTATCAACCCTTTTCTTTTGAGCCAGCTATCAACCCTTTTCTTTTGAGCCACCTGTCAACCCTTTTCTTTTGAGCCAGCTATCAACCCTTTTCTTTTGAGCCAGCTATCAACCCTTTTCTTTTGAGCCAGCTATCAACCCTTTTCTTTTGAGCCAGCTATCAACTCTTTTCTTTTTAACTAGCTGTCAACCCTTTTCTTTTGAGCCAGCTATCAACTCTTTTCTTTTTAACTAGCTGTCAACCCTTTTCTTTTGAGCCAGCTATCAACCCTTTTCTTTTGAGCCAGCTATCAACCCTTTTCTTTTGAGCCAGCTATCAACCCTTTTCTTTTGAGCCACCTGTCAACCCTTTTCTTTTGAGCCAGCTATCAACCCTTTTCTTTTGAGCCAGCTATCAACCCTTTTCTTTTGAGCCAGCTATCAACCCTTTTCTTTTGAGCCAGCTATCAACTCTTTTCTTTTTAACTAGCTTTCAACCCTTTTCTTTTGAGCCAGCTATCAACTCTTTTCTTTTTAACTAGCTGTCAACCCTTTTCTTTTGAGCCAGCTATCAACCCTTTTCTTTTGAGCCAGCTATCAACTCTTTTCTTTTTAACTAGCTGTCAACCCTTTTCTTTTGAGCCAGCTATCAACCCTTTTCTTTTGCGCCAGCTATCAACCCTTTTCTTTTGAGCCAGCTATCAACCCTTTTCTTTTGAGCCAGCTTCCTAACTCATTATTCGCCAAGATGGCCTCGAATAAGCTTGCTGATTAAGAGACAGTCATCTAAATTAGAAGCATTTTATTTTTCCTTTTTCTTTAATGTTTTTGTTTTGTTTAATATAAGGATTTAATTTTATTATACGACCCCCCCCCTCTATTATAGTTCACAGTAGTCAAGAAATTGCATTAAATACTGCTACCTCAGTTACGGAAGCTTATATGTAAAAATTGAATGTATTGAAGCGTAAACACAAATGAGCGGTGGTACAAGAGAATGAAGAAAGCTGTAGAGGAGGAGCCCCGCAAGTATTCAAATTGGAAGGCTGTGGCTGAGAAGAGGTGCAAATAGGTTCTAACCCAAAGGAAGATTGTTGGCGATGAAGCTTGTTCCTAAGAACCAACGGAAGCAAGTGTTCCAAGAGAACCATCATCACCCAGCTGCAGGACACATTAAAACGCTTCGGAGAATTAAGAAACATTACTATTCGCACGGAATGTCGTATGATACTGCCAGACATGTTTCTAATTGTCCAGTGTGCCTTCCCTACAAACCACTGCACAAACCTCCGGCTGCTCTGATGCCAAATTATTATTATTAAATAATACTAGCTAAGGTACCCGGCTTCGCCCGGAAATTCATTTGAGGTTGAATGATGATGGTCAGTTTTTGGCAAGACTATACTTTGTACAATATTTTGACATTTCCCCGTCCCAGTGTTTAGGGTTTACACCCAGCGTTGCTGTAGATTTGTTAATAATTAAATTATTTATTATGTAAGGTTTCACTGTCCTCAATATTTTTATGCATTTTTTTTTTTTTTTTTTTTTTTTTTTTTTTTTTTTTTTTTTAATAATGAACCGTATAATTCATAATCATAGAAAGTATTCAGTCAACCAAACCATGTATGAATAAAAGTTTTCTTATCCTTGATGTGGTACAAAGCCCAACGGTGACAACTGTTTTAGGTACGTTATAACCACTATTAAAAACACGCTTTTGTAAGTCTCGATTGTAAACTGTATATTCATATTGGTACAAGGCGTGTTAAGTAAAGTATATCATATATTGACGAAGCAGAGTTAATAAATACCTCCCCAGCGTTCATCTTTTTAAATTATTTATTTATGATAATTAAACAAATTTACATTCCTGAGAATAACAATGCATTGCGAAAAGTATAAGCATCAAGTAAAATGTAAATAAACATAGACCAATATGCGGTCGGCAGGGAAGTGGCAAAACTGATAGGACAAAAGGAAGTATCTCTTCCCCCTGGTATCTCTATGCTCAATGCCAACCTATCACCTATTTAGGATCTCAATCCTGTAATACATGAAATTATATTCAAAAATCTTTTTACAATATCTTCACAATACTAAAACTGTTTGTCAATTAATTTTCACGTTTTAATTAAATAAAGTATTAACAGCAGACTGGCATTTTTCATGAATTAATATTTGGGAGAAGACAAGTGGGGGGGGGGAGTGTACTTTACACGGTGCTTTAATCTGTTGCTTGCGTTAAAAAATGAAATAGATTTGAGTTATTAAGGATAAAATATTAACATGGATTTGAATTAATTTATCCAGGTGACGTACCTGGGTAGTTCATATTGGAAAGAATTGTTGGGCATATCAATATGTCTACGCAAATTACTTGCTTCATACCTTATTTTACAAAAAAAAAAAATATAAAACGCATAAACGGCTGATAGATTAGGAACACATTTTCATTTATTCTTCAAAACTAAAATTTTATTTTCTATTATTCCCCAAAGGTTACACTTTAGGATTGGTTATTTCGGAAAAACAATACGTCCTGGAGGGAAGTGCAATTGTACACATTGAAGTCTGGCTATAAAAACACGGTCATTCAACATCAATTCAACCACACCATGACACCCATCATTTTAGATTCTGTTGAAACTTATTTTAGGGGTTCTATTCATTGTTATGAGAAACCATACCAAATATTTTTGATATATCTTTAATGGTTTGGATTTTATGGCCTCTTAAAGTTTTGTGATTTTCGTGTTGTTTATCGATGGTGTACAGTAAAATTAATTTGTTTTGAATTCAAAAATAATTTATAACTTCCTTATTTATGAACCAATTTTGATGAATGTTTTTGTGTGTATTCATAAATATATTTAAAAACAATAAAAAAAATAAACAAAGGTACCAAGTAAGTATTTGTGACCAGAAAAAAATTACAGAGTGTCAATTTGAGTTTTCTGAAAGCAAATACATAGTTTCACGTTAAATTGAATATCTCCAAAAGGGAACAGGATAATCATGGAATCCTTTTTTTGTTTTGGTTCTAAGACATGTTATCTGCCACCTAAAGTAATAAAATGAATCGTTATTTGACTCCTTCATGGTTTATTCCAAGTTTAAAAATAGATATTTATAAAAAATTAGATATTTAGATTAATTAAAATAAAATGTGCGAGTGCGTGTGTGTGGGTGTGCGCGTGCGTACGTGCTTGCGTGTGCTTTTGCGTGTGTGAGTGCGTGCGTCTGTGTGTGTGTGCGCGTGCGTGCGCGTGCGTGCGTGCGTGTGTGAGTGGGCGCGCGTGTGTATGTGTGCGCGTGTGCCCGTGCGCGTGCGTGTGTGTGTGTGTGTGTGTGTGTGTGTGCTGTGTGTGTGTGTGTGTGTGTGTGTGTGTGTGTGTGTGTGTGTGTGTTAGCTTGGGTGAGAGTGTGAATGTGAATTGTCCTATATTTTGCCATATTCAAGCTACATTTTCGTCAGTTTATTGGTTATAATTTAAGCCATAAAGAACATAGGAAAAAAAAGTTATTATGTGATTAACTACAATTACTTTTAAATCGTCAATATGATTACTCGTATAAAAAAAAAAAAAAACAAATCCAACGTAACATGATGTCAGCAAGGTTTTTGTCAGTTAATGATACTAATCTTATTGCTAAGTCTATTTGATAAGAAAATGTATTTGAAAGAATGCGATAATATTCCAGCAAATATTGAAAGTAATTAATGAAACCTGTAGGACTAAAGCCATAAATAATAAGGATGCAGGTCATGAAGTCAGCCACGCAACGGCTGCGTGCACGAGGCATATTTTCCACGTGCACGAATCATACTCAGATTACTTATGCATACCTTATTAGGAGATCTCCCTTAAGAAAAATCAGCAATTGAGGTTGTACTCAGGACGCGAGTCTCTAGCATTTATATGGGTTAATATTTTAAGACAGAGAAGTACTCTATATAACAAAAGTTATTGGGAATTCAAATTTATATATGATTGTATGAATAGGATTTTTCGATCCGAAGTATAATAACCGACATATTTTGAGTTTGGAAATTCTCTCACTTAACCAACTAGATCTGCAGTTTAACATAATACATTAAACTATAGAGCTTGGTAACGATGAAACGATAACTTTGGACCGCTAGAGCGTAAACACGCACACAATATATATGCTATCTGAGGTAGCCGGCTTCCCTCGGCAAATCATTAGAGGCAGGAAATTATGACGGTATTTTTTTTTTTGCTAAGACTTTTATCTGTACAATATTTTTACACCCCCCCCCCCCCGTTAAGGTCAAATACCTGAATATTTGACAACTAAATGGAACTTCTATAATTGTTTAGCCCTGAAGATTAAAATGAAAAAATATCCTGATCAATCCGTCTGCACCGTTGCAAATATGGTGGACTATATGAATCATAATCATGGATTGCATTCATTCATAGTTATTAAGAACTATTACTGAGGTAGCTTTGAGGAACAACTTCAGCTAGGGATATATTTAGGCAGAATAATGATTATGAATGTTATTCAATTCAAGGCTGGCTGAGTATTTAATTTCATTAAATTGCACAGCTTTCTGGTGAATTGATGAACTATTCCTGAGTTTGTCAGACTAAACGTTAAGTGGTTACTATTCAATTCCAATCAGGTGTACATAACATTATTGGTCACAAATATCATAATAGAGAATAACATTTTTTTTTATTATAAACTAAGAAATTTTCACAATTTCCCTTCCCAAAAGCAGTCCCAAACAGATCTTATAAACCTATTTTATGTATTTAATCATTTTTAAAAATATTTAAAATATTTTAACCCTCGGTCGGGCGCGTCAAGAATATTCCGTCTTCGGGCACCTGTATCTCAGAGATCCTCCTCAACCGTTTTTACGGAAATACAATTTTCTAATATATATTTTGCACTAAAATGTTCAGTGTGTGATTAGAAACCATAACATAGGAAGTATTTGTTTGAAAGAAGTAAATAATTTTCAAAATTGACAAGTATTATAATAAATAACAATCTTGGTAGATAAAATAATCAAGTTGGTTATAGATTCATTATTATTATACCGTGGACGATAATTTTTAAAATATAACTAAAAGATACAAATATCAAAAGAAATTGTTTAAATGCACATGTCTTAATTATACATAATTCATTTCAGTATGTGAACAATATAAACAAATGATCTAAATATAACTTCATTCTAAAATAAGTAGTACGAAATCACTTTTAGATAAGACTTATTAAAAAATATATAAATTTTAATGTACCAATCCTTTTAAAAACACCAGTTTAATTATTATTTCTTTTGCAGAGCTGCATTACAATTAGGACAAAGCACGGAACTATGTTGTAAACAAATTTTGCTTTTGCGAATCTCACAAGAGTAATTAGTAAAACTACATTTATTTTCAGTTTTGCTTGGTTCACACCATTTTCTTTTGCTCATTGTAGAGGAGGGACTTTTTTTATGCTGTTCTGTACTTGAGTTCAATGTATGGTCCAATGAGTCTTAGTACTCTTCAAGTTTCGTCCTTAGTTCGGTTGGTAAACGTCTACTGTTGTCACTGCGTCTTACAATATTTTCTTGTACAAGTTCTTCTGAAAGCTCATGTATGAGCAAAATAATAGAAAAATAGGTGTATATGATTCCATTTAATAAAGAGAAACTTAATTGATGTATATATTTATGAAATACAGATTTCAAAAAAACTTACGAGATCGGGCGCTTGGTATCTAGGAGATTAAACTGAATGACAGGTAAAACACAGGACTCCATCAAACACAGTGACACAACTGGCCTAGAGGGGGAGTCTTCTAAGCCACATAACTCGAAGTACTACACCACCACTCTCTGCTAGGAGGAGTGGCAAATATTTCTCTAGAAACTGTGTATCTGAGAGATCGATACATCGTTATACATCTTGATTTAGTGTGCAGTGGCACATGCCTGAACCTTACAGTGCATGCTGGGAAGTTCCGGTGAGTTGGTGTGTGTGTGTGATGTGAACTCCCAGAGAACCGCTATCTTAATAAACCAGTTTGAGATATATGTGTGTACTTTGAGTTCCACCAATTTCATGTTTAATAGGTTATTGGGACTTTTGTATTTGGGAGATTAGAGTGAAAGCATTGTTAGACGCGAATGACATGATTTCGCCGACTGAAGATGTAAAGAAAGGTACCGATTTCAAGCAGAAGGATGCGAAGGCGCGCAACCTTATCATTCAGTTGTTCATTAATGGCGAGTGATACTAGTGCAGAAAATATTATGATGAAATTGAGAAGCACATACGCTACAGTAGGTTTGACTATCCAAGTGGATCTGCAGCGTAAGCTGAGAAATATGAAGTTCTACCAAAAGTGGACAAGGCGGACATGTTACCGGACTTAAACGTTTTCTCGCTGAATTTGAGAATTGTGTAAGTGAGTTGAGAAGTTGAGGTGCTGATATTGAAGAGTGTGAGGTTGTGTCACAGCTATTGACTGCTATGCCTGAATCTTATAAGCATGTTGTGAGCTTTCTCAATATAATTTTCCGGAAGGACCCCAAAGATATAAGTTATGAGTATGTGAGAAACGAATTGTTAACAGAGGCTAACAAACCAAGGCAGTAATTCATCAAGGGAAGAAGTTGGTAAATCATTTTATTCCAAGAAATTTAATAATAATAATAATAAGTTTTTACCTAAAAATAATGTTACTAAAGGGGAAATCAAATTTCAATATTACAAATGTCGAAAGTGGAGTCACAAAAAATCAAAATGCTTTATTAATGCGAACTTTTGTTTGTGAAGAAGGAGGTGAAGGGGAAATAACCCTCCTCAGTTATACCATGAATATGACTTCTATAGATGAGAAGTTGAAATTTATTATTGATTCCGGTTCGACAAATCATCTGGTTGCTCCTGAACTTGGTAAATATTTGGTGAATTGGAAAAAAGTCGAGATTAGTGATAAAAGTTGCTAAGAAAAATCAAGAGATAGTGTCATGTCGGTATGGGGCACCTTTATTAAATGATGATAAGGGACGTGTAATCAGAATAAAAGATGTGTACGAATGTCCAGAATTGAATAAAAATGTTATCAGTCTCTAAAATGGAGGAGATGGGATATAATATAGGCCTGAAATTAAAAATAGCGATTTCGTTTCCTATGGGCTTTTCTTCAAATATGCAGATAACTAAAGTTGGTTATTTTGTTATTTAGAGTAACGTTTGTTATATACACGTTTAACGTATACGGAAGTATAAACAATTTTATTTGGTACCAAAGACTGAACCGAACTAAACAAAACTCCGTATGTGAATTAGCACTAACTCCTACATAATAATAAGCTGTACCTTTATATCTAGGGACCTTTATAGCTGTTCATTTTGTTATTTAAAGTAACGTTTGTTATTTTCACTTTTGTTTTATAACAAAGTATAAACGAGATATACACTAAAAAACAAAGCGGGAGCCGAAAGTTTTATTGGGCTCTAACAATTGAACGGAGCTTAACAAAACTCGGTATGTGAGTTAGCACTAACTCCTCCATAAGTGGTACCAACATTTCTAGGGAGGAGCAGGAGTGGAGGTTGTAAGGGAGGACTGAAATTAAAAATAGTTATATTTCGTTTCCTTTTGGTTTTTCGGCAATTATGCACATAACAAAAGCTGTTTATTTTGTTGTTTAAAGTAACGTTTGTTATATTAACTTTTGTTTCATAACAATGTATAAACGAGATATACACTAAAAAACAAAGCGGGAGCCGACAGTTTTATTGGGCTCTAACAATTGAACGGAACTGAACAAAACTCGGTATGCGAATTAGCATTAATTCTTAAACGTATATTAAATTTCTTAGGTTCAAACGGGAGTGGGAGGGGGGGGGGCTATAAGAGAAGCCTGAAATAAAAATTCGCGATATTACATTTTCTGTTCGGTTTTAAGTTACTGTTGGTCTTTGTACCGTATCAAGGGAAAGGAAGTTTAATTCAAACATAGTGAATTATATAAAAAAAAAAACTACATGCACAGGAGACGGGAAATATACAAATATTGTGGACAGTGAAGGCTTACATAACAAATAATTCTATTATTATTAAATCCACAGCAACGGTGGGTATACATCGGGAAATGGTATAATATTGTGGAAAGTAAAGGCTTGCCAAAAAAAAAAAAAGTACTATCATTATTAAACCTCAAATGTATTCTCGAGCGAAGATGGGTACCTTAGATAATATGTATATATACAGTTTTGAACGGACCTCAATTTCGTCATCTCGTAGGTAGGATCGATGAACATTTGAAGAAAAATTTCGAAAATTGCGTCATGAGTACGACCTCAATAGCTGATTTCCCTTAAGGGAAATCTGCTATTAACCTCAATATTAAGCCGTTATTGAAACAACTATGTACTAAATATAAGTATTGAACGTTACTTGATAATGTCATTATGACAAAAGACAATATGCGTTTAAACTCGATTTGATTGTATTATTTAGATTGCTGGAGGTCTACGATACTTCCACCTCATCTCGCTTTTTGAATATAAATTCAATTATAAATAAACTCGTAGACTTCCACGGTCCTGGTCATTAATACTGTTAGGGTCTTCGAGTATTGACCGTGTCTGCATTTTAGTTGCCAACGTTTCGCTAGACATGCTTCTAGCTTCCTCAGGGCTATCTCTGAGACTGAAGAGTGTGTGTTCACCTCAGGTATATATATATATATATATATATATATATATATATATATATATATATGGTCGTTCACCCGCTATACCGTCGTTTATGTTTCTTGTCCGAGGTCTCTGTGGAATTACCGGCTTCCAGAGTTTGCTGAGTGTGTAACCATCCTCCCTGTTGATGTTGAATGGGCTTTTCGCGATTTCTATGGCACTCTTGATATGCTCGGCGACCCTGGTGTTTATCAATCTGCCGGTTTGTCCAATATATTCTAAGCCGCAAGAACAGGGTATGCTGTATATTCCTGGGGTTTTTGTCTGGAGTTGATCTTTGCAGCTGGGTAACATGTGTGCTATTTTCTTGTCCGCGCCAAATCAATCAGGGTCGCCGAGCATATCAAGAGTCTAAAAAAGTTTCGGACAGAAGAATCAGCAATAGCAGAACACTTCTGGGAAACTAATCACAGCATCAAATTCGATGAAGTTAAGGTGCTGGCCAAGGTGGACCGATACCAAGAAAGACTGGTTCGAGAAGCCATAGAAATCGCGAAATGCCCATTCAACATCAACAGGGAGGATGGATACAGACTCAGCAAGCTCTGGAAGCCGGTCATTCCACAGAGACCTCGGACAAGAAACATAAACGACGGTATAGCGGGTGAACGACCACCGGAAGAAGTATCCGTAGACACCTGGAGGGGACGACTCCGCCCAAGGAAACCGGACAAGGCCTACATATACACCTGAGGTGAACACACACTCTTCAGTCTCAGAGATAGCCCTGAGGAAGCTGGAAGCATGTCTAGCGAAACGTTGGCAATTAAAATGCAGACACGGTCAATACCCGAAGACCTTAACAGTATTAAAAATTCAATTATGTTTTGGTTCCACTCTTATTTATTTCCACCGGGTAAATTGATTATTAGAAAATTCCAATTCTTTAATGTTTTGAATAATTAATATAAGTAAAGCAATGTTGATAACTCTCAAGCGGAAAGGGAAGTTACATGGGGCTAACATGCGTTTAAACTAAATACCCGTATGATTTGAGTTTGCCGCGAGAGCTACAATCTCTTTCGCACACCTCGCTTTTAGAATATAATTTAAATTATTTATAGTGTATCAATGTTATTTATCTAGACCAGGTATATAAATTACTAGGAAATATGTTTTTTTAAATGTTGTAAATGTAGGATCAGTGGACACTTTTAGATATTTTCTAAAAACCCCGTCACGAGTAGAAGGTAAAGAGCCATTAAGGAATTTCCAATTGAAGGCAGATATCTAAGGGAAATGAATAAGAAAAGCGGGAACCAAATGCACTTGCAGTTTTTGCCGGGATTATGCTTTTAATAAAAAATAGGGTAAATGAACTAAATTGCCTACTAAGAATATTCATTGACGCATTACATAACAATTTGAGAGGCTCTACTAATCAACCAGATGGTTAGCCCCATCTCAATCATAGATCTATCTGGGTCGCCGGCTATCTCACTTCAACTCATAAGTGAATTCCCTTTTAACATTATACCAAGAACGAATTAACAAATAAATTTAATAAATACACACTGACACAATTAGGCAGAAATTAAAGGGTTTTTCGTTTTAAGGCGCCCATTTGAAACTTTCGGCCATAGATATAAATATGCAGCAGATGGCTGCGAGGAGGTATAAGGTGCTCACAACGACTCACTATGTGGCTGTTAGATCCAATTCGAAAGTTAAAGGTTAGAAATTGGACGAACCGCTGGTATGGGGCTGCGTAAGGTACAGTGGGGGAAGAGAAGGAGAAAAAATAGTCCGTCATGCAGGAGCTGCGTAAACTAAGCAAATTTCCCACGTGAAGATTTACAATAGAGAAATCTCCATACTTCTAACAGTTTACACCTCCGTCAGTAAATACAAACGGTAATGAGAAATCGTTCTGTTAATTTTAATAAGCTCCCAACGGAAACGGCTTATGAATTGTTAACAAATAGGGGATCAACAGTACGTATTTGCATATATCTCACAAAGTAAAAGGTTAGAAGACAAGAACGGTTAGGTTACACGGGTGCCGAACAGTTACGGAAACGGCCGAAATAATCCGGAAACTTAGGACAATAGCTGCACACACACTTCATAAAAATGCAAATATCTCGGTTAATATTCAAGATAGAGAAAAGTGTATATGACAATATTTATAGTAAATTTAATTTACAATAAGATTGATTCTATACAATATTTCGAGCCGACGTATAATAACGGAGATATTACGAATTTTCAAAAATCCCCCACTTAACCCCCCCCCCCTCCCACAAGTCCGATTTCAGCCATTAACGAACTTTATTTTCCTTTTTACATAAAACGATTAAATGTCGAGTTTGGAAACGATCAAAAAAATATTGCGACCGCTAGAGCGTTAACAGACAAATATATATACTAGTTAAGGTACCCGGCTTCGCTCGGCAATTCTTTTGAGGTTTAATGATGATGTATTTTTTTTTTTTGGTAAGTCTTTACTTTCCACAATATTTTAACATTTCCCGATGTATACCATGTCATTGCTATGGATTTGTTAATAATAGAATTATTTGTTGTGTAAGGCTTCACTGTCCACAATATTTGTATATTTCCCGTCTCCTGTGCATGTAGTTTTTTTTTTATTTTTTTTTTTTTTATTTTTTTTTTTTATAATTCATAATCTCATAATCATAGAAAGCATTCTGTCCGCCAAACTATGTTTGAACTAAACTTCCTTTCCCTTGATACGGTACAAAGACCAGAGTGACTGAAAGCCGAACAGAAAATGTAATATACTGCGAATTTTTATTTCAGGCTTCTCTTATAACCCCCCCCCCCCCTTCCGTTTGAACCTAAAAAATTTAATATAGCTTATAATCGTTTAAGAATTAATGGTAATTCACATGCCGAGTTTTGTTAAGTTCAGTTCAATCGTTAGCTCCAAATACAATTGTCGACTAGCGTTTTAGTTTCCAGTGTATATCTCGTTTATACTTGGTATACGACAAAAGTGAATATAACTAAAATTACTCTAAATAACAAAATAAACAACTTTTGTCATGTACGTATTTCCCGAAAAAGAAATATCACTATTTTTAATTTCAGGGATCCCTTACAATCCCCACTCCTGCTCGTCCCTAGAAATAAGGGTACAGCTTATTATCATGAAAGAGTTAGTGCTAAATCACATACGGAGTTTTGTTTAGTTCGGTTGAGTCTTTGGTACCAAATAAAATTGTTAATTCCCGTTATAGTATTTAGCGTATAACTCATTTATACCTCCGTATACGGCAAAAGTGAATATAACAAAAGTTACTCTAAATAACACAATAACCAACGTGTGTTATGTGCAAATTTAAAGAAAACCCAAAAGGAAACGAAATATCGCTATTTTTAATTTCAGGCCTTCCTTATAACCCCCACTCCTGTTTGTCTCAGAGAATATCAATATAGCCTAAAGTCTAAGTTGGGTTAGTAGTAATATACATACCAAATTTCATAAAATTCGGTTCAGTCGTTTATGCGTGAAAAGGTAACAAACAAACAAACATACACGAAAGAAACAAAATGCAGTTATGGTGCCTATGACATCTGAAACAGTATCGTGAAAATTTGTGAAAAAATTCATGTACAGACAGAGGTTACAATTTTATATATACTGCTCAAAAATGAATAGGGATATTGGTTATTTTTTCTTATCCTATTAATTTTAATTAAATTACTTTTTTATGGGGGGAAAGACAATAATTTCTAATAAATATTAATGATATTTATAATTTAAAAATAAAAAAAAAATGCTAGGCCCCATAAATACCACAAAACAGCCAATATCCCTATTTATTTTTGACCTATATCTATATATATATATATATATATATATATATATATATATATATATATATAAAATTGTAACCTCTGTCTGTACATTGATTTTTTTTTTGCGAAATTTTACGATAACTTTTCGTTTCACATGTCATAGACACCATAACTGCATTTTGTTTCTTTCGTGTCTGTTTGTTTGTTTATTTGTTTGTTACCTTTTCACGCATAAACAGCTGAACCGAATTTTATGAAACTTGGATGTATATTACTACTAGCCCAACTTAGACTTTAGGCTATATTAATATCCTCTGAGATGAACAGGAGTGGGGGTTATAAGGGAAGCCTGAAATTAAAAATAGCGATATTTCATTTCCTATTGGTATTTCGGCAAGTATGAATATAACAAAGGTTGTTTATTTTTGTTATTTAAAGTAACTTTTATTATATAATTATTTTTCGTATACCGATTTATAAACGAGATATACGCTAAAACCTATAGCGGAAGTGAACAATTTAATTTGACACAAAAGACTCAACCAAACTAAATAAAACTCGGTATGTGTATTAGCACTAATGCCTTCATTATAATAAACCGTACCAACATTTCTAGGGACGGGCAGGAGTGGGGTTGTAAGGGAGACCTGAATTTAAAAATAGCGGTATTTCGTTTTCTATTGTTTTTTCTGCAAATATACTCATTACAAAAGTTATTTATTTTGTTATTTAGAGTAACTTTTATTATATAAAGTTTTGTTTTATAGCAAAGTATAAACGAGATATACACTAAAACTTTAGCGGGACCCAACAATTTTATTGTTCACTAAAGATTGAACCGAACATAACAAAACTCGGTATGTCAATTAGCTTTAATTATTACATGATTATAAGCTACATTAAAAATTTTAGATTCGAACGGGAGTGGGGGTTATAAGGGAGGCCTGAAAAAAAAAAAATTCGTTACATTTCATTGTCTATTTGTTTTTCGACAAACTTGCACATAACAAAAGTTGTTTACTTTGTTATTTAGGGTAACTTTTATTTTATACATTTTCTCGTGAAAAATGTATGGAGCAAGTAATTTGAGTAGAAATATTAATATGCTCAACAATTCTTTCCAATATGAACAACCAGGTACCTTACCGTGAAAAATTAATTCAAATCTATGTTAATATTTTGTCCTTAATAATTCAAATCAATGCAAAATGCACAGGAGACGGGAAATATGACAATATGGAAGACAGTGAAGTCTTACATAAATAATTAATTTTATTATTACCAAATCCATAGCAATAGACGGGTATAAACCCTTAACACTGGGACGGGGAAATGTCAAACAGGGTGCAAAGTAACGCCTGGCCATCATCATGAAAAAAAATACCATCATCATTCAGCCTCAAATGAATTCTTGGGCGAAGCGGCGCAACTTAGCTAGTATATATATATATATATATACATATATATATATATATATATATATATATATATATATATATATATAGATGGTTATCAAGGACAAGTCATAATGTTGACGTCAGGCTTCTATGAATACAGGGGGGGGGGGTATAAGTTTTAGATTTGCGCTTAGTTCACTAATCCATTTTTTAATAATTAATACTTCATTGATATCACTTTCCTATCGGAAGTTTTGTTGTTAACATGTATAATTGCATATATTTTTACAAAGCCACAGTTTCATAATATTAGCTAGACTTTTAATTTTTCCTATTATTTAATTATCACTGATAAACAATTGACTATTAACGTGACATTGAAATGGAAATAAAATCATCGGACTTATCATGTTTAAAAAAATGGATTGAATCCTCTGTCTTGGCGCAATCTACATATTAATTTGTTAAATGGCTGGGCAGGATTTAGTGAAGAGCCTGTGAGATATATAGCTGACGTAGGTCAGAGCTCAGCTCTATATAATATGCTGGCCTACATCTGAGCCTTTTAAAATTAGGCTGATATTTCGCATTCCTATAGCTGTGCTCAACACAAACACCCATACAAAATGCTGGCTTAACTTGCACTATATTCCTACAAATATCTGACACAAACTCCTACATTTTAGAGGCGATTTCCATTGATTATCTGTTGAGAATAGATGGGGTGGAGTACTAAAGCACTCCGCCACGCAAGACGAGCACGCTTATGCAGGAGACCTCATTTTCGAAATAACTACTCAAATCTCGACCGATCCTATCATGATTTAGATGAGGTCCCTTCCAAACTAAATACATATATGTTATGGCTTTAGTAGTCGCAATTTGAAGCACATTTCCGTTGGGCGAAACCTGCTATTGAGGTTGCGTCCCTTATAACCCCCATTCCTGTTCCTTCCTAAAAATGTTATTATAGCTTACATTCAAGGACGCATTAATATTTACACACAAACAGAGTTACGTTGAGTTCCTTTTGTCTTTTATGTCCTTCAAAATTGTTTACACCTACTACAGTTTCTAGCGTATACCTTGTTTATACTTCAGTACGACAAAAGTGAACATAACAAAAGTTACTCTGAATAACAAACTAAACACCTTCGGTTGTGTGCATTTTCGCCGAAAAACCAAGAGGAAAGGAAATATTGTTATTTTTAATTTCAGGCCTCCCCTAAAAACCCCACTCCAGCATATTCCTTCCAATGTTGGTACATCTTATGATCTTGGGGGAGATTCGTAATAAAGTTATTTACTACCGCTATGGTATTTTACGAATATCTCATTTATACTTCGGTATACGACGAAAGTGTTTATAAGAAAGGATATTTTAAATAACAAACTAAACAACTTTTGTTATGTTCATATTAGCCGAAAAACCAATATGAAACGAAATATGGCTGTTTTTGATTTCAGCCCTCTTTTATAACCCCCATTCCTCCTCATTTCTAGCAATGATGATACAGCTTATAATCATGGAAGAATTAACCCTACCGAGTTCACATGCCGAGTTTTGTTAAGTTCGGTTCAATTGTTAGTACCTGATAAAATTGTTGGTTCCGCTTTAGTTTTTAGTGTAATGGTTTATACTTTGCAATACGACAAAAGTAAATATAACAAAAGTTACTTTATATAACAAAATAAACAACTTTTGTTATGTTCATATTTGCCGAAAAACCAATAGGAAACGAAATATCGCTATTTTTAATTTCAGGCCTCCCTTATAACCCCCACTCCAGTTCGTCGCAGGGAATATTAATATAGCCTAAAGTCTAAGGTTAGTCAGTTGTAATGTACATACAAAGTTTCATAAAATTCGATTCAGCCGTTTCTGCGTCAAAAGGTAACAAAGAAACAGACACCAAAGAGACAAAAGTCCGCCACTCAGGGGCTCCGTAAACTAAGCAGATTTCCCACGTGAAGTCATACTATAAAGAAATCTCCAAACGAGAGCCAAACAGTTACAAAAACGAACTAGCTTTTCCCCGAACTAGCTTTTGGCGGGAAACTCACTCGTCGGTTATCACATTTAATAAAATCACGGTCAAATTTAATAAAAATGCAAATATCTCGGTTAATATTCAAGATAGAGAATACATGTATAGAACAATATTTATAGTAAATTTAATGTGCAATAAGATTGGTTCTATACAATGTTTTGATCCGACTTATGGTAACGGAGATATTTCGAATTTTCGAAAATCCCCCCTCTAAACACCCCCCCCCCCTCATACTTGTTCGATTTCAGCCATTAACGAATTTGATCTGTCTTTTTGCATAAAACGTTTAAATATCGAGTTTGTTAACGATCAAAGAAAACTTGCGCCCCCTAGAGCGTTAACAGAGAACAGTTTCACATTGTCTGAAATGTGGGGGAGTATCAGCTTCCCGTCACCAAAAATTAGTGGCTAATAAACTGTTGACTCCCGCTTTGCTTTTTAGCTTTATCTAGTTTTTACGACCAAAGTATATATATCATCATCATTAATGTTACTCTAAATAAGCAACCAAAAAAAAGTCCGTCAGGCAGGGGCTGCGTAAACTAAGCAGATTTCCCACGTGAGGTTTTACAATAGAGAAATCTGCCTAATAATAACATTAGTAGTAATCTATTCACGAGGACGAATAGTTACGGAAACGGCCGCACCAGGTCTCGGTGGAAACTCCCGAACAAACCCGACTGCTGCCGACCACACACACAATACAAATGCAAATATCTCGGTTAATATTCAAGATACAGAACAATATTTATAGGAAATTCAATTTGCAATAAGATTATTTTTATACAATTTTTCGATCCAACGCATAATAACGGAGATATTTCGAATTTTCAAAAATCCCTCTACTGGTCCGATTTCAGCCATTAACGAACTTGATCTTTCTTTCTACATAAAACGATTAAATATGAAGTTTGGTAACGATCAAACCAAAATTGCGACTGCTAGAGCGTTAAAAGACAAATATATATATAATTTTGAACGAACCTCATTTTCGTCATCTCCTGGGTAGGATCGATGTACATTTGAGGAAATTTTTCCAAACTCGCGTCATGAGTACGACCTCAATAGCTGATTTACCTTAAGGGAAATCTGCTAAAACGTTGCTTATGTGCACGCCCGTCGAAGACCAATAGAAAATGAAATATGGCGATATTTAATTTCAGGCCTTCCATTTAGGCCCCACTCCTGCTCGTCTCAGAGAATATTAATATAGCCTAAATTCTAAGTTGGGTTAGTACTAATATACATTCCAAGTTTCATAAAATTCAGTTCAGCCGTTTATGCGTGAATAGGTAACAAACAAATAAACAGACACCAAAGAAACAAAATGCAGTTATGGTGTCTATGACATGTGAAAAGAAAAGTAATCGTGAAATTTCGAAAAAAAATCAATGTACAGACAGAGGTTACAATTTTATATATATACTAGCTAATATACCCGGCAATGCCCTGGAAATCATCGTTGACTGACTAATGATTGTATTTTTATAGGAAATCGTTGAAAAACCAATTGGAATCGGAATATCACAATTTTTCATTTCAGGCCTCCTTCATAACCCCCACTCCCGTCTGGACCTAAAAATTTTAATATATCTTATAATCATGGAAGAATTAATGCTAATTCACATTCCGAGTTTTTTTTTAAGTTCGGTTCAATCGTTAGGGCCTAGTCTAGATTTTCGTGTATATCTCGTTTATACCTTGTTATACGACAAAAATGAATATAAGAAAAGTTACTTTAAATAACAAAATAAACAACTTGTGTCATGTGCATATTTGCAGAAAAACCAATAGAAAACCAAATACCGCTATTTTTAATTTCAGGCCTCTTTTACAACCCCCACTCCTACCCGTTTCTAGAAATGTTAGTATGGCTTATTATAATAAAGGCGTTAGTGTTAATACGCATGCCGAGTTTTATTAAGTTCGGTTGAGTCTTTTATGCGAAATAAAATTGTTGAATCCTGCTTTAGTTTATAGAGTATATCTCGTTTATACTTTGTTAATAGACAACAGTGAATATTACAAAAATTACTTCAAATAAAAAAATAAACTACTTTTGTCATGTGCATATTTGCAGAAAAACGAATAGAAAAACAAATACCGCTATTTTTAAATTCAGGCCTCCCTTACAACCCCCACTCCCGTTTGGACCTAGAAATTTTATAATATCTTATAGTCGAGGAACAATTAATGCTAATTCACATACCGAGTTTTGTTAAGTTCGGTTCAGTCGTTAGTGCCCAACAAAATTGTTGGCTTCCGCTTTAGTTCTTAGCGTATAACGCATTTAGACTTCGATATACGACGAAAGTGTATATGACAAAAGTTACTCTAAATAACAATATAACCAACTTTTGCTATGTGCACATTTGCCGAAAAACCAATAGGAAACGAAATATTGATATTCATCTATTGTAAACCTTCGTGTGGGAAATCTGCTATGTTTTCGCAGCCCCTCCTTGACGGACTTCGACCCCATTAAGAACACCCAATCATTTCCTAGGCCAATGTTACTCAACTTTCCATGTTTTTGGGGAAGGTTAACGTCGTCCACTCTGTTCATTTTATTATTGCACCTCCAGAAGTTCTCCTTTGCCTCTTTCACAAAATTATGCTCTTTATGCTACGCGTTCGTACCGCTAACTAACATAAAGGAGGGGACGGACGTTAGTATGCCTGTTACAGCTAACTTTTTCCTTATATTACTATGCTATAGGTCAGGTAAAAATACATAGGATGACGACAAGCCGAGTTAAATAATTTGAGGAGAAGGTTGGTTTGGGATGCAGCATGTTTAATGTGACCTAACTCACGTTAAGAGGGACGAAGAAGCCACAATAGTAAACGGAATAACTTATATCATATTCAATTTTGTCGTATAGCAATGTATAAACGAGATATGCACTAAAAACTAAAGCGGGAGCCAACAATGGTATTGAGCACTAACGATTGAACGGGACTTAACAAAACTCGGTAGGTAAATTAGCATTAATTCATCCATGATAATAAGCTATATAAAAGTTTATAGGTTCAAACGGGAGGAGGGGGGGGGGTGGTTATAAGGAAGGCCGAAAAAATAATTCGAAATATTTTATTTCCTCACTTTCAAAAAACGTGCACTTAACAAAAGTTGTTCAGATTGTTATTTAGATTAACATTTATTATATACAATTAGTCGTAAACCAAACTAAAATGATGAATACACTAACAGCAATATCGGAGGATAACAATTTTATTGGTCAATATTGACTAAACCGGACTAAAAAATATTCAAAATTGGGTATGTGAGTTAGCATTTACTCTTCTATGAATATAAGCTATATAAAAATTTCGAAATAAGAAAAATGGCCAGATTGTAGGAGGATAGGCAGAGAATAATAGCGATAGGCTGTGGGCACCTTCAAGAGGGAATCACCCTTCACTATCTGCCACCCAGATTGCAGGCTGATAGGCAGAGAATAATAGCGATAGGCTGTGGGCACCTTCAGAGGGGAATCAGCATTCACTATCTGCCACCCAGATTGTAGGAGGATAGGCAGAGAATAATAGCGATAGGCTGTGGGCACCTTCAGAGGGGAATCAGCCTTCACTATCTGCCACCCAGATTGCAGGCTGATAGGCAGAGAATAATAGCGATAGGCTGTAGGCACGATCAAGGGGGAATCAGCCTTCACTATCTGCCACCCAGATTGCAGGCTGATAGGCAGAGAATAATAGCGATAGGCTGTGGGCACCTTCAAGGGGGAATCAGCCTTCACTATCTGCCACCCAGATTGCAGGCTGATAGGCAGAGAATAATAGCGATAGGCTGTGGCCACCTTCAAGGGGGAATCAGCCTTCACTATCTGCCACCCAGATTGCAGGCTGATAGGCAGAGAATAATAGCGATAGGCTGTGGGCACCTTCAAGGGGGAATCAGCCTTCACTATCTGCCACCCAGATTGCAGGCTGATAGGCAGAGAATAATAGCGATAGGCTGTGGCCACCTTCAAGGGGGAATCAGCCTTCACTATCTGCCACCCAGATTGCAGGCTGATAGGCAGAGAATAATAGCGATAGGCTGTGGCCACCTTCAGGGGGGAATCAGCCTTCACTATCTGCCACCCAGATTGCAGGCTGATAGGCAGAGAATAATAGCGATAGGCTGTGGCCACCTTCAAGGGGGAATCAGCCTTCACTATCTGCCACCCAGATTGCAGGCTGATAGGCAGAGAATAATAGCGATAGGCTGTGGGCACCTTCAAGGGGGAATCAGCCTTCACTATCTGCCACCCAGATTGCAGGCTGATAGGCAGAGAATAATAGCGATAGGCTGTGGCCACCTTCAAGGGGGAATCAGCCTTCACTATCTGCCACCCAGATTGCAGGCTGATAGGCAGAGAATAATAGCGATAGCCTGTGGGCACCTTCAAGGGGGAATCAGCCTTCACTATCTGCCACCCAGATTGCAGGCTGATAGGCAGAGAATAATAGCGATTGGCTGTGGGCACCTTCAGGGGGGAATCAGCCTTCACTATCTGCCACCCAGATTGCAGGCTGATAGGCAGAGAATAATAGCGATTGGCTGTGGGCACCTTCAGGGGGGAATCAGCCTTCACTATCTGCCACCCAGATTGCAGCAATAGAGCAGCATTCCGCTCCACTGGAAAGCAGTAGGCGGTGTGGCCTTGGGTAGCCTATAGAGCTGGATCGCTCCACTGGAAAGGAGTAGGCGGGGTGGGCCTGGGTAGCCTATAGAGCAGGATCGCTCCACTGGAAAGGAGTAGGTGGGATGGCCGTGGGTAGCCTATAGAGCAGGATCGCTCCACTGGAAAGGAGTAGGCGGTGGGGCCGTGGGTAGCCTATAGAGCAGGATCACTCCACTGGAAAGGAGTAGGCGGGGTGGCCGTGGGTAGCCTATAGAGCAGGATCACTCCACTGGAAAGGAGTAGGTGGGATGGCCGTGGGTAGCCTATAGAGTGAATCATATTTTCTCTTAAGATTCACTTTACGGATACTGAGTGACGGAGTTTCAGATGTTTTGCACGATTGTTGAATGATTGAATTTGAGTTTTAGAAGATATGTAAAGACGTTATTCGTCTCTAATCCGTCCCTTATCATGATCTTGTTGCCTAGCTGGGAAATGGGGATTTTGGCTTGGAGCCTCAAGATGGGAGAGCAAGCAGATGGTAGAAGAGGGCAGAATGAGACACGGCCTTGCTTTAGGAAGAGGCCAGTAATGGGATGATAGGGACCACTTCCCCTCAGTTATACCCCCGCCCCTCCCTCACCCATCTCACCAACACCCCAAACTAAGCACATTCCCCATCCTCCCCTCACCCACCTCAACAATACCCCAAATTAAGCACATCCCCCCCCTCCATCACCCACCTCAAAAACACCCTTAACTAAGCACAATCCCTACCTGATCCTAAAACCTACTTGTATTATAATCTGAATTGATATTTTCTATGCACATTTAAAATAAACGGATGAGTAGACCCCCCCCCAATTGTTTCCAAAGGCAAAAACAAGAATGTACTAACAAATAATTTACAATAATACATGAGTTGCATGGAACAGTAATTTCAGAACAACATTAGTTTGATAAGATTGGCTCTATATCATTTCCGATCAGACACCTAATAATAGATATTATGAATTATCGAAACCACCCCCCTCAACCCCCCCCCCTTATTATTGGTCCCATTTCAACCAATAAAAAATATGAGGTTTTGTGATGACTAAAACGATTAAATATCGGGTATCATATAAACCAAATAAACATTTTCCAATCCAGAGCATAAAATCTTAATTGATGGCGCCATCCCACAACGAATTGGCATGTATCTCGCATTTGCATTGTATTCGAATTTGCATGGTTTCTAGAAAAGAATATTTGGTAATTAGGCATAGAACAAATACGTTTATTATATGACAGCTTTTTTTAATATGATATGAGAAGGATAGAGCCACAGCTGAATGGGCCTCCTTCATTGGAGGTGTAGCCCTGTCTCATCAAGGATACAGCCACAGCTGAATGGGCCTCCTTCGTTGGAGGTGTAGCCCTGTCTCATCAAGGATACAGCCACAGCTGAATGGGCCTCCTTCATTGGAGGTGTAGCCCTGTCTCATCAAGGATACAGCCACAGCTGAATGGGCCTCCTTCATTGGAGGTGTAGCCCTGTCTCATCAAGGATACAGCCACAGCTGAATGGGCCTCCTTCATTGGAGGTGTAGCCCTGTCTCATCAAGGATACAGCCTCAGCTGAATGGGCCTCCTTCATTGGAGGTGTAGCCCTGTCTCATCAAGGATACATCCACAGCTGAATGGGCCTCCTTCATTGGAGGTGTAGCCCTGTCTCATCAAGGATACAGCCACAGCTGAATGGGCCTCCTTCATTGGAGGTGTAGCCCTGTCTCATCAAGGATACAGCCACAGCTGAATGGGCCTCCTTCATTGGAGGTGTAGCCCTGTTTCATCAAGGATACAGCCACAGCTGAATGGGCCTCCTTCATTGGAGGTGTAGCCCTGTCTCATCAAGGATACAGCCACAGCTGAAGGTTTTTGAAAGCTAAAAACTCTTGAAGTCTTAGAACGACCAGTATAAATGATACTGTGTTCATAGCAGTCGGTGGAGACCATCGTCACTGGCCGATGATTGAGTACTGCTGGCACTTTGGTTTCGTAATGTTTGCACGATTATATGGCTAATAAATCACGGCTGATATTACGTAATTAAAATAGAATCTGGATCGTCGTCACTTCTTCTGTTGGTATTCATGCGAAACTGTGTGAGGAGGTACCCTGGGTTTAGCCATGCTCTATCAAGCCTTGCCTTTATTGTTTGGGAAGAATTTTTTCGTGCAGGTTGCTTTTAGCAGATTTCCCTCAAGGGAAATCAGCTATTGAGGTCGTACTGATGACGCGATTTTCGAAAATTTTCTTCAAATCTTACCCTGGAGATGACGAAAATGAGGTCCGTTCAAAATTATATATATATATATATATATATATATATATATATATATATATATATATATTTGTCTGTTAACGCTCTAGCGGTCGCAATTTTTGTTTGATCGTTACCAAACTCGATATTTAAACGTTTTATGCAAAAAGCCAGATCAAGTTCGTTAATGGCTGAAATCGGACCCAGTTTAGAGGGGGGATTTTCGAAAATGCGAAATATCTCCGTTACCATACGTCGGATCAAAAACATTTATAGAACCAATCTTATTTTAAATTAAATTTACTATAAATATTGTTCTATACATTTCTTCTCTATCTTGAATATTAACTGAGATATTTGCATTTTTATTAAATTTGGGCCGTAACGGATGACTAAGTTTCCCGCCAAAAGCTAGGTCCCCCCTTTTCCGTAACTGTTCGGCTCTCGTGCAGATTTCTCTATTGTATAACTTCACGTTATGGAGGATCTGCTTAGTTTACGCAGCCCCTGCATGACGGACGTTTTTGGTCTCCTGCCATCTTTTCTCCCATTCCCTTATGACTATTTCCTGGAGGTCAAAAGGTTGAGGCCACCTATTGTTTACATCAATTAATCTACTTTAATCATCCAATACCTCAATTTTACCTAATTATCAATTCATAGTTTCAAAATATAGGTATCTTATTATTATTTGTATTTATAAACAAATTTGCTAATTAGGTGTAAGAAACCACCTGACTATCGTAAATAGCAAGAACATAATTTGATTTAACCTTATTATCGCTGAGACTACTTACATGCTAAAAATAAATAAGAGTAAACAATGTGTTTGTTGTGTTTGGAGTTTTATTTACAGTCTAGTAATTCCCCCAAGTGGAATTAAGATGATAAATTTTATTCTTGGTTTGATTTATTGATTTCTAAACTGCCAAAGTTGTAAGAAGTTCACTCCACTCGTAATTTTCGTTTTTTTTTTAAAAAAAAAAAAGAATGGTTAAAAAGAAATAAATTTCCATTGAATTTTGTACTGCGATCTACATACTACACAAAGAGAAAAACTCTGAGCGCCAAATTGCCGCACAACTGGAAGTTTCGAAAACTGGCGTGCATAAAACAATCGCTCGCTATGAAGATAAACACTTTCATCACCACAAACTTTGTTCTGGAAGGCCTAGAATAACGTCTGCTCAAGAAGATCAATTTATTATTTTTAAAAGCAAGAGGAATAGAAGACTCACTGGTCCTGAGATTCGAGTTGAGACCAACATCGCCTTGAAAGATCCATGTCTCTTTCTACCGTGAAAAGAAGACTCAGGGAAGCCAATTTATTGGGTCGTGTCGGTACGCTAAAACCACTTCTAAGACCAGCCAAAAAAAAGAAAAGGTATCTTTGGGCACTTGCTTAGAAGGATTTTACTGTGGAGGATTGGAGAAAGGTACTTTGGACAGACGAATCAAAGTTTCAGGTGTTTGGAACTAATCGTAGGATTATGGTTCGTCGCAGGCCTTAGGAAAAGTTCATTCCTCAGTGCATAATTCCAACAGTAAAGCATGTAGGAGGGTCAATTTTGGTGTGGAGATGTTTTTCAGGCTTTGGGCAAGGGGATCTTGTACAAATCACAGGACTACTTAATAAAGAAGGCTATAAAGACATTTTGAAAGACCATTCAATTCCTTCTGGTCTTCGTTTAATTGGTTCTAATCTTATTATGCAGCAGGATAACGATCCAAAACACTCATCAAAACTGTGCAGGGAGTATTTGCAAGACCAAGAAAATGATTGTATCTTGAAAAATATGAATTGGCCGGCTCAATCACCTCATCTCAATCCAATTGAGCTCCTTTGGGAAGAACTTGATAGGAAGGTCCAACATCACGAAAAGACCTCTAAGAGCGTCAAAAGTTGTTGGGATACTTTGCCATTTGAAACATTAGATAAACTAATAGAAAGAATACCACGAGTGGCCAAAGCAGTTTTGAAAAGCAAGGGAGGATTTTTTGACGAAAAGAAAGTATAACCGCATTGTACTCGTATATATTTTTAAATTGTGTTACAATAAAGTATTATACTGTTTATTATATGTTTATAATAAATTGTGTATTCACTTATTTATTGTTTTATTGAAGGTTCCTTTTGGTTTGATTTCTTTTGTTTAATATAATCCAATGTTCTACAAAAAATTGAAGTGTTCTCAAGCGTTTGACCGGCAGTGTATATATAATTGTAATTGGAAGTGATTTCCACTGAGATTTACTATTACGAATATAATCTTATCAACAAAACTATGCTTAAACTATATGTGCTTGGGTTTTTTTGACAGGAAATATGTACATTATGGATGGCATTAATTATAATAAATGCTATCCATGATTATGGTTTGAATTATTCAAAAACGGTGAGTCAAAAAGTGGAGAGTGATAAATTAGGAACACATTTTCATTTAATCTTCAAAACTAAAATTTCTATTCTATTAATCCCCAAAAGTTACCCTTTAGGATTGACTATTTCGGAAAAACGATACGTCGTGAAGTGAAGTTTAATTGTACACATTGAAGTCTTGCTATAAAAATATCATCATTAGTCAGTCAACAATGAATTCCCGAGCAAAGCCTGGTATCTTAGCTAGAATATATAAAGCCTGGTATCTTAGCTAGAATATAAAATTGTAACCTCTGTCTCTAGATTGACTTTATTCTCGAAATTTCACGACACATTTCGTTGCACATAGACACGATATCTGCAATTTCTTTCTTTGGTGTCTGTTAGTTTATTTCTTTGTTAAATTGTTAGCTAGCTTGTTACCTTTTCGAGCGAAAAACGGCGGAACCGAGTTTTATGAAACTTGGTATGTATATTATTACTATATTGAGTACTGATTGAGACGAACAGGAGTGGGGGCTATAAGGGAGGCCTCCCCTTTTCATTTTTTATTTATTTGAATTAGAAAATAACCTCGTTATTTATTTCGCTATCACATGTTGTGCAAGCTAGGCTTGACTTTGTTTGAATAATACATTAGACCAATTAATTAATCGAAATGCTCTTATAGATTACATTTCTATTGGAAATAAATAACGAGGTTAGTTTCTAATTCAAATAAATAACAAATGAAAAGGGGAGAGGGCCTCAAACCATAATCATGGATAGCATAATGTACATATTTCCTGTCAAAACCAATCCGAGCACATATTGTTTAAGCATAGTTTTGTAGGCAAGATTATATTCGTAATAGTAATAGTACTTCCTGTAATAACAGCATTTCACAGGAAATAAGTAACTCAATTAACTGTTTTAGCCTCCCGTCATCTTCCGCTCCAGCATGAGGTTTATCAACATTGTTTTCCTTAAATTATTCATTCAAAATATTAAATGCTTGGAATGTTTTAATAATTTATATACCTGATGGAATTAAATAATAGTGTTAACCTAAAAATAATTTACATTCAAAAAGCTAAGTGAGGGGAAGAGATGGTAGCCCTCCCTGCAACCTATGTAAAACTTAAAACAATCATATCGAGTTTAAACGCATATTGTCTTTTGTCATAATGACATTACCAAATAAATTTTAATTGTTATGATAGTACATATTTGTTTCAATGACATCAAGATATCGGAAATAAGATAATATATTAGCAGTATCAAAGAGTTTGTTGTACAATAACTTAGATTGTCTCTATACAATAGTCATTCTACCTCCAAACCGAAGAATAAATATTCTATTTTTAATCTAATTGTTATTTTATTATTTTTCGGCTTGTTTACTCTCTGTGCTTGCTCCTACCATAGTGAGATGGGTTGCAGTTGGAAGGGAATAGCGATGCCATCTGGCTGATGACTCCCTTTCACCTCAGCTAAATGAACAATCTCTCACATATGTACGATGAGACAGATAGGAAAGTGTCTGGAGCAACTATGTTAAGACCTTCCTCCAATTAAATGACTGAGTATAAAGTCAAAGTTCAACGTGGATTATGTCTCTTCAACACTATTTCTGGCCTGCGATTCTAAATAATAAATATGCTATTTTTAGCAGATTTCTCTTAAGGGAAATCAGCTATTGAGGTCGTATTCATGACGCAATTTTCGAAATTTTTCTTCAAATGTCCATCGATCCTACCTAGGAGATGACGAAAATGAGGTCCGATCAAAACTGTGTGTATGTGTGTGTGTGTGTGTGTGTGTGTGTGTGTGTGTGTGTGTGTGTGTGTGTGTGTGTGTGTGTGTGTGTGTATATTTATTTAAAATTGTCTCTGTCTGTACGTTGATTTTTTTCGCGAAATTTCACGATAACTTTTCGTTTCACATGTCATAGACACCATAACTGCATTTTGTTTCTCTCGTATCTGTTTGTTTGTTCCCTTTCCACGCATAAACGGCTGAACCGAATTTTATGAAACTTGGTATGTGTATTACTACTAACCCAACTAAGACTTTAGGCTATATTAATATTCTCTAAGATGAACAGGAGTGGGGGTTATAAGGGAGACCTGAAATTAAAAATGGCGATATTTCATTTCCTATTGGTTTTCCGGCAAATATGAACATAACAAAAGTTGTTTATTTTGTTATTTAGAGTAACTTTTGTTATACATACTTTTGTCGTATACCGAATTAAAAACGAGATATACGCTAAAACCTATAGCGTAAGTGAACAATTTTATTTGCTACAAAAGACTCAACCGAACTAAATAAAACTCGGTATGTGTATTAGCCTGTATGCCTTCATTATAATAAGCCATACCAACATTTCTAGAAACGGGCAGGAGTAGGGGTTGTAAGGGAGGCCTGAATTTAAAAATAGCGGTATTTCGTTTTCTATTGGTTTTTCTGCAAATATGCACATGACAAAAGTAGTTTATTTTTTTTATTTGAAGTAACTTTTATAATATTCACTTTTGTCTTATAACAAAGTATAAACGAGATATACACTAAAACATTAGCGGGAGCCAACAATTTTATTGGGCACTAACGATTGAACCGAACTTAACAAAACTCGGTATGTCAATTAGCATTAATTCTTCCATGATTATAAGCTATATTAAAATTTTTAGGTTCGAAAACGAGTGGGGGTTATAAGGGAGGCCTAAAATAAAACTCGATATTTAGTCGTTTTATGTAAAAAGAAAGATCAGTTTCTTTAACGGCTGAAATCGGTTAATAATGTGCAAATAACTAGAAGAACAGAGAGGGAGTGAATAAGAGGAAGGGAGAGCAACTAAGGGGCCTTTCCCCCTTTGGCTCCTGAATCGCTACTCTTCATCATTGATAAATATCTTTGATTAATTACCTATTCGAAAGGCCTATGACAAGTGGACATTATTCAACCTGCTCACATCTCATATTTCTTCTTTTCATTATAATTTAAATTATTTAGCTAAGCACACCGAGGCCTGCCTCTGAATTAGAATATAGCAAGGAGCTTTAGTGGTCCAGGCACGATCTATCTGCGTCACTCCACTTATTCAATGTCATCTGATTCATCACCTTTCTACTCTATAGCCCATTCATTTTACACTATTAATATTAAACCTATTACATGTCCAAAACATCTCATTTCACATAACAATTACATCTAAGATAAAATTAAAAGTCCACGAGGCATGGGCTGCGTAAACAAAGCTGATTTCACAGCCACTGCTATACGGTAATACACTTGTCATCTCCTCTCACCAAATATTCACTATTTCTAAAAACAAATGAAAAAATTATGACGAGAAGGAGAGGGGGAGTTGAAGGCAGACAACAAGAAAGTACGAATAGCTCGCTTAATACTTGAATTACGAAGCAATGCATATATTAAAAATGTAGAACAACAATAATCTAACGAGATTGGTTACATAATATTTTATTATCCAACTCATAATAAGGGAGATATTTGGAATTGACGAATGGCCTCTAGTCTATAGCCTCTCCCCGCCCCACATCAACCAAGAACAACTTAGATCATTAGTCTACATTGGAACGGTCAAATATCGAGTCTACTATACAAACAATAAACATTTTCGAGTAAAAACAAACCGTTATTAATGATAATTTCGTAATCATCATATAACGTATTGTCATATATCTCATAAAGTAAAGGTTCAATGACGTAATCATCACATAACGTTATGGCATATATCTCATAAAGTAAAGGTTCAATGACGTAATCATCACATAAGGTAATGGCATATATCTCATAAAGTAAAGGTTCAATGACGTAATCATCACATAAGGTAATGGCATATATCTCATAAAGTAAAGGTTCAATGATGTAATCATCACATAACGTTATGGCATATATCTCATAAAGTAAAGGTTCAATGACGTAATCATCACATAAGGTAATGGCATATATCTCATAAAGTAAAGGTTCAATGACGTAATCATCACATAAGGTAATGGCATATATCTCATAAAGTAAAGGTTCAATGACGTAATCATCACATAAGGTAATGGCATATATCTCATAAAGTAAAGGTTCAATGACGTAATCATCACATAAGGTAATGGCATATATCTCATAAAGTAAAGGTTCAATGACGTAATCATCACATAAGGTACTGGCATATATCTCATAAAGTAAAGGTTCAATGACGTAATCATCACATAAGGTACTGGCATATATCTCATAAAGTAAAGTCTCAATCAAAACCATATATGGTATTTAATCTTAAAATGTAGTAGTTCATAACATAACAGCTGAATGCGAATATCACATAAGTAGGAGTGGGCTTTATTAATGGCTGAACACTGAAATATCGACATATCACGGTTGATATTCAATATAGAGAGATTCACATAACAACATTACATTTGCAATAAGACTGATTATAAATCATTTTCGAAATGACAAATAACGGAGCCAGGTACAGTTTTCGAAATTCCACCCCCCCCCCCCCACTGGTCCCATTTCAGCCATAAACGAACATGAGTTTTACATTACGCACATATTACGTATAAATAAAGCGTTTGGTAACTGAAAAAAAAATTACGACGGCTATGACGTTAAAATATAAATATTTAGTTCTGAACTATAACATTCTTTTTTGTCATCCAATGACTAGGATCGTTGGAAATTTTAAGAAACTTTTCGAAATTCACTTCATGAGTACAATCTCAATAGCTGATTTCCCTTAAGGACTAATAAAAAAGTCCGTCACGCAGGGGCTGCGTAAACTAAGCAGATTTCCCGCGTGAAGTTATACAATAGAGAAATCTCCATACGAGAGCCGAACAGTTACGGCAAAGGGCCGAAATAGCTTTTGGCGGGAAATTCAAAAATCCGTTATCGGCCCAAATTTAATAAAAATGCAAATATCTCGGTTGATATTCAGGATAGGTAATAAATGTATATGACAATATTTATAGTAAATTTAATTTGCAATAAGATTGATTCTGTACAATATTTCGATCCGACGTATAGTCGTATTTCGAATTTTCGAAAATCCTCCCCTCTAAACCCCCCCTCCCACTGGTTCGATTTCAGCCGTTAACGAACTTGATCTTTCTTTTTACATAAAACGACTAAATATTGAGTTTGGTAACGATCAAACAAAAATTGCGACCGCTAGAGCGGTAACAGACAAATATATATATATATATATATATATATATATATATATATATATATATATACAGATATATACAGTTTTGAACGGACCTTATTTTCGTCATCTAGGTAGGATCGATGGACATCTGAAGAAAAATTTCGAAAATTCCGTCATGAATACAACCTCAATAGCTGATTTCCCTTAAGGGAAATCTGCTAAAACGTCTGCATTTAGTATCTAGAATTCCTAAGGCCGTTTAAATAGAAATAAATATGGCATATCAAGGAGATAGCAGGATGTATATGATAATACTAAGTTATAGCTGTAGGTAAATGGGGTCGGCTACCGGTAGCATATCAAGAAGCTGGCAAGTTGGGACAGTATATGATAATACTATTGTAGTAGCTGTGTAAACATTCGGTTCCAGGTGGATATCAAGGAGCGGGTCTGTCGGGCTAGTATGTGATAATATTGTTATAGCTGTAGGTGGAGTCGCGTAGCAGCCATTGCAGGAGGAGTTCTATTATTTCAGCTCTGTGTAAATCCATTTGTTGACTTAGTTTAAGGCCGTTTTAAGCCTTCAAATTTGTCAAAGTGGGAGGGACCCAGTTCACTGGTCGAGCACACATAAGTAACACTACAATTAAGCCTGCCACACCTGAAGCTTATTGACAAATCATCACATACCTCAAAACAACAGCCCTACAATTTTACACTTACCAATTGAAAAACAAAAATGCGTTTCGAGTGGTAATACGTCATCTTCATCCATCAACGCCGGAAGAAGACGTCAAGATGGCATTAGAGGAACTCGGATTTGAAGTCAAGTTAGTCTGCAACGTTAGACACCCCAGATCAAGAACCCCACTACCTCTATATTTTATTGACTTGAAACCTGCCCTCAATAATAGCGACATTTTTACAGGCTTCGCAGCAGCCACAACGCCAGGCTTCGCAGCAGCCACATCGACAGTCTTCGCAGCAGCCACAACGCCAGGCTTCCCAGCAGCCACAACGCCAGGCTTCGCAGCAGCCACAACGCCAGGCTTCGCAGCAGCCACAACGCCAGGATTTGCAGCAGCCACAACGCCAGGCTTCGCAGCAGCCACAACGCCAGGCTTCGCAGCAGCCACAACGCCAGGCTTCGCAGCAGCCACAACGCCAGGCTTCGCAGCAGCCACATCGACAGTCTTCGCAGCAGCCACAACGCCAGGATTTGCAGCAGCCACAACGCCAGGATTTGCAGCAGCCACAACGCCAGGCTTCGCAGCAGCCACAACGCCAGGATTTGCAGCAGCCACAACGCCAGGCTTCCCAGCAGCCACAACGTCAGGCTTCGCAGCAGCCACAACGCCAGGCTTCCCAGCAGCCACAACGTCAGGCTTCGCAGCAGCCACAACGTCAGGCTTCCCAGCAGCCACACCGACCCTCTTCGCAGCAGCCACAACGCCAGGCTTCCCAGCAGCCACAACGTCAGGCTTCGCAGCAGCCACAACGCCAGGCTTCCCAGCAGCCACAACGTCAGGCTTCCCAGCAGCCACAACGCCAGGCTTCCCAGCAGCCACAACGTCAGGCTTCCCAGCAGCCACAACGCCAGGCTTCCCAGCAGCCACAACGTCAGGCTTCCCAGCAGCCACAACGCCAGGCTTCCCAGCAGCCACAACGTCAGGCTTCCCAGCAGCCACAACGCCAGGCTTCCCAGCAGCCACAACGCCAGGCTTCCCAGCAGCCACAACGCCAGGCTTCCCAGCAGCCACAACGTCAGGCTTCCCAGCAGCCACAACGTCAGGCTTCCCAGCAGCCACAACGCCAGGCTTCCCAGCAGCCACAACGTCAGGCTTCCCAGCAGCCACAACGCCAGGCTTCCCAGCAGCCACAACGCCAGGCTTCGCAGCAGCCACAACGCCAGGCTTCCCAGCAGCCACAACGTCAGGCTTCCCAGCAGCCACAACGACAGGCTTCCCAGCAGCCACAACGACAGGCTTCGCAGCAGCCACAACGCCAGGCTTCCCAGCAGCCACAACGCCAGGCTTCGCAGCAGCCACAACGTCAGGCTTCGCAACATGGATTACAATTAATATATCCAGGTGAGGTACCTGGTAGTTCATATTAGAATGAATTGTTGAGCATATCAATATTTCTACGCACATTACTTACATCATACCTTATTTTCCAAAAAAATATATAAAATTAAATATTAGAAAATTCCAAAAGTTTAAGTTTTTAATAATTAATGAAAGTAAAGCAATGGTGATAACCTTCGAGCGGAAGGGGAAGTTGCACGGAGGCTAACACAGTTAATTGTGTTAACTTATTTCCTCTTAAATGTTGGTACTATTGGAATTTCTTTCTACATAAAACCGACTATTTCTAAACTAAATGTGTTCGGAGAGGATTTGACAACGGGAGGTATAATAGTACACATTGAAGCCTTGCCAAAAAGTTACCATTACCATTCAGCCTCAAATGAATTCCCGGGCGAAGCCGAGTATCTGAGCTAGTAGTTATATAAGAACTCACAACATGTCACTTATAAATATTAGATGTTATGTATGAATAATGAATGTAAAATATTTTCTATAGTTTCCATGATTTGGCTATAATGTGTTCTGTGTAATGGGCTAACAATGTAAATTAAACCGGTAGATGGTTGTGGAGCTGATATTAAATCTGGGAAGGACGCATCTATTATTCTCGTCGATTTGCTCAGGGTTTTATTCAAAGAAATAAGATGTTGCTTAAATAGAAGGCGTTCTTGTTACATAAGTCCCAACCATCGACGGAATCCTTTCTTTTCAACATCAAACTTATTATAGCTCTTTTTGAATTGAAATGCAACAGTGTTTTCTAGGCACATCGGCTTATTGCATGGAATGTTTCTATGAAATAATTTCCATGAAATAAAATAAAATGTCATGTAAATCATCTCCCCCATGATAACATTATCCTCTACAGTTTCTTATTGACATAAATTCTCATTAATTGATGACAATGCCTAGGTTCATTTTCATTTATTATAAATATGTATAATACGTGTCTATAATTTACATACGAATGACTTCCTTGGAGTTCCTTTTTTATTCTGAAAAGAAAAACTTCTCTTGGCAGGTTTTCTTTTTTATTGACTGTGGACTTGGAGGCGAACACAGCTGTTGAAAGACTCGAATATAAACCAATAGATTTACTACAAGAAGAAACTTGAAGGCAAGCAAAGGACCTCATCTAAGATGGATGGAAAGCCGCCTGGGCGACACACAAGTACTGACAACAAACTAGCAACAATTAAGAACACCATTTGGGAGTGGCCATCAACATTGAGAAACTCTAGGAGAGATGAAGCAGTCCTCTCGAGGCTTAGAATCGGCCACACCAAATTACACACACTCATCTCTAATGATAAAAAAACTCCGTGACGGAGGGGCTAACTATGCGCATTTCCCACCTCCGACGCTATTTGCATTTATGCCAAAACCCAATGAGAGTTCAATGAGAACAATATTTGCTATTTAGTATTCAAACAATTGCTTCATAACATAACAGCTTATTGTTAATATGCCATGATTAGGAATGGGGGTAGGAGGGCTTTACTCATGGCCGAAAACTGAAAAATGTGAATATCTCGGTTAATAATCGAGATAGTGAAAAAGACGTACATAACATTTGTTTTACGTATTTCCTCTAGATAGTATCCCTATGTGGAGGGATTTTATTTTTCTGCACATCCCTTGCATATTTGTCTTATATGTGCATTTTGTCAAAACTTTTAACAATTTTTTATATAATAATATATATACACATAAAAAAATGTAAATAAGATTTTGGAAATTGAACTTGAAAAAATAAAACTAAAAACATCAAATAGAACAATTCAGGAATACAATTAACCAATTTTATTAACCAATAAAAAACTACATAATATTGATATTGTATTATCCTTTCCTCTCTCAGCTTAAGAATATCATAGGGTATTCCTTTTAATAAATTTAGGTGTTTCGAAAATAAAATATCGGGACTGATAGGCGATGCAGGAATATGAGTCTTCACCAGTCTTTGTATGTCTTGAGTCAGTCTACATTCATAAATCAGATGATGGGTGAATGTCTGTTCAGTGTAACTGTCGCATTTACAAGTATTTGAGTCAGTAAGTTTGAATCTGTATAAGTAAGAGTTTGTATTTCCGTATCCAGTTAGTATTTGTGTTAGATAAAATGTATGTTGGGATAGTGAAATATTAGTTTTTAAAACAGCGATGTATAATTTTAGATGTAATCCTTTATATGTTTGATTCCATCTATTTTGCAACAAATTAATACTTCTTTCTCCTAGTAAAGATTTTAACACTGTTGGAGTAATTTTATTGTAAATTACCTCTTCGCTACTATTAGAGGCAATTTTAGCTTGGATATCTACTATTTCATTGCCCATAATTCCTGCACGTGCTTTGACCTATTTGAAATGAATGAAAGTCAGTCTTTTTTTTAATTGTTTTATATTATGGCGTATTCGTTCTATATGTGCATCGTGGTTTTTCATGTTGTCTAGTTTGTGTAAAAGCATTTGACTGTCTGTGTGTAGCAGAATGTAAGTGTTTGGTGGCATGACCATTTCATTTACATACTGTCAGTATATGCATCCGCTATTATCGTAATAGGGATCAAATTGGACAAGACACCAGAAGAAATTATTTTGATTCCAATGAGCCTTTGAAAACTCTCTAGCTTTTTAATATTATATTTCTTATTTAAGCCCGTTTTCCATATTGGTATTGCATAGGTTAACGTCGGTAAAATAGCTCCTTTATAAATTACATTTAATGCTCCAGACTGGAGTCGCCACGTTGATCATCTCCAATTGAAACAACTTAATTAATTTTAATAATTTATTTTGTAAATATTCTATATGGTGATTCCACCTCAATTTATTATAAATTATTTTTCTTAAATATTTTAATGATTGGATAGAATTTATTTTATACTTGTCAATAATAATGTTTAATTCAGAAATATTTCTAATGATTTTTCTGGAGAAAATTATATATTTACATATCCCTAGATTAAATGTTAATTTATTATTTAAGGCCCAACCACTAATTTTCTTCAAAACCTTATTTTTATCAAGCTCCAGCTGTTTTAAATCCATTGATGTTACTAATAAAATGATATCAGCAAATGCTATGATTTTACAGTTTGGAGCCAGTGGTATTTGTAATAATTGATCCACGATTAAGTTCCATAAAAGAGGGGAACAAGCTAATCCTTGAGCTGTTCCTACAGTTTTTATTTTACTCATGGAGTAATTGTTGGTTTCTAGATTTATTACTCTATTTCTTAAATAATTGGCTACTAAATAAAACATATTTTTTGGACATCTTTTTTCTCTTAATGAATTTAATATTGATGGAGCCCATGCGTGATTCGAATGCCCCGTGGACATCAAGCGAACCTATTAATGAATTCTGACATTTTTCTTGAGATGCTTTTGTAGAATTTACAGTACTATTTATAGCTTCTATAGGACCTTTTTGGGGAGTAAATCCAAATTAATTCTCGCTCATCAAACTGTTGGAGTATAAATAATGCGAAAGGCGATTATTTATAATTTTTTCTAATATATTTCCTCCGGTGTTTATTAGGCTTATTGGCCTTAAAGAAGCAAGGTCATTTACCTTGTTTTCTTAGCAAAATCATTTTTGATGTCTTCCATATTTTTGGAAAAATGGAATATTGGAAACTCAGGCGATATATTGTTGTGATGAATTCCTTATACTCATGGGCTACAGTTTGGAAAATTTGAGTAGTTATTCCGTCTATACCGGGTGATGTGTTTTTATTAAGATTATTTATTATGTAAAATAATTCTTTTTCAGTCAACGGAATGTCATCTTCAGTATTTAGTAAATGTGTTTGTTTCATTCGAATTTCTCTGTTAAAGCTATTATGTGTTGATCGATTATCTTCGACCACAATATTATTAACTATATATTCTAATGTATCCTTGAGGGTTTTGGTATACGTGCCGTCAGATTTATTTATAGTTTCAAGATTCTATGGATAATTTATTTTGTTAGCTGCAACTTTATAAGCCCATGCCCATGGTTTATTTATGTCTATGGAGGAACAATATTCCTTCCATCATTGAAATTTTGCAGAACTAATTTCTTTTATATATTCGCATTTTTTATCAATATATATTCATCTTCTTTCTTGTCTTTGATCAGCGTTTAAATGAGGTTTTTGAAATAATCTACGAAGCCTATTTATTTCCTTCCTAAGATTTGATAGCCCATCCATTCCACCATGGTGTAATTTTTTTAATTTTGTTTTTGACATATAAAAACTTTCTTTTATGAAATTTTACAAATGATTTATTACAAGATTTGTTTAGTGCATTGAAAAAATTGTCTATGATACTTTCGCAATTGTATTCGTTTATTATTTCTGAAATATATTTATCAATATTTTTTCCTCGTTATTATCGGTGTCGAATTTTTCAATGTATTTTTGAATTTATCCCAGTCAGCATTTCTTATGTTAAAGATTAGCTTCTGGTTTTGAAATGCAGTATCATATGTATACATATTGATTTTATATAGTAAAGTTCTATGATCAGATAAATTTTCGTTATCTAATATTGACCAATTAGTTATAAATGGTGGCACAGATCCTGTCGACACTGTTATGTCTATATTACTTTGTCGAGGAGCACCATCAAAAGTTGCCATATTTAAATCAATTATTACAATATGAAGGTTATTTATTATTATAAAGTTTTCTAGTTGCCTACCTCGAGTATTAGCAAGTTTGTCAATCCATGGTTTCGATCGACGATTGGTATCAATGCCAAATTATATTTTTTGATCTCTAAAGTCAGTTAATATAGCCAACACGTTAGACAAGCTGTTGTCTAAATCATATGTGATATCAAAGTAAGCACTGACAATGATAAAGCAAACATTTTTGTAAATAATTTGAACCGCTACTAAATCTCTATTAGAGTATTTTTCTAACAATATACAGTCAATATTACGATTAGCTATTACTATTCCAGCTCTGGGAGCCTTGGTTTCTTTTTTATAAAAAGATTTATATTTCAAGATTATTCTGTTTGTCATTCCCATAACAGTATGGGAATGACATAAACAGTATGGCCCTTGCATTACTAAAATATCTATTTTTTTTATGAAAATAAATTCATTAACTACTACTGTAGCGTCTATGACATGATGTAAATTCAGTTGTGCTATATTTAACCTTTTTTTTTTCTTTAAATTGTTCGAAATTCATTAACACGTTCAGGACGGACTTCAAAAATGTGGTCTATCCACAAGGACGGCACGGGGTCAATTGACCCCGTGGTGCAACTATCCACAAGGACGGCACGGGGTCAATTGACCCCGTACTTATGTTCCCTTTTAATTCGCTACTACACCTCGAAAAATGAACTAAATTGCTATATTCAAACATTTTTTTACTCTTTGGACATCAAAAAATATATGGCAGTCGCAGGCCGTGTTTTCATCAATTTTTTGTTACGTGACTTAGAAATGAATATTTACCTTACTTTTTTCACCTTGTTGGGAACTGTTTTTCTCCTTTGTGTGATAGTTTTGGTGATCAACAAAGGATTTTAATTTTTTTATATACTTTAAAATGGGTGAATATGAATTAAACTTAAATTACGACACATTAGAATCAAAATTTATTAGTTTATAAAGATAAAATTACAAAACGAGAAAAACAAACTAGGAACTAGGAGTTTAAGCAAATAATTGGAAAATAAACATAATAAAGAAAAAATATGAATAAACAAATAATTATTTTGTAATTAACAATTCTTCATTATCACAATGGTTAGGACACAGATTTATGGCAGTTGTTGAAGCATTGTAGACAAAGTGACTTCATGTTGCACTCTTCACAATACGTTATAACTTTTTTGTCTAATTCTTTAGAAGACAATGTTTTTCTTAAGTTTTCGAAACACCCGAAACACTTTTTTAATAAAGCTAAATCCACTAATTGTCGGCCACGTGATTTGCTCATTATACAGATTAATGTTTCGAAACGACAGCAAAAAGTAAACTGAAATGGGAGGGATGCGTTCTGTCATTTATATAAGCCTTTGTAAATAACAGAACAAGCGGTTCAGAGGAAAAGCACGGGAAATAACACGGGGCTCTATGAGCTTGTGCCGGACTAGAGCCCAAATACCACTCTCCAGGCCGGCACGGGGTCATAAAGCCCCGTGCATTTTTTCAATGATATACGACGTCTTTTTTGGATTTGAAATGCATAAACGTACTATTTTTAATTATATTTACTAGTACAAAGCAAAAACCGTCAAAGTATTTTTTGAACATTTTCTTCAAAACCGACCCGTCCTGGGAGACAGTTACATACGGGGTCAATTGACCCCGTGCCGTCCTTAACGTGTTAATTAGTTCAATATGTATATTCAAGAATATAATATTGATGTAGAATTATCATATGATTAAGGGTGTCGTTGTGGGTTCCTATACATAAATCATATGTTATGGTTGAAGTTAGTGTAACTATGGTAACGTACAATGAACCTAGATAATAATACTGTGGAAAAATATTCACCAGGAAAAAATAATATTTTTGGTAGAAACAGTTGTGGAAACGAAACAGAAAGATACGTTTAGATAGGTTTATATGGATGGATGTAGTAATTATGTAAATGTATTGTTAAATTCATGATGAGACGGCATCTGTCTGTATATCTTGTGTTATCTATGAGCCTTTTTATTGCCGCTTGATAGGAAGGACATAGCTTGCTGAGAGAGGAATGCTTCATGTCTACTGGCTGATGGGCCTTAGCGTGCAGCTACATCAAGCTGAGGCAGTTGGTGCATTTCAGTTCTGTTCATGTACACTCGCTGTAGTCATGTTCGCGACAACAGTTTCCGCAAACTTGAACCTTGCTTTCACATTTGTGGGTGACATGATGTAGACGTGAACACTTTATGCAGCGCCTCACGGACAGAAAATCTTGTGCTCTGCACATGGTGAAGCCTAGCTTCAATCTTCCTTTTTGTAGCTTCGTTCTTGCGTTTGGAATGGTTTCTATAATTGCATTTCGCTTTTGTCCTTTTTCTTTCCAGTGGAATATTTTTATTAAGTCAGCTGTTTGAATTTCTAATTCTTCGTTTTGGTTATGTAATGTCCAAATTCAATTATCTTTATTTATTTCTTGGGGTATATTCTTTATTATTATGGTTGGGTTAAATTTCTTAATACTCTGAAAATTTATGTCTAATTGTTTTAGTTAATTCAGTTTAGATGATTTTCATGTCTTTCTTGTTGGATTCAATAATAATAATACATCTTTTCGATGGGACGCATAATACCGGAGATATTAAGATAAGATTGGTTCTAGACTTTAAGTCGTTACTAACCATCACATAATTTCTATTCCCAAAAGCAATCCCAAACACATCAAATATACCTATTTTATGTGTTTAATGACCATTCTTAAATATATTGTTGCGAAAATTAAATACATGAATAATCCTTCAGAGAGAGAGAGTCCCTGCTCGAATGGCCCAGCCAATACCCCTTTGATGTATGCCGACGACCTATATAAAGAACCGGCCAGCCGCGAGCGAGTCAGTTTTCTTCTCAAGTGCTCATATGTGCGTTCGGTGCTACAGTGCGACTTAGTGCAGTGCGGTAAAGTGTTTTTATAAGAAGAACAGTGTTGTGCCGTGACTGTAAGTAACAGTTTAGTGCCGTGTTTAAGACAGTGCAGTGCCGCGAAGTAAAAGACAGTGCAGTGCCGCGAAGTAAAGGACAGTACAGTGCCGCGAAGTAAAGGACAGTGCAGTGCCGCGAAGTAAAGGACAGTGCAGTGCCGCGAAGTAAAGGACAGTGTAGTGCCGCGAAGTGAAAGACAGTGCAGTGCCGCGAAGTAAAGGACAGTGCAGTGCCGTCTCTCTGTGAATTTCAGTGACCGTGAGTAAATTATTGGACTGTGACTCATTGAAGAACAGTAACGCTATCAGTGTATACTGTGAGTAGTAATTAAGAATAATTACCAAGTGTATTGTGCATTGTGAAATAAATTGTGCAGTGATAAAAACTGTGAAACTTGCGAGTATTTAATTTTGCAATCCAAAAGAACTCTTATTAACAGCGTTTATTACTGGGTTTAGTAATAAAAACGTAACAATATTCTATTGTATGGCCGGCGAAGGAACTTAGTATTCAAAATGTTTCAAATGCTTTGTTATGTGTGCTTTTGGCGGGAAAGGGGTAGTATCCCTTTCCCTCCAACAACCGTTAGTTCCCAATAAAATTGTTGACTCTCGCTTTAATTTTTTAGTGTATATCTCGTTTAAACTTTGTTATACGACAAAAGTGGATATAAAAAAAGTCACTCTAAATAACGAAATATACAACTTTTGTCATGTGAATATTTGCCAACAAACTTATAGGAAACGAAAAATCGCTATTTTTAATTTCAGGCCTCCTTTAGAACCCCCACTCCTGTTCGTCTCGGGGAATATCAGTATAGCCTATAGTCTAAGCTGTGTTGATAGTCATATGTGTACCAAGTTCATAAAATCCCGTTCAGCCGATTATGCGTGAAAAGGTAACACACAAACAGACACCAAAGCTACACATTGCAAATATCGTGTCTATGCGTGTGAAAAAAAAAACAAATTATCATGGATCGTAATTATTATATTAAATATCAACTATAATGTACATATATCCTGTCAAAAACCAATCTGAGCTTATTTTAATGCAAAATATTAAATACAAAATACTAAATGTAAGTAGAAAGCAAGTAAGTTTAACGATAAATATGTTAAAACAATTACCTGTGTTAGCCTCCCGGCAACTTAGGACTCCCGCTTGACTGTTACCAAAACTGATTTAAATTATTTATTGTAAAAGCCAGGTGAGGGAAATAGATTGCTGCACCCCCACCCAAAAAGTTATTTTCTAATTAAAATAAAAAACAAATGATGAGGGTAGGGCCAGAGATTTATAACTTTCCTAACACAAATAATACTTAGAACTATCATATAAGTCTAAAAACATAACAGTATTTGTCATAATATTCCTTTAATAAAAAACACTTTAATGAGTACTAATAAAATTGGTGACTCCCGCTATAGTTTTAAGCGTATATCTCGTGTAAACTTCGTTGTAAATAAATTCTTATTTTGGGACTGTGTTTTGTTTCATTCTCATTTGTCTTATACACTTCAAGACTTAAAGCGCTCTCATGGTTTAACAGGTATTGTCAGTGCGATGCTCATAGGCGTTAATGAGATTAAAAGTATTGACTCGTGTTGTCCATTAAAATTAAAATTCGTCCCAGCGTCGAACAAGAATGAATAATTTAATATTAGCTGATTGTAATTCGTTTCGAGTGATAGTTGAATCTGTATATAGATGTGGTGGCCTATTGAGGAGAATGGGGCCGGATGAAGTGGGCCATCATCCCTCAGCTCCCATCTTCATTCACTGCCTCGTGTCAAGCTACGATTGGCTCCATATTCGGCTCAAATGGAATATTTCTCAAAATGGCTCACTTCTTCAAGAGAATGATCCATAATGGAATCAGGCTTGTCATTGCCGCCATAGGACTCACGCTGCCTTTGCGTAAACCGACCACATCTATTCTCACCACATATTTTCTATTTGAAACGAGTAGAAGTAAGGCTTTACAAAAGGATGAAAAAAGAAAATTATGGACAACTCAGTTAACTAACTAATAGAATAGAAATTTCAGTTTTGAAGAATAAATGAAAATTTGTTCCAAATCTATCCAATAATACCAATCATAATCATGGATAACATTTAATACAATTAAATATCATCTATAATGAACATATTTCCTGTCAAAAACGCATCGAGCACATATAGTTTAGGCATAGTTTTGTACATAATAGTATATTCGTAATAGTAAATCTCAGTGGAAATTCTTTCCACTAATGCCAGTATTTCACAGGAAATAAGTAAACTCAATTAACTGTTTTAGTCTCCAGTCATCTTCCGCTCCGGCATGAGGGTTATCAACAATGTTTCCCTTAAATTATTTAATCAAAATATGATTAAATAAAATTAAGTATACATTATTATTTAAGTCTCTTTATCACTTAAAAAAAAATCATTAATTTTTTTAGTGAATTTGAATTATTTCTCAAACATGAAACTAACATTTCCCCCACGCTCAACCCCTGGAGCCGGAGCCGCAGCCGGGTTTTGAATAGCCCCACCCTTCCCCCGGAGCCAGGTTTTGATTAACCCCGCAATTCTCCTGCAGCCGGAGCCGGGTGATGATTAGCCCCGCCCTTCCCCCGGAGCCGGATCCGGGATTTGATTAGCCCCGCCCTTCCCCTGGAGCCGGAGCCGGGTTTTGCTTAGCCCTCCCTTCAACCTGGAGCCGGAGCCGGGTTTTGATAAACCCGCCCTTCCCCTGGAGCCGGAGTAAAGGGTAGTTTCACAGTAAAGGGAGTAATAGGAGAGCAGGGCATATCCTTGCACTAAAGGGAGTAATATGAGAGCAGGGCATATCCTCGTTTTAAAGGGAGTAATAGGAGAGCAAGGCATATCCTCGCAGTAAAGGGAGTAATAGGAGAGCAGGGCATATCCTCGCAGTAAAGGGAGTAATAGGAGAGCAGGGCATATCCTCTTTGTAAAGGGAGTAATAGGAGAGCAGGGCATATCCTCGTTGTAAAGGGAGTAATAGGAGAGCAGGGCATATCCTCGCAGTAAAGGGAGTAATAGGAGAGCAGGGCATATCCTCGCAGTAAAGGGAGTAATAGGAGAGCAGGGCATATCCTCACAGTAAAGGGAGTAATAGGAGAGCAGGGCATATCCTCACAGTAAAGGGAGTAATAGGAGAGCAGGGCATATCCTCGTAGTAAAGGGAGTAATAGGCGAGCAAGGCATATCCTCACAGTAAAGGGAGTAATAGGAGAGCAGGGCATATCCTTGCACTAAAGGGAGTAATAGGAGAGCAGGGCATATCCTCGTTGTAAAGGGAGTAATAGGAGAGCAGGGAATATCCTCACAGTAAAGGGAGTAATAGGAGAGCAGGGCATATCCTCGCAGTAAAGGGAGTAATAGGAGAGCAGGGCATATCCTCGTTGTAAAGGGAGTAATAGGAGAGCAGGGCATATCCTCGCAGTAAAGGGAGTAATAGGAGAGCAGGGCATATCCTCACAGTAAAGGGAGTAATAGGAGAGCAGGGCATATCCTCGTTGTAAAGGGAGTAATAGGCGAGCAAGGCATATCCTCACAGTAAAGGGAGTAATAGGAGAGCAGGGCATATCCTCGCAGTAAAGGGAGTAATAGGAGAGCAGGGCATATCCTCGCAGTAAAGGGAGTAATAGGAGAGCAGGGCATATCCTCGCAGTAAAGGGAGTAATAGGAGAGCAGGGCATATCCTCGCAGTAAAGGGAGTAATAGGAGAGCAGGGCATATCCTCGCAGTAAAGGGAGTAATAGGAGAGCAGGGCATATCCTCGCAGTAAAGGGAGTAATAGGAGAGCAGGGCATATCCTCGCAGTAAAGGGAGTAATAGGAGAGCAGGGCATATCCTCGCAGTAAAGGGAGTAATTGGAGAGCAGGGCATGTCCTCACGGTAAAGGGAGTAATAGGAGAGCAGGGCATATCATAGATAGGTTTAAATTCATTGAGTGATGAAGATTTTATTGTTTTTTTCTCTTATATATGCTTGATCTATACCATATTCGACATTTAAGCGTTTCAAGGATCATATTCGATATTGGCCGAAATCGTACATGGAATGGTGAGGGTAGGTAGGGGATTCGAATATTCAAATACTCCCTTTATTATTGGTCGGATTCTTAATCATTTAGAACCAATATTGTTAAACAATTGGTTCTCATCAATTTTTGTTTTAAGGATTATTCTCTTAGCTTGTTTTCGGTCCATTCTTCCTTTGAGCTTTGAGAAACCTTCCTCCCTCCATACCGACCTACCCACGGGTAGGCATTGATTGTTTTTCATTTAAAGAGAGAATATGTGGTGAAATGGGATCATAAGTACCAGGAGGTGGGAAATCTCCTTACTTTACTTCGACCTACGGAAGTCGGATGTATTTATATTTCAATATCTCTACTTGAGGATCTATCTTATTGACGGAAATATTTCAAGATTATTACTTTTTAGAAGTTGATGAATTTAAATTAGAGCAAAATGTATAGAGGATTAGGAAGGTGGCGACTGGCGGTACCTTGACCTTGCCTTAGCTGGTTGCTGGATTCAGAGAAATTCACTGCTGCTGACGTGACTGCCTCACCATACACTTACCGCCATAATTACAGTGTGCGTATTTAGAACCACTCCTTTCTCCTTCCCACCTGCTCCATAATGGACAGGCCAATTTTTAGCTGATTCCTCTCAAGGTAAAAGAGCTATTGAGCTCGCACTCATGAAAATATATTCGAATAATTTCTTCAAATGTACATCTATCCTACTTAGAAGATATATATATATATATATATATATATATATATATATATATATATATAATTGTGCTGATGTTTTCGACCAGGTTGTATTTATATGAGGTGTGTTGTTCTTTTCGGAGCTTTGGTTAATGTTGGTGAAATGAATCTTAGTTTATGCCAATATTTCGAGAATTTTTTATTTTCTCTTCCTCAGGGCTGTAAAAACACAACAACAAGGCTTTAACATAACACAACAATAATTATAATTTAAAATAACATGACAATGATTGTAATAGTGCATAGCAATAATTACTGTAAAATAATATAAGTTGCAATAACATAGTGATAAGTGGCAATAACATAGATTTAACAAAACATAGCAATAATTAAAATAGTGTACAGCAATAACCATTGTAAAATAATATAAGAACCACAGTACAACAATTATAATATAGTTTAACAAACAAATACACCATACTATAAATATATAAAACATACAAAAGGCTGTGACCCTGCTATGTAAACAAAACAAGGAAGGTTACTATAACCCTAGTCATAGTGCAATAAGAATGTATACTAGTCTGTAAACATATTTAGTCTTGGTAAGTAATAATAAGGAAAACACACCCTTTTATAACAATGTATAACACCAATGTGCAATATTATAATGTAGTACATGTAATTTTTACAGCCCTGAGGAAGAGAAAATAAAAATTCTCGAAATATTGGCATAAACTAAGATTCATTTCACCAACATTGACCAAAGCTCCGAAAAGAACAACACACCTTATATATATATATATATATATATACTAGCTATGTACCCGGCGATGCCTTGGAAATATTTGTAGATTCACTAATGATAGTATTTTTATAGGAAGACAAATGTGTACAATCACACTTCCCTCCACGACATTGTTATTCCGAATTAACTAGTCCTAAGGGATAACTTTTCTGGACTAATAGAATAGAAATTTTAGTTATGAAGAACAAATATAAATGTGTTCCTTATCTATTTCTCTCCACTGTTTGTGACTCACCTTTTTTGAATAATCCATACCATAATCATGAATAGCATTTATTATAATTAAATAATATCTATGATAAACATATTTCCCGTCAAACCCAATCCGAGCACATATAGTTTCAGCATAATTTTGTTTATAAGATTATATTCGTAATAGTAAATCTCACCATCAGTGGAAATCACTTCCGGAAATGCCAGCATTTCACAGGAAATAAGTAGACTCAATTAACTGATTTAGCCTCCCATCGACGTCAGCTCCTGCATCAAAATTATTGATTATAAAATATAACAATTATTGATCTAAAATATTATTTTAATAATTGATCTACCTGATGGGATTAAATAATAGTGGAACCCTAAAAATAATTTCATTTATATCCAAAAAGCTAGGCGAGGGGAAGAGATCGCTGCCCTTCTTGCAATCTAAGTAATCTTTAAACAATCATATCGAGTTTAAACGCATATTATATATATTCTTTTGTCATAATGATATTACCATTGTTATGATAGTACATATTTGTTTCAATAACATCAAGATATCGGAAATAAAATAATATATTACCAGAACCAAAGAGTTTGATTCCCTATAACTTCCGCTATCACCTCACTAATCCGAATCATAATTAGAACTATCTTATAAGGCTAAATGTTAACAACATTTGTCATAATATGCATTTATTAAATACACTTGAATAAGCACTTATAAAATTATTGACTCCCTCTACAGTGTTAGCGTATATCCCGTGTTTATATCATTTTACTACAAAAGTGAAGGCAATAATAGTTACTCTAAATAACAACATTAACATCATTTGTTATGTACATGTTTGCCAAGAAACTAATAAGAAACGAAAAATAAAAATTTTTCATTTTCGTCTTCCTCTATAACCCCCACTCTTGTTCGTACCTAGAAATTTTAATATAGCTATTTAATATAGGAGGTTTTAATACTAGATTACATACGGAGTTTCGTTGAGTTCGTCGATTATGCCCATTAAAATCGTTGAGTCCCGCTTTAGTTCTTAGTGTATAACTTTTTTATAATTGGGTATACGACAAAAGTGTATATAATTAACGTTACTCTAAATAATTTGCCGAAAAACCAATAGGAAACGAAATATCGCTCTTTTTAATTTTAGGCCTCCCTTATAACCCCCACTCCTGTTTGTCTCAGAAAATACTAATATAGCATAAAGTCTAAGGAGGGTAAGTAGTAATATACATACCAAGTTTCATAAAATTCGGTTCAGCCGGTTATGCGTGAAAAGGTAACAAACAAACACACACGAAAGAAACAAAATGCAGTTATGGTGTCTATGACATGTGAAACGAAAAGTTATCGTGAAAATTCGCGAAAAAAATCAATGTACAGACAGAGTTTACAATTTTATATATATACTAGCTCAGATACCCGGCTTCGCCCGGGAATCGATTTGAGGCTGAATGGTGGTGGTGTTTTTTTCGCAAGACTTTAATTTACACAATATTTTGACATTTACCCGTCCCAGTGTTTAAGGTTAATACCCGTTGTTGGCATTTATTAATAATAAAATTAATTTTTTATTTAAGTCTTCACTGTCCTCCAAATTGTTATATTTCCCGTCTCTTGTGCATTATGCATAGATTTCAGTTATTAAGGAAAAATTATTAACATAGATTTGAATTAATTTTTCCAGGTGAGGTTCAAATTGGAATGAATTGTTGAGCATATCAATATTTTTACGCAAATTACTTGCTCCACAGATTGTTCCTGGAGAAATGTATAAAACAAAAGTTAATCTAAATAACAAAGTAAACAACTTTTGATATGTGCATGTTTGTCGAAAAACAAATAGACAATGAAATATCGCGAATTTTTATTTCAGGCCTCCCTTATAACCCCGACTCCTGTTCTAACCTAAAAACTTTAATATAGCTTATAGTCATGGAAGAATTAGTGCTAATTGACATACCGAGTTTTTAAGTTCGGTTTAATCGTTAGCGCCCAATGAAATAGTTGTCTCCCGCTTTAGTTTATAGTGTATATCTCGTTTATAATTCGGTATAAGAAAAACGTGTATATAACAAAAGTTACTCTAAATAACAAAATAAACAACTTTTGTTATGTTCATATTTGCCGAAAAACAATTAGATAACGAAATACCGCTATTTTTATATTCAGGCCTCCCCTACAACCCCCACTCCTGCCCATGCTTAGAAATGTTGGTATGGCTTGTTATAATGAAAGCGTTAGTGCTAATACACATACCGAGTTTTATTTATTTCGGTTGGGTCTTTTGTCCCAAATAAAATTGTTCACTTCCGCTATAGGTTATAGCGTATATCTCGTTTATAATTCGGTATAAGAAAAAAGTGTATATAACAAAAGTTACTCTAAATAACTAAATAAACATCTTTTGTTATAATTATATTTGCCGAAGAACCAATAGGAAACGAAGTATCGCTATTTTTAATTTCTGGCTTCGCTCATAACCCCCACTCCTTACCGTCCCTAGAAATGTTGGTATGGCTTGTTATAATGAAAGCGTTAGTGGTAATACATATAACGAGTTTTATTTATTTCGGTTGGGTCTTTTGTCCCAAATAAAATTGTTCACTTCCGCTATAGGTTTTAGCGTATATCTCGTTTATAAGTGTATATAACAAAAGTTGTTTATTTTGTTATTTAGAGTAACTTTTGTTCTATTTATTTTTGCCGTATACCAAGTATAAACGAGATATACACTTAAAACTAAAACGGTAGCCGACAATTGTATTTGGCACCAACGATTGAACGGAACTTAACAAAACTCGGCATGTGAATTAGCATTAATTCTTAAACGATTATAAGCTATATTAAATTTTTTAGGTTCAAACGGGAGGGGGGGGGGGTTTATAAGAGAAGCCTAAAATAAAAATTCTCAGTATACTACATTTTCTGTTAGGTTTTCAGTCACTGTTGATCTTTGTACCGTTTCAAGGGAAAGGAAATTTAATTCAAACATAGTTTGGCGGAGAGAATACTTTCTATGATTATGAATTATATATAAAAAAAAAAAAAAATAAAAAAAAAAAAAAAAATACATGAACACGTTACGGGAAATATAAAAATATTTAGTAAAGTTAAATCTTAAATAACAAATAATTTTATTATTAAAAAATCCACAGTAAGGACGGGTATACATCGGTAAATGTTAAAATATTATGGAATGTAAACGCTTGCCTATAAAAATTCCACCAACAATAAACCTAATTTGTTTTCTCGAGCGAAGCCGGGTACCTTATCTAGCATATATATATATATATATATATATATATATATATATATATATATATATATATATATATATATTAGCTAAGGTACCGGGCTTCGCTCGGGAAATCATTTGAGGCTGAATGATGATTTTTTTTTGGGCAAGGCTTCAATGTGTAAAACTACACTTCCCGTCTGGGCGTATTGTTTTCCCGTAGATAACCAAAAGGTTATCTTTTGGTTACCTCTACAGCTATTCGAGACTACCGTTATTATTATTGTTCCGGTGCACTTCCGCCACAGTACTCCCCCCTAATAACGGTGTTGAGGAATCTTACGTTTCTTTTAATCCGTCGGCCATATCGACTAGTGAGGGGTAGTGTCGGCGTAGGCAAAGGTTGGGATGTTTCAGCTGAATCTTCAGTGGTTTTCCTTGCTTGGTGCGCGGTGGCATTCGCCTGTTTCGATGGGATTTCCTCTGCCAGCAGGAAAGCAGGTTTCACTCTATCCAAAGAGACGGTCACTTCCCTGTTGGGAAGTTGTAGAGTACAGAGCTTGTCTGTACGCCTGACGACAGGAAAAGGACCTGAATATGGTGGGGTTAATGCCTTCTTGACCATATCATCCCTGAGGTATACGTGAGAGCACGTTTCCAAGGTCTCATGTACAAAAGTCCCTTTGTCTTTGGTGCTTACTTTGGCTGCGCGGATCCTCCCGACCGCGTCCTGTACTTCCTTGATGAGGGTGTTTGTGTCCTTTGCTGGAGCTACGGGGGAGAAGAAGTCTCCAGGAGGTCTGAGGGTTTGCCCATAGAGGGCATCTGACACACTGTAGTTCGTACCGTCTTTAATTGCTGTACGAAGTCCAAGCATGACCGTCGACAGGTACTTGGTCCAGTGTTCCGAGACCAGATGAGACATTAATGAACTTTTCAGGGATCTGTGCCACCTTTCTACCATTCCATTAGACTGGGGGTGATATGGTGTAGTTCTGATTCTTTCTGTGCCTAGGTATTTTGCCAGGCTCCTGAATAGGTCGCTCTCAAATTGCCTGCCCTGATCTGTTGTTATCTCGCTGGGGACACCAAATCTGCTGACCCAACCGTTGTAAAAGGCAGCGGCCACTGTATCGGCCGTTATGACTTCCAGCGGGATTGCCTCAGGCCATCTTATGTGCCTGTCGATAAGGGTTGCACAGTATCTCATTCCAGCAGATGGTGGGAGAGGCCCTATGAGGTCCATATGCACATACTCCAAGCATCCAACTTCTGTGAATTGTCCTTGTGGAGAAACGGTGTGTCGTTAAACCTTCGCACGCTGACATCCTATACAGCTGCGTGCCCATTCCTTAATGTCCTTCTGCATATTTGGCCAGAAATATTTCTTGGAGATCTACTCCCTTGTGGCTCGTATTCCGGGGTGGCTTAATTCATGTGTGGCCTTGAAAATAGGTTTCCTGCACTCCGGAGGAAGGTAGATCCTTGCTTGGGAGGTGGAGGTCTCATACAGGACTGGTTTAGTCGCTCCTGGAAGGGTGATTAGGCGTAGACTTAAGTTTGGGTTAGTTTTCATTGCCTTAATTTCGGTATCAGCCCTTTGTAGTTCAGCCAACTTTGTCAGGTCGTTCAAGAAACTGATCTCCTTGATCCTTGAGAGTGCATCAGCAACTTGATTTTCTGAGCCTTCGACATGTTTAATGTTTGTTGTGAACTGACTAATATAATTTAACCATCTTATCCTAATGGGTGTTGCGGAGGATGCTTTCTGGCGCATTGCATATATTAAGGGTTTATGATCTGTAAGTATGGAAAACTCTCTTCCCTCTACAACAGGTCTGAAATGTCTTACGCTCAAGTAGACTGCTAACAATTCGCGATCGTACGTTGAGTACTTCTGCTGTGCTTCAGATAAAGTTTTCTAGAAGAATCCTAGAGGAACCCATTTTCCTTTGTATCTCTGTTGAAGAACGTCTCCTACACAGTGATTCGAGGCATCACAGGCTAGTGAAAGTTCAGCGTCAGGTTTAGGATGTGAAAGTAGAGCTGCTTCTTGTAGGAATAATTTACACTGCTCGAATGCCTGTTCGCTTTTATCGTCCCAAGTGATGATCCTCCTGTCGTTCTTCTTGGACTCGTGCAGGGACAGACTGAGTGGCTTCTGTACAGCTGCTGCCTTGGGTAGGCAAGGCCTATAAAAGTTGAGCATCCCTAGAAATCTCCGAAGGGATTTTACATCTTTAGGTTTCGAGTACTCTGTGATGGCTAGAATCTTTTCCTTCTGAGGTGCGATACCTTCTGATGAGACGTGATACCCTAAAAACCGAAGTTCTTGTACACTGAATTCGCATTTCTCAGGGTTCAATGTAAGACCATTTTCCTCAAGCCGACGAAATACTTCAGTAAGGTGTTCAATATGCTCCTTCTGGCTTGATGAGGCGATCAGCATGTCGTCCAACAGAATCCAAACAAAGTCAAGGTCGCGGAATATTTCATCCATGAATCTCTGAAATGTTTGAGCAGCATTTCGCAGGCCAAAACACATTCGGGTGAATTCAAATAAACCAAATGGTGTGATAACGGCTGTTTTAGGTATGTCCTCCTTTCGTATTGGTATGTGGTAGTAAGCTCGTACCAGATCTAACCGAGAAAATATGGTTTTTCCATGGAGGTTATTGCGGAAGTCCATTAAATTGGGTACTCCGTAGCGGTCTGGAACTGTTTGAGAATTAAGTTGCCTGTAGTCTCCGCAAGGGCGAATTCCTCCTCCTGGCTTGTCTACCACGTGTAGAGCGCTGGCCCATTGGCTCTTCGAAGCTCTGCAAATTCCCTGTTCTACCATGAGCCGAAATTCTTCTTTTACCTTCTTGTATTTTTCGGGAGGTAATCTTCTTGCCTTCGCAAATACCGGAGGGCCAATTGATTCCATGATATGCTCTGTACTATGTGGTGGAGGTTCCTTTGTTGAACCTATTTTTGAAGTAGGCTGGCAAAAGGGTGATCACGTGGTACAGATGAAATAGCTGAGGACAGCTCTTTTACAACTCTTCCTCTTGAGGTCAGACCAGTTGTCCTGTCAATTAGCTGCTTACCCTTCAGGTCCACCATCAGGTTAAAATGGTACATGAAGTCAGCGCCGATTATAGGTTTAGGCACATCTGCCTGTATAAAATTCCAAGACAGTTCCCTTCTGATTCCCAAGTCTAGCTTCAGTTGCTTGTTACGTATGTGTTTATTTTAGTCCCATTGACTGCATACAGAGTAAAGACTTCGGGAGAAGGTCTTCTTTTAGCTTCCGGAGGTATCACCGGTACTGCAGCCCCGGTGTCTATGAGGAAAGTCTGTCCCGTCCGCTGATCTCTGATGAAAAGGCGGCGTTGGGCTACTGCAGATTCGGTTAACGCCACTTCCGATCCGCTCTTTAGTTTTCCTCCGGCTTCGTTATCTTCCTGTCCCAGGCGCATGGTTGCTCACACTTCTGGGCCTTGTTTTTAAATTTAAAATGATAAAAACGTATCCAATCCGGGGTTTTTGGGTTGCTTTTAGAGCGACTATTTGATCGTCTTCGACAATGATTATTCTCGTGATAATGTTGGGATGTACCTAATTCTGCTACTTGCCGTGATAATTTTTCAATTTTGTCCTCTAAGTTGGCTGTTATGCTTGCATTCTTGTCCAAGCGGGATTCGGGACGAGTGGTTGACAATGAGCAAAGTTCTCCTGGTTGGGTAACCTCTTGAATTTTATCCACGATTTCCGCTAATTTATTAACATCATTTTGTTCTGTGCTGACTAAAATAGCCTGTATGTTTTGTGGCAGTGCGCGGAGCCATAGTGTCTTGATAATGCTGTCCGCAACTGCTCCCCCTGCTAACTGTTTCATATGACGTAATAATTGTGAAGGTTTTTCTTCCCCTAGTTGCTTCCCTTCCAACAGCTGTTGGATGCGCTTCGCATCCGTGTCCGCATAAATACTGATTAATCTGGCCTTTATGTCCTCATATGGCGTGTCACTTGGCCTCTTAACTAAGTCCGAGGCTTGGGCGAGTATGTCAGAATCCTTTTTAGGAATTATGATATAAAATTTTGTGTGGCTATTGCTTATATTAGCTCTATTAAAAATGGCTTCAATCTGGCAAAACCACAGCTCGGAATCTTTCTTCCTAAAGGGTGGTATCTTGTCGACTGTAGAGAAGGCTGATACTGCCTCAGGTTTGCTGTATCCAGTTCCGTCCATAATGAAATGATAAATAGAATAATAGCGTACTCACAGAAAGTTTCCTTGGTAATTACGTCGTTAATCCTTGGTAATCACTTCGGTAATCCTTGGTAATCACGTCGGAGGGTCACCACTTTACCGAAGGAATCACTTTAACGTTCTTCGTTAAATAAGTAAATAAACTATTAGCGTTTTATTTAAAAGGAAAGATCTAGTTAGTCCGTTAATGGCAGAAATCGGACCAGTAGGAGGGGAGAATGTAGAAAAATTGAAATATCTCCGTTATTATAAGTCGGATCGAAACATTTTACGTAACCTATCTTATTATATGTTATACATTCTTTCTCTATCTCAAATATTAACCCGGATATTTGATTTTTTTAAATTTTCATCCTACAATAAACCCCCCTTCGGTTGGTTCAAATCTCCCATGGCAGACCTAGAGTGGCGGGTTCGAATCCCGCCCTGGGCAGTAGAAATTTATTTAATGACGGCCTCATTAAATAAACTCCTTAGGCATTAAGTGGACGTAAAATAAAAATAAATAAATAAAACCCCTTCTTCGTCATCGCATGTTATAAATAAGCCAACATAAACTGCTCAAAAATGAATAGGGATATTGGCTGTTTTGTGGTATGTATGGGGCCTAGCATATTTTTATTTTTTTTAAATTATAAATATCATTAATAATTATTAGAAATTATTGTCTTTTTCCCCATAAAAAGAAATTTAATTAAGATCGATTTAATTAAAATTAATATGATAAGAAAAAATAACCAATATCCCTATTCATTTTTAGCAGTATATAATGAACCGCATTATTTCAATCTGAAATACCAAATAATGTGCCCAATAAATCGTTTCTAGATGAGATACAGGCAAATACCTTTGGATGACCCCCCCCCCACCCTCTCATTTTGTTCTTCGATTACTAAAAATAGAGGGATTGTGATAAAAATTATTCTGGTTCATTATAGATTGCAGCACAAGATTTAGTAATGGGTTTCATTAAAATTAATATATTATTGTTATGTTTACAAAGAACTTATTTTTACTAGGTTAGACCCTACCTTCTAACCATGAACTCTATTATTAAGCCTTTATTCTCATACATTCGTCTAACGACTTTGATTTGCATAAGTTTAACAAATTGCCAAGTCCTGATGCGTCTTAAAATTCAATAAACCAAAACGTTTTAATATGATCACGCTTTAGTTTGGTCAACTTGAACCTATGATAGAAGCTGAAGTAGCATGTCTATATTGTGCTGCTTGTCTATATGCTCCTGCAGACTTGGGTGCTTTTGCTCTCATCTCCATTCTCAAAGCTAACTCGAGCTTTACCTCGACCTTTGTTTGGCGCGAGTCCAATTACCTTTTAGAGCACGAGGTATAAAAAAAATAATAAATGCTCCAAAATTAAAATAACGCACTATATTGCTTAAATAAAGATAAATTAAATAATAAATATAAAACTCTTCTAATAAAAAACCCATAAAAAATCAAATTAAAACTGTTAATATTGTTCATTAGCAGAGAGCACGTGCACACGAGAAATGTTGGTTATACACTAAAAAAAAGGGTAGTCTATTGTCTGGTTACCGCAGTGTAGCCCGGTAGATTTATCCTAATTAATTAATTCTTTTATTTTTTGGGCAACACTGACTACCTGTGGCGGGTAAATAGCAGTTAGGGAAGGTTGCACTTGTGACACTAAACAGCTGCTACAACCTCGTCGCCACTTTTACCTTTACAAACGACTTATTTATACTAGTTTAGACACTTTACCTCTTTTATTAGCCTCCTTATTCTCATACATTCGTAACCTTACAATTACTCATCTTACAAATACATATTATCTAACAAACATCTCAACTACAAAACAATGAATAATCCTTCAGAGAAAGAGAGTCGCGTATTTGGAAAGTGTGACGTAGATCAAAGAAGCGGACAGAAAGTTCTAGCTCCTTATAGACTCGTCCAGCCCAGCGTCGAAGGAACCAGACAATTCCCCTTTGAGGTATGCCGACAACCTATATAAGAACGGCAAGCCGCGAGCAGTCCGTTTTTATTGTCACCTGTCTTGATGTTCACATCAGTGCTTCAGTGCGACTTAGTGCAGTGTGGTAAAGTGTTTTTATAAGAACAGTGTTGTGCCGTGACTGTAAGTAACAGTTTAGTGCCGTGTTTAAGACAGTGCAGTGCCGCGAAGTAAAGAACAGTGCAGTGCCACGAAGTAAAGGACAGTGCAGTGCCGCGAAGTAAAGAACAGTGCAGTGCCGCGAAGTAAAGGACAGTGCAGTGCCGTCTTGTTATGAATTTCAGTGACCGTGAGTGAATTGTTGGACTGTATAATCTGAAGAACAGTGACGCTATCAGTCTATACTGTGAGTAGTAATTAAGAATAATTACCAAGTGTATTGTGCATTGTGAAATAAATCGTGCAGAGATAAAAACTGTGAAACTTGGGAGTATTTAATTTTGCAATCCAAAAGAACTCTTATTAAAAACGTCTATTGCTGGTTATGGTAATAAAACGTAACAATATATATTAGCTAAGGTACCCGGCGATGCCCGGGAAATCATTGTTGATTGACTAATAACGGTATTTTTATATATAGACTTGAAGTCTTGAGCTAGTATATCTATATATCAATCTATCTATCTATCTATCTATCTATCTATCTATCTATCTATCTATCTATATATATATATATATATATATATATATATATATATATATATATAAAATTGAAACCTCTGTACATTGATTTTTTTCTCGAAATTTCATGATACTTTTTCGTTTCACATGTCATAGACAGGAAATATGCAATTTGTTTCATTCGTGTATGTTTGTTTGTTTGTTGCCTTTTCACGCATAAACGGCTGAACCGAACTTTATGAAACTTGGTATGTATATAACTACTAACCCAACGAAGAGAGGCCTAAAATTATAATTAGCGATATTTCGTTTCCTATCGGTTTTTCGGCAAATACGCACATAACAGAAGTTGTTTATTTTGTTATTTAGAGTAACTTTTGTTATATACACTTTCGTCGTATACCGAATTGTAAATGCGTTATACGCTAAAAATTATAGCGGGAGTCAATAATATCATTTAGCAGAAAAGACTCAACCGAACTAAATAAAACTCGGTATGTGTTTAGCACTGATGCCTTAATTATCATAAGCCATACCGACATTTATAGGGACGGGCACGAGTGGGGGTTGTAAAGGGAGGCCTGAAATTAAAAATAGCGATATTTCGTTTCCTATTAGATTCTCGGCAAACATGCACATAACAAAAGTTGTTTATTTTGTTATTTAGAGTAACTTTTTTTGCATTAATTTTTTTCGTAAAATGAAGTAAACACGGGATATACGCTAAAACTATAGCGTGAGTCATTAATTTTATTAGTGCTTATTTAAGTGTTTTAATGAATGCATATTATGACGAATGATTTTATGTTTTAGTCACATATGATAACTCTAAATATGATTCGTATTAGTGAGGTAATGTATCTCCGTCGCCCCCTTCTCATTTATTTAATTTTCCTAGATAATGACTTTGTTATTTATTTCCAATAGAAATGGAAACTATAAGAGCATTTCCGTGATTTAATTTGTATAATATATTATTTAAACAAAGTCATGCTGAATTGGCACAATGAGTGATAGCGGAAGTTACAGGGATCCAACTCTTTGGTTCGGCTAATGTATTATCTTATTCTCGATATCTCCATGTTATTGAAACAAATATGTACCATCATAACAATTAGTCGTTAATGGTACTGCCATTATGAAAAATGACAATATCCGTTTAATAATAAGCTGTTGAAACTTTGCTAGAAATGAGCAGGAGTGGGGGTTATAAGGGAAGCCTGAAATGAAAACCCGGGATATTTCGTTTCGTATTGCTTTGTATAGATGAGTTATACCCTAAAAACTATAGCGGGTGTCAACAATTTTATTTGGCACAAAAGACATAACCGAACTAAACAAAACTCGGTATGTGCATGAACACTTACTTCTCCATGATAATAAAAATACCATTATCATTCAGCCTCAAATGAATTCCCGGGCGAAGCCCGGTACCTTAGCTAGTATATATATAAAATTATAACCTCTGGCTGTACTTTGATTTTTATCTCGAAATTTCACGATACTTTTTCGTTTCACATGCCATAGACACGATATCTTTTTCTTTTTTTATTATAATTTTTTTTCTTTGTTAACTTTTCACACCCGAACTACTTAATCGAATTTTATGAAACTTGTTATGTATATTACTACTAACCCAACTTAGCCTATACTAATATTCATTGAGACGAATAGCAGTAGGGGTTATAAGGAAGGCCTGAAATTAAAAATAGCGATATTTCGTTTCCTATTGGTTTTTCGGTAAATATTCACGTGCCAAAATTTGTTCATTTTGTTATTTACTGATTTGTGGAATACCGAAGATTAAATGAGATATACGCTAAAAACTATAGCGGGAGTCAACAATTTTATTATTACTCATTAAATTGTTCGTAATATATTTGGTTTTTATGTTTCATAATCATGATATGCTTTTATATTTGCATGATAGTTCTAATTATGATTTGGTAAAGGAGGAAATAAATCTCCGCCCTCAATTGTTATTTATTTTAATTAGGAACTTTGCTATTTATTATAACAAAAGACAAGATGCGTTTAAACTCAATATGATTTGAGTTTGCGGGGAGGGCTACAATCTCTTTCCCTCACCTCGCTTTTAGAATATAAATTAAATTATTTTTAGTTTAAATAAATAACTTAATAAAGCTATGTTGTTGCTGAAGCAGTCGGGAGGATAACACAGTTAATTGTGTTAACTTATTTCCTGTGAAATGATGGAATTGTATTTTACTCAAATTTACTATTATGTATACAACTAAGCCCACAATCTCAGACTGGTTTATGACAGGAAATACGTAGATTATAGATAATATTTAATTCTAATAAACGCTAACCATGATTATGATTAGAATTATTCACAGTGTGTCAAACAATGAATAGGGGATTGCCTAGGGACTTATTTTCATTTATTCTTCAAAACAAAAATTTCTATTCTGTAAGTCCCCTGCCTAACTCTCACGGGAAAACTATACTCCCAGACGGGAAGTGTAGTTGTACAAATTGAAGCATTGCCAAAAATAAAAAGTCCGTCACACAGGGGCTGCGTAAACTTAGCAGATTTCCCGCGTGAAGTTTAACAATAGATAAATCTACATACCGGCAACAACACCACCGTGAATATTAAGTGAAAAAATACAAACTATAATAAGAAACTTCCAGACGGATAGCTACTGAAATGTAAACAAACAGGTCTGACATCGGCTCAGGGTAACAGGTAACACTACCTTGAATGCTCAGTAAATGTACAAGTTAATAATCCTTACAACGGAAAGCGGCTGATTTGAAATCAAATAGGCAAGCCTCGTTGCGTTGCATAGATAGACCGGAAAGACAAACGATTAATGAAATATATTTGAATATAACGTTTAATTTTATTGAAAACAATTTACTAAAGCTAGTGCTGTAATTTGTAATGAATCAGAATCAGTTTTAGCACTAACGCCTTCATTATAATAAGCTATACCAACATTTCTAGGGTCGGGCAGAAGTAGGGGATGTAAAGGAGGCCTTAATTTAAAAATAGCGGTATTTCGTTTTCTATTCGTTTTACAGCAAATATGTACATGACAAACGTAGTTTATTTTTTTATTTGAAATAAATTTTATGATATTCACTTTTGTCTTATAACAAAGTATAAACGAGAATACACTAAACTTTTAGTGGGAGCCATCAATTTTATTGGGCACTAACGATTGAACGGAACTTAACAAAACTCTGTATGTGAATTAGCATTAATTCTTCCATAATTATAAGCTATATTAATTTTTTTAGGTTTGAACGGGAGTGGGGGTTATAAGGGAGGCCTGAAATAAAAATTCGCGATATTTCATTTCCTGTTCGTTTTTCAGTCACTGTTGGTCTTTTTACTGTATCAAGGGAAAGGAAATTTTATTCAAACATTGTTTGGGGGACCGAATACTTTTTATGATTATGAATTATATATAAAAAAAACTGCACGCACAGGAGACGGGAAATCATTGTCATTTGCATTAGTTCACTCAATGTTCACGATGGAGTGAAGTGTTAGAGCATGTAGATTTTTCAATTGTAAAACTGCTTATTTTACGCAGCCCCTGCGTGACGGACTTGTTTTATTTCAATCCCTAATTTCGCCCAACATTGCTACTGGTTCTAATTTTGATAATAAAATATGTTCCTACATTTAAATGTGCCAATAGTGAGAAAAAGTGAATGTAGTTTATAGCGTCAATTATGGTTCCATCTGTGGACTTATTGTTGGGGCGATAGGAGCAGCCGTCAAGATGAATGGCTTATTAAGGATATGACTCATTGTGGAACAGTTTATTGTCCTCGACAGTAGAGACACAGGCTCAATCAATAGAGCTCTTTATGATCCTCTTGTTTTTATAAAATGAAATGAAATGTATTTATTTCCATAAAATATTATAACATTATAGGATACGTCAAATAGTTCTATAATAAATTTTCTAATATTGCTAACTGACAATATTGATTCTTTACAAATTTTTGAATTACATTTATACTTATATAGGGTTGGCAAATAAGTCCTTTCGGGTTTTGTATTCATGTTTTGTTTACAATATGTCACATTTATCTGATGCATTTAATCCCAACAGAGGATTGTTTATCCTATTTGTAATATGTAAACAGTTATGTCTGTCGACACTTGTTAAGATTAGGTCAGTATTGCGTTTGTGATCCAGCTGAGAAGATGGACGGTAATTTATTGCATTATAGGCATATTTTGCTGTATTATTTCAAAAAAGGAAAGGGAGCTGCAGAGGCTCATAAAAAAATATGCGGGGTCTATGGGGATAAAGCCTTAACAGAGCACACGTGCCAAAATTGGTTTGCCAAGTTTAGGGCAGGGAATTTGGACATAAACGACGCACCACGACCTGGTCGTCCACAAGAAATAGAAAGCATTGATGTTAAGGCTATAGTCGATCAAAATCCTTCCCAATCAGTGCGAGACATTGCTGAGGCCCTAGACATATCACATACAAGCGTAGAAAATCATTTGCGGAAGCTCGGTTACGTCTAGGCTGGATGTTTGGGTCCCCCACTCTCTGACAAAAGCCAACTTGGCAAAACGCATTTCCATTTGCGATTCCCTGCGAAAACGTCAAGAAAACGATCCATTTCTTAAAATACTTGTGACATGGGATGAAAAGTGGATTGTCTACGATAATGTGGTGAGAAAAAAATCTTGGAGACCTAGCAACGAACCACCTGGAACCACATCTAAAGCGGGATTGCACCCAAAGAAGATAATGCTTTCTATATGGTGAGATTTCAAGGGTGTGATTTTTTATGACCTGCTGCCACAAGGTAAATCAATCGATTCCACTCTATACTGCTCACAATTTACAAAATTGAATGAATCAATTCGACGAAAACGCCCAGAACTGGCAAATCGAAAGGGTGTCGTCTTCCATCATGATAATGCCAGGCCCCACAATTCGTTAGTCACCCGCAACAAATTGTTAGCCCTTGGATGGGATCTTTTGCCCCACTCTCCCTATTCACCGGACCTTGCTCCTAGTGACTACCACTTATTCCGGTCTCTACAAAATTCCTTAGGTGGAAAACGGTTTGAAAACGAACAGGGTGTCAGGGAGCACCTTGATCATTTTTTCGCTAATAAACCACAGACATTCTATGAGCATGGGATTATTCAGCTGATGGAGAGATGGGGTAAAGTAATAGAAAATAATGGACATTACATTGTAGATTAAAATAAAAATTATGTTCAAAATATACAATTGTTTTCTTTCAACTTAAAAACCCGAAAGGACTTATTTGCCAACCCTATATAATACATTCGTTAAAAAAAAAAATAGGTCTAATTCTAACAATACATAGTATACAATTCAGCAATTTAAATAATTATATACAATAAGTTAGTTCCACTAGTAATCTTAATGAAACTCTAAATAAGTAAAATTCGTTTACTTATTTATTCAGATGCAAATTTATTAAATGACTAGCTAAGATACTCGGCTTCGCTCGGGAAATTATTAGGGACTGAATGGTGATGGTATTTCTGTTTGGCAAGGCTTCAATGTTTACAACTACACTTCCCGCCTGGGCGTATTGTTTTCCCGAGAGGGTCAGGTAGGAGACTTATAGAATCAAAATTTTAACAACAAGAAGTAGAAATTTTAGAAACAAACGAACAGATACCGAGTCCCGTACGAGCTGCCGAACGGAGCTAGAGCTGAGGATTATATCCGGGCATATACCTGGCCGGCCAAGCTAACTTCCAGAATACGCTATCATTTACTTATTTATAACTCTCTCTGCAAGTCAGCAGTAGTGTCTTGCTTTTATTTTTGTTAATTTTTCTTAAGGATACGTAAATTATTAATTATCCAACATTATTTACTCTGAGAGGAGGTCCACGCAGTGGTAACCAAAAATGAATAAACCGAGTGACATTCGGTCACCTAATCAAAAGCCCAAAAGACCATGGAACAGATTAGAGGATTTGCAAATAAATGAAAATGTAAGGAAAACCATTAATAGTAGCAAATTTCAAATGATTGAAAGGGATAATGAGGGAGACCTTAAAGCGATCTCGCCTTTTTTAATATATAAAACTTTAAATAATTATTGCAGTGAGCTCCGTAATATAAAAAAACTAAGAAATGACACATTATTAGTTGAAACTAAATCGAAACAACAGTCGGATAAACTTTTAAACGTAAAAGCTTTCGGGCCTAGTGTTAAAGTAACTGTTAAATGAAATGAATGAAAAACTTAACATTAGTAAAGGGGTTGTGGCGTAAGTGCGCCGGGCCAATAATAATAACGGTAGTCTTGAATAGCTGTAGAGGTAACCATAATATAACCTGTCGGGAAGTGATGTACGGAAACAGGAACAATATACGCCGCCAGGGCAATTTATAAGTCAGTTATGTAAATGGCGGAGACCAATATAGATGTGTTGTAGCCCCAGTTGTGTGTGCTTTAATTAATGTTCTTGTTACATGTTTCATTAACTACGTTATAACTTTCTAAAATAAAAAGTGTTGTGTTTGAAACGTTTATTTACTTATTTAACGAAGAACGTTAAAGTGATTCCGTCGGTAAAGAGTCATTTTTTGTCCTGACATAGACCAAGCAGAAGAAGCAGAAATATTAGAAGAACTAAAAAACGACCATGTAAAAAGGATAATATCCAAAAGGGCAGGGATAGAAAACAAAACACATCTATCTTACCTTTTCACTTTCAACTCTCCCAGAAAGTTTTAAAGAGGATTTTCATAAGCTCAAAATAAAAATGTATGTGCCTAACCCTATTAGGTGCAGGAAATGTTTTAGAATAGCGCATTTTGCAGACTCCTGCACAAATGCTCACATATGCTTATTCTGTGCAAAGCCATGGCATAATATATCTTGACATAATATGCCCAAAATTTATAGAAGAAAGGGAAATTAAATGTATCCAGTTTAGAGAAAATATAACTTATTTCACTGCAAAGAAGATGTATAAAGAAAGGCACCAGACCTACCACTGCTAACAGGTCATATTACGACGCTGTAATAAACAAAAAAAAATGTATGGAAATAGGCTGCCAAACTGACTCGTTTATTTGCAACAAGAGTAATTCCACAAAAGAGATAAGGCCTAAATTGGCAACGGTTACTATAACTACTGGATTATATCCAGGAGGACTACCCCTCCCTAGTGGCTCTTCCCCTCCCCTCCCTAGTGGCTCTTCCCCTCCCCTCCCTTACCTAATAGAATAGAGACAAGGCTTGTTTGGCAAAGGTTACTACTGGATTATCCCCAGCCCTCGCGAAGGGCTCTCGCCTCCCCTACCCCTCCCTAGTGGCTCTTCCCCTCCCCTCCCTTTCCTAATAGAATAGAGACAAGGCTTGTTTGGCAAAGGTTACTACTGGATTATCCCCAGCCCTCGCGAAGGGCTCTCGCCTCCCCTACCCCTCCCAAGTGGCTCTTCCCTCCCCTCCCTTCCCTTCCCTTTCCTATCACAATAGAGACAAGGCCTTGTTTGGCAACGGTTACTACTGGATTATCCCCAGCCCTCGCGAAGGGCTCTCGCCTCCCCTACCCCTCCCTAGTGGCTCTTCGCCGCCCCGCCCGTTCCTAATAGAATAGAGACAAGGCCTTGTTTGGCAAAGGTTACTACTGGATTATCCCCAGCCCTCGCGAAGGGCTCTCGCCTCCCCTACCCCTCCCTAGTGGCTCTTCCCCTCCCCTCCCTTTCCTATCACAATAGAGACAAGGCCTTGTTTGGCAAAGGTTACTACTGGATTATCCCCAGCCCTCGCGAAGGGCTCTCGCCTCCCCTACCCCTCCCAAGTGGCTCTTCCCTCCCCTCCCTTTTCCTAATAAAAGAATAGAGAACAAGGCCTTTCTTTGGCCAAGGTTACTACTGGATTAATCCCCAAGCCCTCGCGAAGGGCTCTCGCCTCACCTATACCCCCCTCCCTAGTGGCCTTCTACCCCTCCCTCCTTTCCCAAATCAGAATAGAGACAAGGCCTTGTTTGGCAAAGGTTACTACTGGATTATCCCCAGCCCTCGCGAAAGGCCTCTCGCATTCCGTTTTATTACTAAGTATAAACGAGTTAAGCTAATAAGCTAAGCGGGAGCCGTCAGTTTTATTGGGTTCTAACAATTGAACGGAACTTAACAAAATCGGTATGTGTGTTAGCACTAACTCCTCCATGATAAAAAGCGGTAAGGTAAAAAGGTAAAAAACAAACAAACAGACACGAAAGAAACAAAATGCAGATATGGTGTCTATTACATGTAAAACGAAAAGTTATCGTGAAATTTCGTGAAAAAATCAATGTACAGACAGAGGTTACAATTTTATATATACAATATATATATATATATATATATATATATATATAAAACTTTCAACGGAACTCATTTTCGTCATCTCCTATGTAGGATCGATGGAGCTTTGAGGAAGTTTGCTAAAAAAAAAGGGAGAGATGGAAGTGGGAAGGCTGATGGTAAATACGGCAATAGTGAGTGGTAGGGGCGAACAGAGATGTGAGAGGCTGATGGTAAATAAGGCAATAGTGAGTGGTAGGGGCGAACAGAGATTAATAAATAGCCTATTGGGAGTAGCTGAGTGGTCCACTTGGTAGAATGAGCTCCGACTCTAGTCGGCTGGTCTATTACAGCTTAGCTGTCCTAGCCAGTGGCCAAGTACTCGGCTCGTTCTATCTCTACCGGTACATAGGCTCTGTCGAGAACAGGCTGGTTGCCAGCTGCCGAGCCCGATACAGGCGGGATCTGGATAATGCTGTTCTCACTCCTGATGAGAGTGTCGAATTCTTCAACCCTTCCCTTGGCGAGAAGCTAGAGGAGAGCGAGAGGGCCAAGAACACCAGCTTGGACCATTGGGTTTGGCTCACATCCTACTCCAGGATTCCGGTAAGCACTTAGAACACCTTCTTCCATAAACACACTTGAACACTTCCTTAAAGGCAAATCGCCTAATGAGAATATACTCATGACGCTCATTTCGTAAGTTTTTTTCCAATGTCCATCGATCCTACATAGGAGTTGACGAAAAGTCCGTCACGCAGGGGCTAGAGATATCTTCTTTTATAACACGCTTGTCATCTCACCCCCACAAATTCTCTATTTACATGGGAAAAAAACCATGAGTAGGAAAGGGGGTTACTGAATGCAGAAAACAATAAAGTACGAATAACTCCCTTAACCATTGAGCTACGAATAAAATGCATAGAAGAACAATTGTAGAGTATCAATAGTTTACCAAAATTGGTTCTATAAAATGTTACCCCCTGACTCATAATAACGGAGATATTTGGAGTTATCGACCCCCCCCCCCCCCCAACCCCCAGATTCGAGCTCCGATTTCCGCCAAAAACGAATATAATCTTCATTGTTGACTGTAACTGTTAAATATCGAGTGTCCTTTAGATCAAATAAACGTTTTCACGTATAGCTCGAAAATCTTAATTGATGTCGTCATCACATAACCTATTTGCAGGCATGCCAGAAGATAAAAGTTCATTGAAAACAATATTTGGTTTTTGAGCGTGGAATGAAATGGTTCTTGATATATAATATTTCTTTATATATTGATATAATCCCAAGTTTCTTTCATTTAAACATGTATCTTACATTATCTTTTATTTAAGGAGATTAATAGGTTTCATGATAAATGGGCTTATTCTGAATATAAGATTAGTAGGAGCTGGGGTTTACTGATGCAATCGGAGACAAGGCGCTGCTCATAGCCCAGCCACTCCTCATCTAAATCACAATCTATTCTCTAGTAAGATATACACGAAATTAAATGTACCCTGAACATGAGATTCTAAGAGACTCATATCCTTATAGTGAAATTCAGTCTATTAGAAGTGTGGCTTTATTGAAGATTGGAAACATAAAAATGCCAATAACTCGCTTCATTTACCTAATGGAACAATCAACAATTGTAGAAAATTAAATGTTTAACAATATTGGGGTTATTTAACAACACAAGTCATAATGACGGAGATATTTTGAATATTCGAAACCCCCCCCCCAATAAAAAAACTCATTTTCCTGGCACAATTTCAGCCGTTAACGAATAAAATCAAAAGTTAAATATCAAGTATGGTCTATATCAGGGCTGAGCAACCTTTTTAATCAACAGGCCAATTTAAATTTTAAAACTTTTTGGCGGGCAGCACAGAAAAACATATTCACATATATTTTATAACAATATATTCAGTGGAGAAAGTTGATAATATAAATTCAATTTTATAAATGCTTTGCGGCCCGCATAAACATGTTTAAAGGGCGCGGGCCGCACGTTCCTCATCACTCATATAGACCAAATACAAATTTTTCCAGTCAAGAACGTAAAATGTTAAATGATGACGTCATCACACAACGTATTTGTATGAATCTCATCACGTAAAAGTCCGTTGAAAACATTATTTGGTATTTAAGATTTGTATAAGAACTATCAATGGCATAAAATTCCAACAAAAAAATGTAACGAGATTAATAATACGGGTATATGTACAAGTTTTGGATGAAAGGCTCCCAAGTTTGTTCTGCCTCCCTGTTGTCGCCATTTCAACACTTAACCAAGCGTGTCTCTTAGTTTTTCATGAATCGGCTTTGGTTGCGAAAAAAAAAATTACTAGCGCTAGAGGGCTGCACACACATATCTCTCCTTATATATGGTAGATATATATTAGCTATGGTACCCGGCGATGCCCGGGAAATATTTGTTGACTCACTAATGATGGTATTTTTATAGGAATACTTCAATGTGTACAATTACACTTCCCTCCACGACATTGTTTTTCCGAATTAGCTAAAGGGTAACATTTCTGGACTAATAGAATAGAAATTTTAGTTATGAAGAATAAATGAAAATGTGTTCCTAATCTATTCCTCTCCACTTTTTTGCGACTCACCGTTTTTTAATAATCCATACCATAATCATGAATAGCATTTATTATAATTAAATAATATCTATAATAATAAACATGTTTCCCGATAGATATATATTTATTTATTTAACGGACCTCATTTTCGTCATCTCCTAGGAACAATCGATGGGCATTTCTAGGTTCGTGAGTATAACGTCAATAGCTGATTTCTTAAAATACGAATATCTCGTTTAATATTTGCTTTAGAAAAAAAAGCTATAGAACAAGTACTGAATATTAAATTTGGAACAAGATTGATTTTTGATCTGGCTCACAATGTGAGGGATATTTTTTTTATCTCCTGAATGGATTGCGTACATTCATAGTTATTATTTTTTTATATTTTATTTATTGGATTTTCCTTATAGCAAGGAATAGGCCTTATATATGAATGAATGAATATTTTTATTGCTTTTAAAAATTTAACAATTTTATAGCAAGGGTTCAGCCCATGTTCATGATTACACTTTTCGTTTATCTTTTCTTTATATAAACATAAACAGAGAGTTCCTTTAAAAAAATAACAAAAACTATATACCATAATTACTATAGAAAAAAATATAAAACATTAATTTCATTTTAATAATTATATTGTTTGTATTTTTTCCCCTCTGCCGTAAAGACCTTTAAGTATGAAAACTATGAAAACATATATGTAGTTTATTTTATTCTTGTCCATAAGGTCAAACAAATTATCCATGGATTGCTGTGGAATGTTGACACTTTTCAGATGGTTTCTTCTCTCTGCTAAAACGGGGCATTTAAGGATGAAGTGCGGAGCGATGTCTTGGCTATCTTCGCAAAGGGGGCATGGCTTTTCTGGATTGAATATGCAACTTGTCCTACCAACTATCAATCTTTGATTTTTTGTACCTAACAAACGGATTTCAGATATAACTTTGGTCTTAAAAAATGGCACATTTTGGTACAGGTACTCCTCGCCTCTGCCATACTAAAGTACTGGCTATATGTGCTGTTTAAAACTCTTTCAATGTCTAACGAGATTAAATGGTTCTCGAGAGCCTCTAAATAAGTCTTTATTTTTCCATTAATATTTTCCGCATTTTCCAATTCCTCCAAGCTCCCTCCTATGCACCCTTCCAGTTCATTCAGCCAATTAAATGGCATTGAATAATTGGCAGATAATTCCTTCAGGCGCATGTAACACAGTCTTGATAGATCATCTGCCGACTTCTCTTGTAGAGCCTTCCACCAATTCAACATCCTCTTGAAACTTTTCAGTCGGGTGAGTGTACGGTTGAATTCTATTCTAATGTAAGCATTAGGAGTGTTTTTCGGAAGACACATAAGCCATTTAAAGAAGTTTAATTGAGCTTTCTCAATCACACCCGAATAACTAGGGTCCATATTTCTGATACATACAGGAGTACACTTATATAATGAGGTTACTTTTTTTATGTTAGTAGCTTATATATAAACTTATTTTTACAAACTAGAATTAAGTAAGTATAACTGACATAATAATAATTTACATATGCATTTATAGAAAAATCTAAACTAATAAATGGCATTATATTATTATTATTATATTTTCAGCATAGTAGTTTCATTAAACTTATCATTATGTTGGTTCCTGTTCTTACTAATAGATAGGTATAACAGTACTAAATAAAAAATAAATAATAATAATTAAAAAAAAACAATTAAGAGAAGGAGAGAAATTTAACAATGTTAACTTCGATAAGATTCGCGAAGTTTGAAACTATTTCTTAAATATTTAAAAATGTTCATATATACTTCTCTAGTTGCATTATTTAGAATATTATGAAGTTGTGAATAATCTGCTGACTGTTTGATGGATGGTAAATACTGTTCTCTGAAAGGGGAGTAAATAGGGCAATGGAGCATTTTATGATAAATGTCCTCATTCATGCTTTTATTATTATTATTATTATTATTATTTATTAACGTCCACTTTTTGCAACTGAGGCTAATCGGGACGGGTTATCTACAGATTACCACCCTTTTCTAGCCAGGCTGGGACCTAGGATGTTATTTAATGAATTTTGCCACTAAATAAATTCCATTCAAATTTAAATTGCACAATGTGCAAATTTCTTTTGGGTTAATATTATAGAATACATTTTTCATTGAAAACTATACAATAGTTGCTGGACGTTCTTAACTCTGCAATGTTTTTTTACAATTTTGAATGGCAAACCAATAGTTGGAAATTCCTGAGGTGAACCGGTAGTTGTGAAAGTTGCCTTTTGTAACGGACTATAATTTGAAATTTGGAGTTTTTCAAGGTCCATAGAAAGTAATTTACTTCGGTATGCTTCTACTATTGAGCTAATGTGTAATTTAATTAAGTTTTTGTCTTGAGTAAGCCAGATGTCAATGAACTTTCAAGTGTTTAGAAGGTTTTTAATTTGGGATTCCCAATTAAATCTGATAATATTTGTGGGACTCTGATCTAATAATGGGAGCCTATTATAGCAGATCCTAGGGTATCTTTCTCTGCCCATTGATAATATTTTACACAACCACTGAAGTGTTGACCTCATAATATGGATTGACACAAAATCCGAGCCTGTTTCTAGTCTAATGATGTAGTTCCGAGTGTTTCTAATAAGCTGAAATAGATGTTTGTAAAAGTTTGTTTCTGTTTGCTCGAGGTAATTGAGGTATCTAAGACTCCAAACTGGTGCTCCATATACCAATACCGACCTAGCTGTAGAATTTAATAGTTTTTTTGGTTGCATCCCAGTGTGGCATTTTGACCCCACCAGTATCTTAAATACTACGGATATAGCCGTTTTAAATTTTATAATGAAAACTAATGTTTCTTCAGGGAATAATGAAGAAGAGGAAAACATTACACCCTGATAAATGAACTGTCTTACCTGCTCTAACTTTTCATCTGAGTAAAAAAAATTGGATTTCCCCTTATAGAATTTCATAATTATTGATTTTGCAAAGTTGACTTCTAAGGAATTTCTATGGCTATATTCCTCCAAAGTAACTAACTTATTCCGTCAGTCTTGGGCTACCTGACAGTATGATAAAATGGTCGTCATATAGCAGAACTATTACGTCAGTATAAACATCTATACTCAAGCCAACTAAATCTCTACTTCTAAAAAACTTTTCGATGTCTGAGAGAAAACAAGCAAACAAAAGGGGGCTTAGGATCTCACCCTGAAGAAGGCCCTCAGTGATTTATTATCGTTATTGTCGAAGTATGTTCATTGCTATGCTTTAATTGGATTATTATTGTACAACTGGATAAGAATTCAGATCATTTTTGGGCTTATCCCTAAAGCCTAAAGCATTCATAGTTATTAAGAAGCATAAGAATGTATATTTCGTTTCCCTTTGTAGCACGACAGAAGTATACATAAAAAAAAGTTAATGTAAATAACGAAATAACAACTTTTGTTATACCCATATTTGCCGAAAAACCAATAGAAAACGAAATATCCAGATTTTAGCAGATTTCCCGTAAGGGAAATCAGCTATTGAGATCGTACTCATGAGGCGAAAGTTTTCTTCAAATATCCATCGATCCTACCTCAGAGATGACGAAAATGAGGTCCGTGCCACACAATCACAAATCCTGTTCAAAATTGTATAGATATTCTTTCATCATATATATAATGTATTATATTATATATATAATATCACTAGCTGCAGATACTCGGTTTCGCGCGGGAATTGGCAATTGATAACTAATTGAATTATGCAATATACTCTCAGATACCCGGTTTCGCGCGGTGAATTCCCTTTTGCGAGGCCTGAATGGTGATGGTATTTTTATGGGCAAGGTTTACTTTGACACATTATTTTGACATTTACCTCAGCCCGCTCCAGTGTATAGGGGTAATCTACACGCGTTTCTTTTCTGGATTTTGTTAATTATAAAATTAATTTTTTATGTAAGACTTCACTGTCCTCTTTATTGGTCATATTTTCCCGTTTTCCGTGCATTATGCTATGGATTTGATTATGCCAATGCATTTTGATATTTTACAGACAGCATAATATTACCCAACAATTACGATTTGAAATTAATTTTTCCAGGTGAGAGTGACCTGTGGTAGTTCATATTAATGGATAAAAGGTCTATACAATGTTGAAGAGAAACGGTAATTCTCTAAATAACAAAATAAACAACTTTTGTTATGTTCATATTTGCTGAAAAACTAATAGGAAACGAAATATAGCTATTTTTAATTTCTAGCTTCCCTTAGAACCCCCACTCCTGCCCGTCCCTAGAATTATTGGTATGCCTTGTTATTATGAAAGCATTAGTGCTAATACATATACCGAGTTTTATTTATTTCGGTTGGGTCTTTTGTCCCAAATAAAATTGTTCACTTCCGCAATAGGTTTTAGCTTATATCTCGTTTATAATTCGGTATACGAAAAAAGTGTATATAACAAAAGTTACTTTAAATAACAAAATAAACAACTTTTGTTATGTTCATATTTTCCGAAAAACCAATAGGAAACGAAATATCGCTATTTTTAATTTCTGGCTTCCCTTATACCCCCTGTTCGTCTCAGAGGATATTAATATAGCCTAAAGTCTAAGTTGGGTTAGTAGTAATATACATACCAAGTTTCATAAAATTCGGTTCTGCCGTTATGCGTGAAACGGTAACAAACAAACAGACACGAAAGAAACAAAATGCAGTTATGGTGTCTATGACATGTGAAACGAAAAGTTATCGTGAAATTTCGCGAAAAAAATCAATGTACAGACAGAGGTTACAATTTTATATATATATATATATATATATTATATATTTATATATATATATATATATTATAATATAATATATAATTATATATATATAAATTTGTGATTACCCCTCTAGTGGTCGCAATTAATTTGTTTAAATCGTTACCATACTCCCGAAATTTAGGTCGTTTTATGTAAAAAGAAAGATCAAGTTCGTTAACAGCTTTCGAAATATCTCCGTTCCTGTACGTCGGATTGAAAAAATATATATATAATTATATAAAATTATAATTTATATATATATCATATATATATATATATATATATATATATACAAATGATATATATATATATAACCATTCTTATAGGAATTTAAATGTTCTATAAATATTTTATGTACATTTATTCTCTATCTTGAATATTAACCGAGATATTTGCATTTTTCAGTTTTCAGCCCTCAGTAAACCCCCACTTCTACTCATGTTACATAAATAATACTCTGTTATGAAACAAACCACATCATTCAAAGCTTAAATACCAAATATTGTTTTCAAGTTACATTTATTTTACGATATAAATGCAAATTTGTTCTGTTGACCCCCCCCCCGCTTAAGGTTTAGGGCTACTTAAATTTGATTGATTGAGATAAAAACTATTCTGCTTCATTATAAATTAAAGTACTAGATATAGTAAATAGTTTCCAATCAAAAGAATACGTTATATTCAGATATATTACAGTAATTGTTATTCTTTCCGGTAAGAAGTTGGCAGAACTGTTTGTTTCTCCTCGGGAGGTTTCTTATTATCATTTGTATTTATTCACTTAATATTCTCGGTGGTGTTGAGTTACTGCTATGTAGATTTATCTATTGTTAAACATCACGTGGGAAATCTGCTTAGTTTACGCAGCCCCTGCGTGACGGACTTTTTAATTTCAGGCTTCCCATATAACCATCACTCCTGTTCGTCTCAGATGTTATTAGTATAGCCTATAGTCTAAGTTGGGTTAATACTAATATACGTACCTTTCTGTAATGACATGTGAAACGAAAAAGTATCGTGATGTACAATTATATATCTATATATATATATATATATATATATATATATATATATATATATATATATAGATCTATATAAAATTGTAAACCTCTGTCTGTACATTGATTTTTTTCTCGACATTTCATGATACTTTTTCGTTTCACATGTCATAGACACCATAACTGCATTTTGTTTCTTTCCTGTGTGTTTTTTTGTTTGTTTGTTACCTTTTCACGCATAAACGGCTGAACCGAATTTTATGAAACTTGGTATGTATATTACTACTAGCCCAACTTAGACTTTAGGCTATATTAATATTCTCTGAGACGACCAGCAGTGGGCGTTTATGTAATGCAATGGCAATTTCATTACAAATTTTATTGGGTACAAAAAACTAATCCGAACTAAACAAAACTCGGTATGTGGACTACCACAAACTCCTCCATGATAATAAGCTGTACCAACATTTCTAGGGAGAATCAGGGGTTGGGGTTGTAAGGGAGGCCTGAAAATAAAAATAGCCATATTTCGTTTCCTATTTGTTTTTCTGCAAATGTGCACAGGATAAATGTTGTTTATTTTTTTATGTAGAGTAACTTTTGTTGTATTCACTTTTGTCGTTTAACAAAGTATAAACGAGATACACTAAAACCTAATGAGGCAGCCAACAATTTTATTGGGCACTAACGATTGATCCGAACTTAACACCGCTCTATATGTAAATTAGCATTAAATGTTCCATGATTATAAGCTGTATTAAAATTTTTAGGTTCGAACGGGAGTGGGGGTTATATCGGTATTGACGCACCTAAAACAGCTGTCACCATTGGGTTTATAAAGCATCAAGGGAAATGAATTTTATTCATACATGGTTTAGAAAATAGAATACTTTCTACGATTATGAATTATATGGTCCATTAAGATATAAAAAAAACTACATGCACAGGAGACGGGAGATATTAAAATATTGAGGACAGTGAACTCTTAAATAACAAATAATTTTATTATTAACAAATCCACAGCAACGACGGGTATAAATTCTAAATACTGGGACGGGGAAATGTCAAAATATAGTAAAGCCTCGCCAAAAAATACCATCTTCATTCAGCCTCAAATGAATTCCCGGGCGAAGCCGGGTACCTTAGCTAGTGTATATATATATATATATATATATATATATATACAGGGTGTCCCAAGTTCCCGTGCCACCCCCCCCTTAACATCTTCAATTATTTAGATACAAGGCTGAGCCTTGGTGTGCCGTAATTGTGACCTCTGAAGAATCCTTTTATTCCATATTGAACCTCGTAACCTTCTCCAGTACTTCTCCAGCGACCATAATTATGTGATTCCCAATGAAATCCCTACTTTTTATGGAGGGTTCTTGTAGAAAATCAAATCCTAAAACGAGTTTGTATCGATGGATTTTTCGATTTGACGCGTCGTTTAGCTGTAAAATGCACAAACCTTTATTTCATAAACAGTACATTTTATTGAAAAATACTGCGACATAAAAGTTGTAGTCAACTAAATTATATTGAAACAAGTCTACGGGGAAACGAATGGATTCTGAAATTTAAAAAAAAATAAATAAATAATTATTTAAACGGAATAACGCAAAAGTATCCTTGAATGAACCCAAAATAATGCATACTTCAATGAATATCAAATTAACAAAAAACGTTATTAGAATTAATTTATTTTAAATAAATTACGTAGTAATTATTTGTAAGAAAAAACTGAAAAAAAGTCCGAGCTTTGTATTAAAATAATTAAAGATTTTAAGAGAGGGGGTGGAAGGGAAAGTTGGGGCACCCTGAATATAATCTGAATGTAATGTCTTATAATTACAGCGATATGGTTCAGTGGTTCTATTATTTTTATATTACTATAATAACTGGAATCCATAAAATGTTTGTTGCGTTCAAAAACGAATTTTTGAGCCTCCATCTTTCTCCATGCCCTATAACAATGTATTGAGATATGCCAAATAAGCTTCACTCTCCTTTTCTCAATGGAATTAATATGTATTCTGGTGACTGCCAAATTCATTCCCACTCCTTTGGATCAATTACATTCTCATTTCTGAAGTCTAACTTTTCTTCCCATAAAACCTTATTCTCGAACGAATGAATTCGTCAATATAAAATCTGGAGGCATGGAGTTGTCAAGTGGTAAAATTCTGAGCTAATATCCTAGGTTCCAAGTTCAAATCCTGGATCACATTCAAAATTTTATTTAGCCAGCCGATACAAAGGAGGAAATTGAGTAAGTACATTCCTAAAAAAATAGTGATGTTTGGCCTCTAGTCGCAGGACGATATGCATCACTACTTGCCAAACACCTTCAGCCTTCATTGGCTAAGTAACTAAATAACCTGCTTATGTATATATATAAAATTCTAACCTCTGTCTGGACATTGATTTTTTTATCGACATTTCATGATACTTTTTCGTTCCAGATGTCATAGCCACCATAACTGCATTTTGTTTCTTTCGTGTATGTTTGTTTGTTACCTTTTCACGCATAAACAGCTGAACCGAATTTTATGAAACTTAGTAGGTATATTACTACTAACCCAACTTAGTCTTTAGGCTATATTAATGTTCTCTGAGATGAACAGGAGTGGGGGTTATAAGGGAGGCCTGAACTTAAAAATAGCGATATATCGTTTCCTATTAGTTATTCTTCAAATATGAACATAACAAAAGTTGGTTACTTTGTTATTTAGAGTAACTTTTGTTATATACACATTTGCTATATACCGAAGTATAAATGAGTTATACGCTAAAAACTATAACGGGACTCAAGAATTTTATTAGGTACCAAAGACACAACCGAAATGAACAAAACTGTGTTTGTGAATTAGCACTAACTTCATCATGATAATAAGCTGTACCATCATTTCTAGAGACAAACAAGAGTGGGGGTTGTAAGGGAGGCCTGAATTTAAAATAGCGGTATTTCGTTTTCTATTCGTTTTTCGTCAAATATGAACGTAACAAAAGTTGTTTATTTTGTTATTTAGAGTAACTTTATTGATATTCATTTTTGTCTTTTAACGAAGTCTAAACGAGATGTACACTATAAACTGAAGCGGGAGTCAACTATTTTATTGGGCGCTAACGATTGAATCGAACTTAACAAAACTCGGTATGTCAATTAGCATTAATTCTTCCATGATTATAAGCTATATTAAAATGTTTAGGTTAGAACGGGAGTAGGGGTTATAAGGGAGGCCTGAAATAAAAATTCGCGATATTTCATTGTAAATTTGTTTTTCGACAAACATGCACATAACAAAAGTTGTTTACTTTGTTATTTAGATTAACTTTTGTTTTATACATTTCTCCCAGGAACAATGTGTGGAGCAAGTAATTTGCGTAGAAATATTGATATGCTCAACAATTCATTCCAATGTGAACTATCAGGTACCTCACCTGGAAAAATTAATTAAAATCTACGTTAATATTTTGTCCTTAATAATTCAAATCTATGCATAATGCACAGGAGACGGGGAATATGACAATATGGAGGACAGTGAAGTCTTACATAAAAAATTAATTTTATTATTAACAAATGCCAACAACGGGTATAAACCCTAAACACTGAGATGGGTAAATGTTAAAATAGTGTGCAAAATAAAGCCTTGCCAAAAAAATAACATCACAATTCAGCCTCAAATCAATTCCCGGGCGAAGCCGGGTATCTGAGCTAGAATATATATAAAATTGTAACCTCTGTCTGTACATTGATTTTATTCGCGAAATTTCACGATAACTTTTCGTTTCACATGTCATAGACATCATAACTGCATTTTGTTTCTTTGGTGTCTGTTTGTTTGTTACCTTTTCACGCATAAACAGCTGAACCGAATTTTATGAAACTTGGTATGTATATTACTACTAACCCAACTTAGACTTTAGGCTATGATAATATTCTCTGAGACGAACAGGAGTGGGGGTTATAAGAGAGGGCTGATTAAAAATAGCAATATTTCGTTTCCTAATGCATTATTGGCAATTATGAACACAACAAAAGGTGTTTATTTTGTTATTTGGAGTAACTTTTGTTATATACACATTTGTCGTATACCTAAGTATAAATGAGTTATACGTTAAAAACTACTGCGGAAGTCAACAATTTTATTTGGCACAAAAAACTCAACCGAACTAAACCAAACTTGGTATGTGAATTAGCACTAACGCCTTCCTTATAATAAGCCATACTAACATTTCTAGGGACTGGCAGGAGTGGGGGTTATTAGGGAGGCCTGAAATTAAATATAGTGATATTTCGTTTTCTATTGGTTTTCCCGAAAATATGCATATAACAAAAGTTGTTTATTTTTTTATTTAAAATAACTTTTGTTATATTCACTTTTGTTTTATTACAAAGTATAAACGAGGTATTCACTCAAAACTAAAGCGGGAGCCAACTATTTTATTGGGCACTAAAGGTAAACTATTTTATTTTGTCCTTAATAATTTAAATCTATGCATAATGCACAGGAAACGAGAAATATGGCAAAATGGAGGACAGTGAAGTTTTACATAAAAAATTAATTTTATTAATAACAAATCCACCGAAACGACGGGTATTAACCCTAAACACTGGGAAGGGTAAATGTCAAAATATTGTGCAAATTAAAGCCTTGCCAAAAAAATACCATCACCATCCAGCCTCAAATCAATTCCCGGGCGAAGCCCGGTATCTGAGCTAGATAATTATATATATATATATATATATATATATATATACATATATATATAGGATGGCAGGGCTAGCAGGCACATTGCCCCCATTATATATAGGATGGCAGGGCTGGCAGGCACATTGCCCCCATTATATATAGGATGGCAGGGCTGGCAGGCACATTGCCCCCATTATATATAGGACGGCAGGGCTAGCAGGCACATTGCCCCCATTATATATAGGATGGCAGGGCTGGCAGGCACATTGCCCCCATTATATATAGGATGGCAGGGCTGGCAGGCACATTGCCCCCATTATATATAGGATGGCAGGGCTGGCAGGCACATTGCCCCCATTATATATAGGATGGCAGGGCTGGCAGGCACATTGCCCCCATTATATATAGGATGGCAGGGCTGGCAGGCACATTGCCCCCATTATATATAGGATGGCAAGGCTGGCATGCACATTGCCCCCATTATATATAGGATGGCAGGGCTGGCAGGCACATTGCCCCCATTATATATAGGATGGCAGGGCTAGCAGGCACATTGCCCCCATTATATATAGGATGGCAGGGCTAGCAGGCACATTGCCCCCATTATATATAGGATGGCAGGGCTAGCAGGCACATTGCCCCCATTATATATAGGATGGCAGGGCTGGCAGGCACATTGCCCCCATTATATATAGGATGGCAGGGCTGGCAGGCACATTGCCCCCATTATATATAGGATGGCAGGGCTGGCAGGCACATTGCCCCCATTATATATAGGATGGCAGGGCTGGCAGGCACATTGCCCCCATTATATATAGGATGGCAGGGCTGGCAGGCACATTGCCCCCATTATATATAGGATGGCAGGGCTAGCAGGCACATTGCCCCCCATTATATCTAGGATGCCACGTCTGGCATGCCAATTGCCCCCATTATATATAGGATTGCAGGGCTGGCAGGCACATTGCCCCCATTATATATAGGATGGCAGGGCTGGCAGGCACATTGCCCCCGTTATATATAGGATGGAAGGGCTCGCAGGCGCAAAGCCACAATTATATATAGGATGTAACGGCTGGCAGGCACAATGACACAATTATATATAGGAGGGCAGTGCTTGCAGGCCCTTTGCCCCCATGATATATAGGATGGCAGGGCTGGCAGGCACATTGTCCCCATTATATATAGGATGGCAGGGCTGGCAGGCACATTGCCCCCATTATATATAGGATGGCAGGGCTAGCAGGCACATTGCCCCCATTATATATAGGATGGCAGGGCTGGCAGGCACATTGCCCCCATTATATATAGGATAGCAGGGCTGCAGGAACATTGCCCCCATTATATATAGGATGGCAGGTCTGGCTCGCACATTGTCCCCATTATATATAGGATGGCAGGGCTGGCAGGCACATTGCCCCCATTATATATAGGATGGCAGGGCTGGCAGGCACATTGCCCCCATTATATATAGGATGGCAGGGCTGGCAGGCACATTTCCCCCATTATATATAGGATGGCGGGGCTGGCAGGCACATTGCCCCCCATTATATATAGGATGGCAGGGCTGGCAGGCACATTGCCCCCATTATAATATAGGATGGCAGGGCTGGCAGGAACATTGCCCCCATTATATATAGGATGGCAGGGCTGGCAGGCACATTGCCCCCATTATATAGGAGGCAGGGCTGGCAGGCACCTTGCCCCCATTATTGATAGGATTGCAGGGGTTGCAGGCACATTGCCCCCCTTATATTTAGGATTGCAGGGCTCGCAGGCACATTGCCCCCATTATATATAGGATGGCAGGGCTGGCAGGCACATTGCCCCCATTATATATAGGATGGCAGGGCTGGCAGGCACATTGCCCCCATTATATATAGGATGGCAGGGCTGGCAGGCACATTGCCCCCATTATATATAGGATGGCAGGGCTGGCAGGCACATTGCCCCCATTATATATAGGATGGCAGGGCTAGCAGGCACATTGCCCCCATTATATATAGGATGGCAGGGCTGGCAGGCACATTGCCCCCATTATATATAGGATGGCAGGGCTAGCAGGCACATTGCCCCCATTATATATAGGATGGCAGGGCTGGCAGGCACATTGCCCCCATTATCTATAGGAGGGCAGGGCTGGCAGGCACATTGCCCCCATTATATATAGGATGGCAGGCGCTGGCACATTGCCCCCATATATATAGGATGGCAGGGCTGGCAGGCACATTGCCCCCATTATATATAGGATGGCAGGGCTGGCAGGCACATTGCCCCTCATTATATATAGGATGGCAGGGCTGGCAGGCACATTGCCCCCATTATATATAGGATGGCAGGGCTGGCAGGCACATTGCCCCCCTTATATATAGGATGGCAGGGCTGGCAGGCACATTGCCCCCATTAGATATAGTACGGCAGGGCTGGCAGGCACAGTGCCCCCATTATATATAGGATGGCAGGGCTCGCAGGCACATTGCCCCCATTATATATAGGATGGCAGGGCTAGCAGGCACATTGCCCCCATTATATATAGGATGGCAGGGCTGGCAGGCACATTGCCCCATTATATATAGGATGGCAGGGCTGGCAGGCACATTGCCCCCATTATATATAGGATGGCAGGGCTGGCAGGCACATTGCCCCCATTATATATAGTATGGAAGGGCTGGCAGGCACATTGACCCACATTGCCCCCTTTATATATCGGATGGCAGGGCTTGCAGGCACACTGCCCCCATTATATATAGGATGGCAGGGCTGGCAGGCACATTGCCCCCATTATATATAGGATGGCAGGGCTGGCAGGCACATTGCCCCCATTATATATAGGATGGCAGGGCTGGCAGGCACATTGCCCCCATTATATATAGGATAGCAGGGCTGGCAGGCACATTGCCCCCATTATATATAGGATGGCAGGGCTGGCAGGCACATTGCCCCCATTATATATAGGATGGCAGGGCTGGCTGGCACATTGCCCACATTATATATAGGAAGGGAGGGGTGGCTGGCACATTGCCCCCATTATATAGGATGGCAGGGCTGGCAGGCACATTGCCCCCATTATATATAGGATGGCAGGGCTAGCAGGCACATTTGCCCCCATTATATATAGGATGGCAGGGCTGGCAGGCACATTGCCCCCATTATATATAGGATGGCAGGGCTAGCAGGCACATTGCCCCCATTATATATAGGATGGCAGGGCTGGCAGGCACATTGCCCCCATTATATATAGGATGGCAGGGCTGGCAGGCACATTGCCCCCATTATATATAGGATGGCAGGGCTGCCTGGAAATTTCCCCCAATATATTTAGGATGGCAGGGATTGGAGGCACATTGCCCCCCATTATATATAGGATGGCAGGGCTGGCAGGCACATTGCCCCCATTATATATAGGATGGCAGGGCTAGCAGGCACATTGCCCCCATTATATATAGGATGGCAGGGCTGGCAGGCACATTGCCCCCATTATATATAGGATGGCAGGGCTAGCAGGCACATTGCCCCCATTATATATAGGATGGCAGGGCTGGCAGGCACATTGCCCCCATTATATATAGGATGGCAGGGCTGGCAGGCACATTGCCCCCATTATATATAGGATGGCAGGGCTGGCAGGCACATTGCCCCCATTATATATAGGATGGCAGGGCTGGCAGGGCCAATGCCCCCAGTATATATAGGATGGCAGGGCTGGCAGGCACATTGCCCCCATTATATATAGGATGGCAGGGCTGGCAGGCACATTGCCCCCATTATATATAGGATGGCAGGGCTGGCAGGCACATTGCCCCCATTATATATAGGATGGCAGGGCTAGCAGGCACATTGCCCCCATTATATATAGGATGGCAGGGCTAGCAGGCACATTGCCCCCATTATATATAGGATGGCAGGGCTGGCAGGCACATTGCCCCCATTATATATAGGATGGCAGGGCTGGCAGGCACATTGCCCCCATTATATATAGGATGGCAGGGCTGGCAGGCACATTGCCCCCATTATATATAGGATGGCAGGGCTAGCAGGCACATTGCCCCCATTATATATAGGATGGCAGGGCTAGCAGGCACATTGCCCCCATTATATATAGGATGGCAGGGCTAGCAGGCACATTGCCCCCATTATATATAGGATGGCAGGGCTAGCAGGCACATTGCCCCCATTATATATAGGATGGCAGGGCTAGCAGGCACATTGCCCCCATTATATATAGGATGGCAGGGCTAGCAGGCACATTGCCCCCATTATATATAGGATGGCAGGGCTGGCAGGCACATTGCCCCCATTATATATAGGATGGCAGGGCTGGCAGGCACATTGCCCCCATTATATATAGGATGGCAGGGCTTGCAGGCACATTGCCCCCATTATATATAGGATGGCAGGGCTATCAGGCACATTGCCCCCATTATATATAGGATGGCAGGGCTAGCAGGCACATTGCCCCCATTATATATAGGATGGCAGGGCTTGCAGGCACATTGCCCCCATTATATATAGGATGGCAGGGCTAGCAGGCACATTGCCCCCATTATATATAGGATGGCAGGGCTGGCAGGCACATTGCCCCCATTATATATAGGATGGCAGGGCTAGCAGGCACATTGCCCCCATTATATATAGGATGGCAGGGCTGGCAGGCACATTGCCCCCATTATATATAGGATGGCAGGGCTGGCAGGCACATTGCCCCCATTATATATAGGATGGCAGGGCTGGCAGGCACATTGCCCCCATTATATATAGGATGGCAGGGCTGGCAGGCACATTGCCCCCATTATATATAGGATGGCAGGGCTGGCAGGCACATTGCCCCCATTATATATAGGATGGCAGGGCTGGCAGGCACATTGCCCCCATTATATATAGGATGGCAGGGCTGGCAGGCACATTGCCCCCATTATATATAGGATGGCAGGGCTGGCAGGCACATTGCCCCCATTATATATAGGATGGCAGGGCTGGCAGGCACATTGCCCCCATTATATATAGGATGGCAGGGCTGGCAGGCACATTGCCCCCATTATATATAGGATGGCAGGGCTGGCAGGCACATTGCCCCCATTATATATAGGATGGCAGGGCTGGCAGGCACATTGCCCCCATTATATATAGGACGTCAGGGCTGGCAGGCACATTGCCCCCAATATATATAGGATGGCAGGGCTGGCAGGCACATTGCCCCCATTATATATAGGATGGCAGGGCTGGCAGGCACATTGCCCCCATTATATATAGGATGGCAGGGCTGGCAGGCACATTGCCCCCATTATATATAGGATGGCAGGGCTGGCAGGCACATTGCCCCCATTATATATAGGATGGCAGGGCTGGCAGGCACATTGCCCCCATTATATATAGGATGGCAGGGCTGGCAGGCACATTGCCCCCATTATATATAGGATGGCAGGGCTGGCAGGCACATTTCCCGCACTTTATATAGTATGGCAGGGCTGGCAGGGAGTTTTACCCCATTATATATAGGATGGCAGGGCTGGCAGGCACATTGCCCCCATTATATATAGGATGGCAGGGCTGGCAGGCACATTGCCCCCATTATATATAGGATGGCAGGGCTGGCAGGCACATTGCCCCCATTATATATAGGATGGCAGGGCTGGCAGGCACATTGCCCCCATTATATATAGGATGGCAGGGCTGGCAGGCACATTGCCCCCATTATATATAGGATGGCTGGGCTGGCAGGCTCAGTGGCCCCATTATATATAGGATGGCAGGGCTGGCAGGCACATTGCCCCCATTATATATAGGATGGCAGGGCTGGCAGGCACATTGCCCCCATTATATATATAGGATGGCAGGGCTGGCAGGCACATTGCCCCCATTATATATAGGATGGCAGGGCTAGCAGGCACATTGCCCCCATTATATATAGGATGGCAGGGCTGGCAGGCACATTGCCCCCATTATATATAGGATGGCAGGGCTGGCAGGCACATTGCCCCCATTATATATAGGATGGCAGGGCTGGCAGGCACATTGCCCCCATTATATATAGGATGGCAGGGCTGGCAGGCACATTGCCCCCATTATATATAGGATGGCAGGGCTGGCAGGCACATTGCCCCCATTATATATAGGATGGCAAGGCTGGCAGGCACATTGCCCCCATTATATATTGGATGGCAGGGCTAGCAGGCACATTGCCCCCATTAGACATACGATGGCAGGGCTCGCCGGCTCAGTGCCCCCATTAGATATAGGATTTCAAGGCTGGCAGGCACATTGCCCCCATTATATATAGGATGGCAGGGCTGGCAGGCACATTGCCCCCATTATATATAGGATGGCAGGGCTGGCAGGCACATTGCCCCCATTATATATAGGATGGCAGGGCTGGCAGGCACATTGCCCCCATTATATATAGGATGGCAGGGCTGGCAGGCACATTGCCCCCATTATATATAGGATGGCAGGGCTGGCAGGCACATTGCCCCCATTATATATAGGATGGCAGGGCTGGCAGGCACATTGCCCCCATTATATATAGGATGGCAGGGCTAGCAGGCACATTGCCCCCATTATATATAGGATGGCAGGGCTGGCAGGCACATTGCCCCCATTATATATAGGATGGCAGGGCTGGCAGGCACATTGCCCCCATTATATATAGGATGGCAGGGCTGGCAGGCACATTGCCCCCATTATATATAGGATGGCAGGGCTAGCAGGCACATTGCCCCCATTATATATAGGATGGCAGGGCTGGCAGGCACATTGCCCCCATTATATATAGGATGGCAGGGCTGGCAGGCACATTGCCCCCATTATATATAGGATGGCAGGGCTGGCAGGCACATTGCCCCCATTATATATAGGATGGCAGGGCTGGCAGGCACATTGCCCCCATTATATATAGGATGGCAAGGCTGGCAGGCACATTGCCCCCATTATATATAGGATGGCAGGGCTAGCATAAAAATTGTTTAGCCCCTGTAGCTATTACGGATCAAGAGATATTACGGATTTCTTAATTTTTTAAAGCAAAAGTCAATCAAGACGAACAAAACGGTACCTAGATCGTGATTATCGGCCCAGCGATAAGGGCTGTACATTTCAGAGAACTATACCGAAATCATGGTTGTATTTTGGTTATATTATATGGAAGTCAGCATGGGGACTTCGCCCCCTTGCCTTCATCATCGCCACTAAAGATAGAGTGATCCCTTCAGGTATTGGGGGGCATATCTTTATAAATTTAAAAAGAAAAGGACCCATTGTGTCCCTGTGGCGAAGCAGAAGAATCAGCTGCACTCGTTCTTCTGAGATGTGTCCGGTGAGATGCAGCTCTGCTCAAGGTGATGCGCACCATTTGCACTTTTGACCTAAATCCATAAGTATAATAGTTCAGAGCCCAGAAATCTTCGCTGCCTTTAAAGTTTTCGTGCTGGTATGGAGGAGTATAACACAAACGGATTAAAACAATAAAGCCGGAAACCAAATCACCTAAACCCTAGTCCTATAACCCCTACAGAATAATAATTGGCAATGACAAGCCAAGTCGGGTGCCATGTAAAAAAAAAAAAAGGTTTCGGTTGAGGCCCGATAAGTATCCCTGAGCTTATCGCTGGACCGATTTTGACGAGCCGGGTATCGTTTTGTTCGTCTCGGTCGACTTTAGCTTTGATAAATTATTGGATCGAAATATCTCTCGACCTGTAATAGCTAGAGGGGCTTACAATTTTTATTCCAGGCCTGATTTATTTCACTTTAAATTCGTTATACATCCGAGCGTAGGTGCGATTCCTTTCCCGAGCTGGGCTCCGGGCGAAGGGCAAAGTGCAAGGTTAATGAAAAAGTAATGACATTTAAATATGTATTTCAAACGTATTTTTAATCAATCGCCCTTAGGGAATTCAAGTATCTTATTTAAATAAAGCATTTAAGATCGGCGAGAACTTTAAATTTCATTTACTGTTATTATATGTCTAATTGTTTTTTTTTAAATTTTATATTATCCCAAATTTGTTTTGTTCACTTTATGGGTAGGTGGTTGAGTGCGTGGGTAGGTGAGTGCATGAGTTCGTGTTTGCGTGGGAGCGTGCGTGGGTAGGTGGGTGCATGATTCGTGCGTGCGAGTGAGCGTGGGTACGTGGTTGAGTGCGTGCGAGTGAGCGTGGGTAGGTGGGTGAGTACGTGGGTAGGTGGGTGCAAGAGTTCGTGCGTGGATGGGAGCGTGCGAATGAGCGTGGGTGAGTGCGTGGGTAGGTGGGTGCATGAGGTCGTGCGTGGGTGGGAGCGTGCGAGTGAGCGTGGGTGTGTGGGTGAGTGCGTGGGTAGGTGGGTGCATGAGTTCGTGCGTGGGTGGGAGCGTGCGAGTGAGCGTGGGTACGTGGTTGAGTGCGTGGGTAGGTGAGTGCATGAGTTCGTGTTTGCGTGGGCGGGTGCGTTGGTGAGTGCGTGGGTAGGTGGGTGAATGATTCGTGCGTGCGAGTGAGCGTGGGTGTGTGGGTGAGTGCGTGGGTTGGTGGGTGAGTGCGTGCGAGTGAGCGTGGGTAGGTGGGTGAGTACGTGGGTAGGTGGGTGCATGGGTTCATGCGTGCGTGGGCGCGTGCGAGTGAGCGTGGGTAGGTGGGTGCATGAGTTTTTTTCAGGAATTAGTTCATTCCTCAACTGCTTAGGAGAAAGAATTTTTATTCTTCGAATTCGAAAGAAATGATTTTTTTCTGTTTTTTATTCGAAATACAGTGTATTTAAAATAAATGTTGGTATTTTATATTTTAAAAAATAATATATATTAAAGCCTATTTTGTACTTCTATTTGCAGCTAATTGGGACCGGTTATCTACAGGTTACCACTCTTTTCTGACCAGAGTGTCACTAAGGATTTTATTTAATAAGTTCATCACTAAATAAATTTCTATTGCCTAAGTGAGAATCAAACTTACGACTGACTCGAGTTTTACCGAGAGAGATTAAGGACAATGCCTTAACTCACACGAACAACCCGAGCCTCCATTTTTTAAAATGATATTGCAAACAATTGTTGACGTGGCCTGTTTCGGAATTCATAATAAACAGTCGACATAATCTATTAGAATCATGAATATAATTTTATGCATTGATATTTCAATCAGTAATTGGTCATCTTACTTTAAGATTAATAATATATATACATTTTTATAAAGTCACAATTGCTAAAGAATGCTGGTTAAATTCCCGAAACGTACTGGAATTGAAATAAATGGACGGTAAAAGCGGGGAGGAGAGAGCAAAGAGATTGCAAGTAGTAAAAGCCAACCCGTTCCATTTTACAGCTTACATTTGTGCCACCCATTTAATAGTTATATTTAATTCGCACAACAATGGAAATAAAAAATAAAGGATAGTGAAAATTCAAGGGGTTTAACAGATTACTAGTAATAGCAATAAAAACTCCAGAGGAGAAATAACAAAGATAAAAGGTGCTAATGGGAAGGGTTCTATCGATAGGAGCGAAATAAAGGGCTGAGTCAGGGATGGCCACTCCCGCCTCCCTTTGCACACCTACATCTCTCCTACACTACTTACTAGTTTCAACTCGACAATTGTGACCTAACATAATTTCAAAGTAGAATATTGAATAATACTTGTAGAAAGTGTAAATCAAATGCTACATGGACTAAAAGAAACTAAAAACTATATAGAAAAACATAAAGAGTAAGAGACATTTTAATATTTTACATTTTTACTTCTTTTTACAAGATAAAGAAAGTATTGTAGTTGCCAAAATTTGGGTTTTTCTGATTTCAAAGAAATTATCGGTTTTTTGAATACGATGTCACTTGATCTTCATATTTTTCTACATAGGTTTTTGTTTCTTATAGTTAGTATAACATTTTATTCGTATTTAAATTATCCATTATATAGGATATTTAGTTACATTGAATAGTTTTTAGCATATGTTGTAGGTATAGTTATATAGTTTAAGGAACGTTAGAATATTTGGTATGCCTAAGGGTGTTGAATTTTGTAGCTGGACCATTGGAGTTGTTGGCGTAACATGATTCCAAGGTTGAATAATGTTTACTTCCTAGTAGGAAATGTGAATAAATGCAATGATAGCTATAAAGTTACATATAATATGGCCAATAGGCCTGCCTTTCTTCGCCTCCTTCTTCTAGATGTACATTAGAAATTTTTATCTCAACTTTCTAAAAAATAAAAAAAATATAGGAAAATTAGACACAAAAACCTTATAAACTATTGTTGTAGCAATTAAAAATTAAGTCTTTTAATTATTAAATTAAGAATTTTTGTCCAGAGCTTTTATCTGATTCTATAGGATGTCATATTTTAAAGAATAAAATTTTCTTTGGTAAAATTGCTTATACTAACTGTTATTTTTACTTAGCAAACAAGCTAGAATAGCATTTATAATATTAATATATCTCTTACTCTTTACATTTTTCTACATAGTTTTCAGTTTCTAATAGTTAGGTGACATTATTCATACTCCGTAGAAGGAAGTAAAAAATGTCAATATTCTACCTTGGAATTATGTTCGGACACAAGTCTAATGTTGGATCTACTAAATGGTCCGAGAGATGAGGGCATCTTTAATAGCTCTTAATACGTAACTCTACGGAGCCGCCCCTAATACTAATGATCTACGTCTCGGCTTTCTTTTGAGTCGTCCACTACTTATGCAAAATTAATGCCCTATAAATGTTGTTATATACATTTTATCTCCATCTTGAATATTATCTGAAATATTTGCATTTTTTAGTTTTGAGCCTTGAGGAACCGCCACTCCCCCCCCCCCCCCCCTCGTACTCAAGTAATATTAATAATAAGCTGTATTATATTTCTATCATGATCCACATTATTTGAAACCTAAATACCAAATATTGTTTTCATTGGCCTTTCACTGTGTGAGATACTCACAAATAGGTTGTTTGATAATGTTATCAATGACGATTTTACATTATTAACTCGAAAATGTTTATTTCATCTATACTGTTACGTTTTATTACAAAAACCAGTAATAAACGTTGTTAATAAGAGTTCTTTTTGGATTCCAAAAATTAAATACTCACAAGTTTCACAGTTTCTATCACTGCACAATTTATTTAACAATGCACAATACACTTGGTTAATTGTTCTTAATTGCTACTCTCAGTATGCACTGATAGCGTCACTGTTCTTCAATGAGTCACAGTCCAATAATTCACTCACGGTCACTGTTCTTCACAAAAAAAGACGGCACTGCACTGTCCTTTACTTCGCGGCACTGCACTGTCTTAAACACGGCACTAAACTGTTACTTACAGTCACGGCACAACACTGTTCTTCACATAAAAACACTTTACCGCACTGCACTAAGTCGCACTGTAGCACTGATGTGAATATCAAGACAGGTAAGAATAAAACTGACTCGCTCGTGGCTGGCCGGTTCTTTATATAGGCCGTCGGCATACATCAAAGGGGAACTGGCTGGCCCCTTCGACGTCTGGACTGGAAGGGTCTAGTAGGAGCTCGACCCTCTGTCGGCTTCTTTGATATATATCGCACATCCCAAATACGTGACTCTCTCTGCTAATCCTTTAATTTTCACAACACTGCCGCCCGCCCACTTAAGCCTTTCCGTCCCGAATAGGCTCAATATCGCCGTTGTCATACTTGGCTAGTCGCTCTAGGTGTACCACTTTCATTTTAGACCTCGGATTGTGGTATCTCTGTATCCTGTAGACAACGTCTTTCAATCTCTTGATTACCTTGTAAGGTCCCTCCCTGTGTGTTTGCAATTTAGGGGATAGTCCTTTCTTGCGTTGTGGGTTGAATAGTAGAACCATTTGTCCTTCAGTGAATCCCTCCGTATTTGCTGCTCGATCGTACCTGGCTTTCATCTTATCACCTGTCATTTTAATACGGTTGCGTACAAACTCATGGAGCTCATGCAGGTCTTCCTGTGCCTCGGGAGTATTTCCGTTGTCTTCGCAGGACGGTCCGGGTTTGGCCCCAAATTCCAAATCCGCTGGCAGTCTTAATTCTGCTCCAAATAAGATTTTCGCCGGAGTACGTGAGGTGGAATCATGGACGGCCGACCGGTAAGCCAGTAGTAATTTTGGTATGTGCACATCCCAATCCCTTTGGTATGTGCTAACCACTTTTCTGAGATATTCCTCCAGTGTCCGATTAAATCTTTCGACCATGCCATCAGATTGTGGATGAAGCGGTGTCGTTCTTGTCTTTTTGATGCCATACAATTCACACATTTCCTTGAATATGGCCGATTCGAAATTTTGCCCCTGGTCAGAATGGAGTTCTATTGGAACCCCGTATCGGCACACCCAATTATTAGCCCCCTATCTGGAATTTGTGTAGTTTCAGCACGGTCAATACTGAATTCATCAAATTCGTCTGAACTGGATCCACCATCATCTTCGAAAACGCTATTCATTAGCATGTCCCTCACTTCTTCAACGGTATATAGCTTCGTATCTATCCCATAAGTTAAACAATTTATTAATGAAAAAATTATATATAAATTAAGCTTTCTGCTGCAAATAGCACAGAGAACTTGTATGCACAAAGAGACACAAATCAAGATTGTAAACAGTGCCAGGGGCAATTACAGGTATAAAACTGTCAACTAATTTGACGAGGGTAGGGTCCACCTCCCTTACACCCTACAGATCCACACAAATGCAGCAAAACGTACTGTTGATGCGATCTAGGGAGCCTACAGGTAGTTTCTAGTTCCCCTATTTGCCAACAGATGATTCCCCTCTGAGCCACAACAGTGGTTTAGCGGAATCAGATGGAGAACGACCAAAGCCACTATAGTGGCTCTGCGAACGAGGGGCACGGCCATCCCTGGGCCACTATAGTGGCTTTGCGCAATGAAAGGGTTAATAGTAGTGCTGACTTAGCCCTGAGAGGTAGTACAGGCAGTAGACTGGTCAGGCAGGCCGGATCTGGCAAAAGGATTAGCGGTATTCCACCAACAAAGGTCTCCCCTCCAGAGGATGCCAAATATGACTGGTCTTAATCTTTTTTTTTTTTTTTCTGAGTCCCAGCGAAACCTCTATAAAATAACAAAAAAGAAAGAAAAACTAGCAAAACGGCAGGTGTAGGTAACACCTAGGCTATGCCATGAGCCCCCTTGTGCTATACCAGGGGTATCAGGATCTTAATCCGTCGTGAGAGTGTCCTTATATAGGGCTAATCCGGGAGTGAACTTTGAACTGCCGATCGAAATACACTCAAAAAGTGCATTTAACGTGAATTAATTATCGAAATTCATCCGTATTATTACTTAGTGTACCGACATTAAGAGCTGTGAATTTTATTATCAAAATCCATCGGCGTTATCTCTGAAAATGCTAGAGCACATGGTGACTTCACTCCAAATTGGATATAATTCTTATTTAAAGGTAAAATCAATACATTTAAGCATTCATACACAATAATCGTAATGTGCTCTGTGCTGGGAATACTCACAATATAAAATATATGATCATTTATAATGGGCTTATGTAATGCAATGTCAATTTCATTACATGCGTCATCTTTCTCCCATTTAATTGCTTACTTTACGAGTGTTAATAACTTCACAATTATAAAGGCGGAATGTTACATAGGCTAATACACTAATAATTGCTTTCCTGAAGACGGATACCCCAAGTTTCCTAAACTGGAAGCACTAAAACATTTTTTTTTAGTGCGATTGAGATGTATACTAACTGATCCACAACAATCCTAGAAATTCTTGAAGAACTTGACCTGGGTATTATCAAATAAACACCGCCATTTCGCCTTCAATGAAGATTGAATCGAGGTCACATTTCGAGAAGACAAATAAAAACTGTAAAGGAATTGTGACAGATAAATTTTAAATTACTGCCTTAAAACTACTGCTTAATACCCTTTATCAGCTTTTACACAAATGAAAAGGCATAAATTACAATAAGGAATAGTGTGATTTTTATAAAATTGTATCTATATAAAAATTGAGATTTAATTCTATGTTACCTAACTTCATCATTTTTTTTTCTTTTACTAGTTACTGAGACAAATTTATTCGAGTTATATATTATTCTTAAACATTTTTGATAGTATTGTTCTTGCGTATAAAAACATTCTTCTGACACGAAGTTTATAATGGCATATTTATTTATAGGTTTAATATCTCTATAATGGGGTAAATACGTTAAGGAGTTTCAACCCCCAAAATGGTATACTTTTCCCAAAATATTTATGTTTGTGGCAAGGTTGCGAAAAGTGATGGCTGCAATTATGAAATAAAATTAAAGTATTATAATTCAAATAAATGCTAATATTTGAAATGTCTGTACAGCGAAATGCACTGCAGGGGTTCTGTGCGGCAACCAAAGAGTACTGCCCCCCAGGTGAAGAAGGGCCTCCTGGCTTGCCAGGGCAGCAAGGGCAGAGAGGAGAGAGTGGAGCAAAGGGCGATAGAGGAGATCGGGGCTTTCCTGGAGACCCTGGGCCACGTGGCCCTCTTGGGCCCCCTGGAGATCCGGGCCCCAGGGGCCCCAGAGGAGATCCAGGCCCTCCGGGTAAGAATTTTAAACAAATATTATAAAAAAAATTTTTAAGGAGGATATTTGTATTATTTAATAATTCCACATACTGGTAACCTCCGGAGATCCTAGCCCACAGGAGCAACAGAAGAGATCCTAGTCCCTAGGGACCACAGAGGGGATCCTAGTCCCCCCCCCCGCCCCAAGGCCTACTCAGGAGATCCCAGTCCACAGGAGCCACAGAAGGGATCCTAGTCCCTAGGGACCACAGAGGGGATCCTAGCCCCCCCCCCTCCGCCCCAAGGCCTACTCAGGAGATCCCAGTCCACAGGAGCCACAGAAAAGATTCTAGTCCCTAGGGACCACAGAAGGGGTCCTAGCCCCCTCCCACCGCCCCAAGGCCTACTCAGGAGATCCCAGTCCACAGGAGCCACAGAAGAGATCCTAGTCCCTAGGGACCACAGAGGGGATCCTAGACCCCCCCCCCGCCAGGACTATTCTTTTTTTGGGGCTCCTGGTACTAGTTGTGTCATTGTAACTTTCTGCAAAGGGTTACCTTAATTCGACTTTATTACTTTTTTACTTAATGAGACATGTTCTTCCATTGCTGTATGAAACTTTTAAATGCATTTATGTTTTCCTATGTGCTGACGATATCCGCAGGTTTCGGTTAATTATTATATACTGCTCGCATCAGATGGATTCTTGCCTCATCATATTTTGGACAACTGGTGAGAACATGCATTGCTGTTTCCTCGTTCTCTCCGCAGGAATATATTGGAGTGTTTCTCCTTTTATATTTGTGTAAATAACTTGCGAAGTTGGCATGTCCAGTCAGCATTTTACTGGACCAGTAGTCTGGGCCAGTCAGCTGCAAGCAAGTCTAGAAGCCACGCTTGGGAAGAAGTTCTTAGTCATTTGGCCTTTAGTTGTCGTCTGCCATCTTCTTTCCCATTCAGCAAATACATGATTCTGTGCTGCTTCTTTTATTTGCATTACTCGATCCCTAGCGCCCTGGTCAATATTGACTGATTCTGCCAGTATTCTCGGCGTAAAGCGAGGTAAAGGCCATCCTCTAATTGCGCATCTTTCGGCTATTTTTCCTTGCAAGTATTTGGACAGCCTCATATGACACTGTGCGATAGGCCTTGGTGATCCTAATCAGAACGTTCCGCTGGACCTTGTTCAGTGCTGCGATATACCCTTTTTATAATAGCGGTCCCCATTCAGTAATAGCATAGGTTACGGTACTCACAAAACATCCCTGATAAAGTGGGATGGAAGGTCTGAAATTGAGTCCCCAGGTGACTCCGGCCATTCTCTGGATTAGGTTGATGAGCCTGTTAGTCTTCATCTGCAGCATATCTATGTGGGGTGCAGGGTTCCGGTGTTCACCCAAGCTAATTCCCAGGTAGGTCACCACTTCTGGGAATTTCACCCAACCGTCGCCTATTCTTATTCTAAGAGGGTGCCTATTATCGAAACTGCCTTTCATAATGACGGCACTTGTCTTCTCGGCAGCTATCGATAGTCTAGCCTATTTAAGCCAGTCTTTTGTCATCCTTATTGCTTCATTTCCTTGCTCTGCGATGCTTGCTCGCGAGCTCCCTCTTATTGTGATGGCAACGTCATCGATGTACTTTTGAACCTTGGGCCGCCAGCATTCTTAGTAGTCCATCTATTTTAATAATGCACAGAAGAGTTCCTAAAACTGAGCCTTGCGGGCATCCTTTATTTACTTCCACCTCTGCCTCTGGTCCTCCACCATCTCCTGTTTTGCAGAAAGCTGCTGATGAGGGCATGGATGTTACTGGGCAGCTCCAGCTCTTGGGCTGTTCCATAACTCGCGGCCACCACGCATTGTCATAAGCTCCTGCAATGTCCTTAAAGATGGCCATGGCGTATTTCGGTTCTCCCTCTTCGCAGTCTTCTAGCAGTTTGCGAATAGCATCTTCTGTGGATTTGCCGGGAACATCTCCAAATTGTCTGCTACTAATTGACTGTGATATTTTAGGACCAATTCTTTTTTTAATCAGTGCCTCCAGCACTTTGCCAAACACTGGCAACAGACATATCGGCCTTTAACTCACACTGCTGGCCCCGCGACCGGTACTGCAATGCTCAGGTCGCGGGGCCCCTTCTTCTTGAAAACAACGACGGCTGCTTTCTTCCAATGTCCGGGAAATGTCCTATAGCAAGGCAATCGTTCATTAGTTTGGTCAGTTGTTTTCCGATTACTGGCATTGCCTCTGTTACTAGCCTTACGCTGATTCCGTCCACTCCAGGTGCTCCGCGTTTATTCATTGCCGAGACTGCCATCTCCACATCTAGCTCATCCCAGTCTGGAGCCAATTCAGTACCTGGTGGCAATCTGGCCAGCCTTCTTCTTTCCTTGAGGTGCACTGTTATTTGTCTTTGTAAACACCATATTCTGTTGTCTTTATTCTCTTGCTTATGTATCCCGTGTATGCCTGGCATTTAGTATCGTACGTTGGGTGGTCTGCCTTTTTTTTAATGGCCGCACAGTTTGCGCATTTTGGTGGTTTTCCTTTATTTAGGCACTCTCTCGTTTCGTGGTCTTGACTGCACCAGCCGCAAACAGTCTTCTATCTTTTAAAGGTCCTTCCTATATGTCCATGAGCTTGATATTTGAAACACCTTGGCTGTTGGATATAGTCGTAACACTTTATCGACAGAAGACCAAAGTTCACTCTGTTGGTAAGGAGTACTCTTCGTGCATGCGGCCCCACTTGCAGTACCCATTGCACAGTATGCCTATTCCTCGGCCCTCTTCTGAGGACAGAGCACGGATTGCATCTCTACTCCCTTCGGCTTTGCTTTCTTTATTCAGCTGTTCCGACAGTCGGCGCTCCACTCTAGCTGCTTCCCATCCAGCGGGAACTCCAACTGCTACAACTCTGGGCATCCTTTTATTTACATTTGAAACCCGCAGCTGACCTGTGTTATTGCTGTTTTCGATCACGTGCTTTTTTGCTTCTTCCTTATCGCTCGTCCTAATTAGGATTGCTCCTTCTCTTGTGATCCTCAGATCTTCAATTTCGTTGCCCACTGATTCCGGGTTTATTCCTTCAACTAGATACACCAGCGTGGCCGCTTTATCTGCTGAACTTAGATTTTCGGACTCGGCTAGTTCTAGTCTGACACTGTGGATGGGCTTGACTCAACACACGTGTTTGCATCAGGTATCAGTTTTTTAAAGTCATCTTTCCTTATTATGGCGCCTGACCGAGACTTGCCTCTCTTTCTATTTCCATGCTTGACCACATGTGTCCACTTGCCACTGCTTTCCTCCCTGTCTTCAGGACTACTCAGCAGTTCTGCCTTTGTGTTGCCCCTGTCTCCTGGTATAACTCGCTTGGTGCCGGCGAAGGGATCAGTAGCTGCACTCCTTACCTTCTTTTTTGAGGTTTCATATATGCTTACAGTGTTCGCCGTTTCATGAACTTGCTGGATGAGATTGTTACAGGCTCTCTCTACCATTGCTGCTATCTCCGGCTTTATTATCTCTAGCACATATTTTGCAATTTCGTTTCTGTCTCCCCTTTTCTTATAAGTAAGAGGAGTATCATCCATATCTCCTGTGGCCTTTAACTGTGGAAGGAGTGCTTGCACTTGTTCAGACAGCATTTCTATAATCTCTGTGAGCCTCTGTACTTTGGTTTTTATGTGCCCCTGATTTTGCTTGTTGATCTTCCTTGCAGGATCTGACAGAAACGTCCCGATATCTGTCTTTATTTTTTGTGATTCCTTGAGAATCCGCTTTATGTACAACTGCGTCTTCCTCTTTGTGTCTTTTTTCCTCACTTTTCAGCATCTTTACCTTATTCATAATTTTTAAATTGTCAAGGGAAGGTGAAGAGAAGGAAAACTGTGACCTAGTTCTTGGTTCGAAGGGTAGTTCTACATCTTTCCCTGTTCCACTAAATGTGAAGGCAGATGCAGATATAGCTTCTATTTCCTGTGTCTTGTTTTCTCTTGGCGCACTATCACTGTGCAGGCTTAATTCTGCAGCTAAGTTGCTTTGGTTGCCTGCTCTCATTAAGTTCCCGTATGTTAGTGATCTTGAGAGTCCGCTTGACCTTTTTAAAAATGTCCTGTTCACTCAGGTGGCTTGCATTGTAACCCTCTCCATCACCACTTGAATGGGAGGCCCCGGCGCCCCGTGTGGCGGCACTAGACGCTTCTTCATTAGTAGACTTTTCCATGTTAAATAGAAACCCGCTCAGAGGCAAACCACAACCCGGAAGCCCACTTGTAGTAGGAAGTCAGGTAATTTTTTTTTTCCTTCGGTGTAGGTTTCTTATCCTCAATTAGTTGGTTAGTCGTATTTTACCAATACTCGGGATCAACCCGCCTGTGTATGTTAGTCGCTTCCACCGTTTATCCGTTAGTCCCATTGAATAATAATGCTTTTTTTTTTATTTGGTTATTCCGAGGTTCTGGGTGCAAGTTTTAATACTCAAAGCTGCTAAATTTTTGGTTGAGAACTCGCCTAAGCTCAGACTGTTTCCAAAATATTGTTTCCTCTATATCTGTGTCTGCTTCATATTTATTAATGAATTTTTAACACTGGAGAGGGCCTGTTCCAGTAATAATTTAGCATAAAAATATTTTCCAAAATTAGTTCCTCTTTATGGTTATCTATTAAAACATGTGGAGCAAAATTCTCGATTTTCTTGTACCCCTGATGTAAAAAAGAAGGGGGGGTTGAGCAGAAAATTTACTAATGATATGTCTCATTTATTTATAGTCTTGGGTACACCAATAAAGGTACCGGTACTAGTTTATTCCAGATATTTTGATTTCAGTGTGCAGGGTTCGGCTTCCTGGAGCGGTACAGGGGCTTGATATGGAAGTGGGAATTACACCATATAATAAAAATTTCTTTTATCAATCACAACAGAAAAATTTAGATGGGCTTAATAATTCCCTGGCCGAAAACAACCGGCCACGTGCACAACGCGGAAGGGAAACATCCGGAAAACGGCTGGATAAAATCCGATGGAATTTTGTCTGGAGGAGTATTTTATCATAGTGGTGATAGTTATGAGGTCCTGATCTAATTTACTCACAATTGAAAACTCCTGATATCCGGAAACAATAACATCACCTCCGTGATTACCGGTGAGCCAGTTCGCCACGAGTCAAAGTTTAGTAGGCGCAAGACACTTCCATCTCACCAAAAATTCCGCACATTCATTATACTTTAACCGGCACTTGATTAAAAATATTACGGAGCACGGCTCGGGAGGTGTTCACGCGCCGGCTGCTCGCACAGCACTACTCCCAGGGGCTATTCAGGAGGTCCTAGTCCCCAGGGACCACAAAGGCTGCCCTAGTCCCCAGGGGCCACAGAGGCTGCCCTAGTCCCCAGGGGCCACAAAGGCTTCCCTAGTCCCCAGGGGCCACAGAGGAGATCCTAGTCCCCAGGGGCCACAGAGGAGATCCTAGTCCCTAGGGGCCACAAAGGCTGCCCTAGTCCCCAGGGGCCACAGAGGCTGCCCTAGACCCCAGGGGCCACAGAGGAGATCCTAGTCCCTAGGGGCCACAAAGGCTGCCCTAGTCCCCAGGGGCCACAGAGGAGATCCTAGTCCCTAGGGGCCACAAAGGCTGCCCTAGTCCCCAGGGGCCACAGAGGAGATCCTAGTCCCCAGGGGCCACAGAGGTGATCCTAGTCCCCAGGGGCCACAGAGGAGATCCTAGTCCCCAGGGGCCACAGAGGAGATCCTAGTCCCCAGGGGCCACATAGGAGATACTAGTCCCCAGGGGCCACAGAGGAGATCCTAGTCCCCAGGGGCCACAGAGGAGATCCTAGTCCCCAGGGGCCACAGAGGAGATCCTAGTCCCCAGGGGCCACAAAGGCTGCCCTAGTCCCCAGGGGCCACAGAGGAGATCCTAGTCCCCAGTGGCCACAGAGGGTGATCTAGTCCCCAGGGGCATTCTGAAGTTACGATTATCTTTTACTCAGTTATTCTACCTATATTAATTGCTTTGGCAAATGCCTTTCTTAATATTTGAATTAAGGAACAAATGTTATGCGCTTTATTCAGATTTTTTGCTGCCATAAATGGGTGTTTTTTTTTTGTTTTTTTTTTGAACTTCTAATGTTGGTGCTTTCTTTTGGAAGCGTATGTTTTTATCGTACTGTTCATAGTATCATATTAGTAACAAACAGAATAGCTATCTAATAATAATTTTTATTGATAATGTTTGAAGGTGGTCCAGGTTTAGACGGTAGAGATGGTATTCCAGGTGAACCAGGACTAGATGGAGTGCCAGGTAGAAATGGGCTTGATGGTATTCCGGGTAGCAAAGGTGCTCCAGGTCTTGATGGTATTCCAGGAATACCAGGGACTAATGGGAGTGATGGTTAGTTTTCATACAACAACAGCTTAACACTATTGTATCCATACTTCCTTAAATTTCCCATAACTTTTAGACTATTTACTTTTTCAGGAATTCCGGGTAGAATGGGACCTCCCGGACCACCTGGACCTATGGGACCAAAGGGTAAGATTTTTCTAAGGAATATTAATAATATGAATGCAATTTGGTCGACAAAACTTATTATTTTATTGCCATGAAATCTTTTTAGCAGATTTCCCTTAAGGGAAATCATCTATTGAGGTTGTACTTATGACGGAATTTTCGACATTTTTCATCAAATGTCCATCGATCCTACCTAGTAGATGACGAAAATGAGGTCCGTTCAAAACTGTATAATATATCTATATATATAGATCTATCTATCTATATATTTGTCTGTTACCGCTCTAGCGGTCGCAATTTTTGTTTGATCCTTACCAAACTCGATTTTTAGTCATTTTATGTAAAAAGAAAGACTAAGTTCGTTAACGGCTGAAATTGGACCAGTGGGAGGGGGAGTTTAGAGGGGAGGATTTTTGAAAATTCGAAATATCTTCGTTACTATACGTCAGATCGAAAAATTGTACAGAATCAATCTTATTGCACATTAAATTTACTATAAATATTGTTATATACATTTATTCTCTATCTTGAATATTAGCCGAGATATTTGCATTTTTATTAAACCTGGACGAGTGACTCCCGCCAAAAGCTAGTTCGGCCGTTTCTTTAACTGCACGGCTCTCGTGAAATTTCTCTATTGTAAAACTTAACGTGGGAAATCTGCTTAGTTTACGCAGCCCCTGCGTGACGGGCTTTTTATTATTATTATTAAAAGGATCTGGTTCTTTTCAAATTATTCTTGCACTAAGTAGATTTGATAGAAAATTTTGTTCATTGTAGTTACTAACCAAATTTTGGATACTAATGAAAATTTACACCAAGGGGCCATGGTGTGGGAAAATGAAGTTGAGAGTTAAATGATGAAACTTAAGCCGAAGCAGAGCAACGCGATGCATGTTGGACCTAGGCATTCTACAGTTGTGTATTTATCTACACAGAAAGAAATATTAACAGAAACTCTTTTACTATTGGTTATATCCTCATTGCCAGAACAGACCTCTCATTTTATCATCAGGGATAACAGTCATTAAAGAAATTAAAACCTCCACTATTGTGAGGTAGGAACTGACTTGACAACTATTGTCGTAAAAAGTATAAAGACTTGGTCATATTATGCACAAATGACATATTATTCGAATTCGAACTGTAATTCATAAAAGATTTAAATTTGTTAATTTTTTTCAGAAATGGTGTCAATTCTCAAATTTGCATTCTCAAAAGTTTAATAAGTTTAATTTATATATTATGAAAGTTAAATACTCTTAATTACATTTACTTTCAAAAAGTATTTAAAATATGTTAATATTGGTGGTCTTAGGTATTTTACTCTTCACGCTAATTTCTCTGCTATAGGATTGACAGGGCCAAGAGGCAAACCAGGAAAACCTGGAACAAATGGAATTCCAGGTATGCCAGGAATAAAGGCATACGAAGTTTCAATTAATGGGACAAGAAGCTCTGAACTCCTCATCCCACCATCAATTGTAGGTAATTAAATTACTTAAATCACATCAACTTGTTGAGTATTTTTACAGAATTTCATCACTTTAGGCAAGCTTCTCTTTTACTTTAGGCTTCGCTCTGGAAATCATTAGAGGCTGATAAATTATGGTATTTTTTTTGTTGGCAAGGCTTCAATGTTTACATCTACACTTCCCGCCAGGGTGCATTGTTTTCCCATAAGGATCAGGTAGAGGACTTATAGAATAGAAATTTTAGTTTTGGAGAATAAATGAAAATTAGTCTCTAGTCAATCCCTCTCCACAGTTTGATCATAGATAGCATTTATTATAATTATATAGTATCTATAATGTTCATTTATTAACGTCCACTTTTTGCTACTATGGCTAATTGGAACGGGTTATCTACAGCCAGGGTAGGACTAAGGATTTTAATTAATGTATTCCGCCACTAAATAAATTGCTCTTACCCAGGCGGAAATCGAACTGGCCTCTCCAGCTTTACCATGTGAGATTAAGGTCAACGCTTTAACACACATGGCTAACCTGAGACCCAATGTTCCTTAAATAAAATCCATATTCCAGAAATCCACCCTGGCCAGAAAAGGGTCTTTACCTGTAAATAGCCCGTCCCAATTAGCCTTAGTTGTAAAAAGTGGACTCTAATAAATAATTTAATTGTATAATGTACATATTTTCTGTCAGAAACCAATCCAAGATTATGAGCTTAGTTAAATACATAATAGAAATTTTGGGTAGGATGCAATTTCATCATTTCACAGGAATAACTTAACACAATTAACTGTGTTATCCTCCCGACAACTTCCGCCCCCCCCTTCAACATTGTTTTCCTTAAATTATTTATTTAAAATATTAAGAAAACATCCTTCCTAGTAATTTATATACTTGGTTTAAATAAATAACAGTGATACCCTAAACATAATTTAATTTATATTTGGGGAAAGATATTCTAGCCCTCCCTGCAATCTCAAATCATATTGTGTTTAAACGCATATTGTCTTTTATTATATCGGAGGAAATAAGATCATATATACCACATTTAAAGAGTTTGATTATGCAAAACTTCCGCTATCGCACGTTGTGCAAATTCAGCGTGATTTTTTTTAATAATACATTATACAAATTAAAAAATCGAAATGTTGTTACGTCTACCTAATCCCTACCTGCCTAATCCAAATCATAGTTCGAACTAGGATTCTATTATTATATCTAATATTTCTACAAAAATTACTTGCTTCATACATTGTTATATGAAAAAACGTTTAAAACAAAAGTTACTTTTAATAACACAAAAACAACTTTTGCTATGCACGTTTGTCTAAAAACAAATCGAAAATGAGATATCGTAAAATTTTATTTCCACTCCCTTTCGAATCTAAAAATTTTAATATAGCTTATAATCGTGGAAGAATTAGTGCTAATTCACATATCGAGTTTTCTTAAGTTCGGTTCAATCGTTAGTGCCCAATAAAATCGTTGGCCCCCGCTTTAGTTTTTAATGTATATCTCGTTTACACTTTGTTATTCGACAAAAGTGAATATAACAAAAGTTACTCTAAGTAACAAATAAATAACTTTTGTCGTGTGCATATTTGCCGAAAAACCAATAGGAAACAAAATGTCCCTATTTTTAATTTCAGGCCTCTCATACAACCCCCACTCCTGCTCGTCCCTAGAAATGTTGATACAGCTTATTATCATGGAGGAGTTAGTGCTAAATTAGCACTAATGCTAAATTAGCACTGCTAATTCACATACCGAGTTTCGTTTAGTTTGGTGGAGTCTTTTGTTCCAAGTAAAATTGTTGACTCCCGCTACAGTCTTTAGCGTACTTCGGCATACGAAAAAAGTTTTTTTTAACAAAAGTTACTCTAAATAACAAAATAAACAACTTTTTTTGTGTATATTTGCCGAAAAAACAATATGAAAAGAAATAACGCTATTTTTAATTTCAGGCCTCCCTTTTAACCACCACTCCTGCCCGTCTCAAAGAATATTAATATAGCCTAAAGTCTAAGTTGGACTGGTAGTAATACACATACCAAGTTTCATAAAATTCTGTTAATCCGTTCATACGTGAAAAGGTAACAAACATATAAACAAACAGACACCAAAGTTACAAATTGCAGATATCGTGTCAATGGCATGTGAAACGAAAAAGTATCGTGAAATTTCATAGATAGCTATACATTAGTGATCATTACTAAAATCAATATTTGACTGTTTAATGTAAAACTAAGTATCATTATCATATCCACCTTAAATTTCTAGCCCTATTTACAGGCTTCTTATTATTAGAGGGTGGTGATTATCTAGTCTGGAGAGTAAGGCCTCCACTAGTTAAGAATAATGTACAGATTAAGAATGTGATAGTAAAATATATAATTAAAAATAAAGTTTCAAGTATAGCTCGAATATGACAAAAGTTATCTATTTTTTTTTTCTTTTATTTCTTATAGATAATAACTTTATTAGTTGTAGATTAACTAATATTTTACACTATTACTATATTACTTTACATCTATATATAATCTAAGTGTAACAATTTTGATTTGTTTTAACTTTAATAAAAAGAAAGAATGATATCGTTATAAGCAAGTTATCTGTATAAGAAAGGTACTTCTTGTTTTTGTTCTTATGCATATAGTTCTATATGAAACCCCATATCTTGTAAAAGTATGCTTCTTTCAGGATCAGAAACAGTATTTTCAACAGGACCTATTACAGTTCATGAAAAGGACAATGTTAGACTTAGGTGTGCTGCAACGGGAAATCCACGTCCAACAGTGCAATGGAGGAAGATTGACAAGCCCACTATTGTATTAGGGAAATGGCAAGGTTTGAATATATATTTCAATATTACTATGTTCATATGTGCTAGTCAGTGGGCTAATTAGTACATCTAAAAAGCAATAGGTTGACAGCAGGTATTTAATTATTTATCTCTTCTTTAGAACCACATATTCTTTCTTTAAAGAACATTGCCTATGACATCTTTCTTTATGTAGAAATTTGTTATAGTTTTGTTCAGAGTTTCAAATAATTGTAGTAGAATAAAGGTATTTCAGTTATTACAAATATATTCCAGAAAATGGCTAGTACATATGTACCCAGTACATAAAATAATATTGTCAGTACTGCTAAAATGAGTTTTACTTGTTTTTTAATGTTGCAGAGTATTCTGTTGTTGGGCCAACTCTAAATATAACCAGAGTAAACAGAGGACATATGGGATTGTATATGTGTATTGCCAACAATGGCATTCCCCCTTCAGCAAATCAGACTTTCACATTAGATGTACATTGTAGGTATTAACAAGGATAGCAGTAATAGATATAATTATCTCTCAGGCATCTATGTGATAGTTTACTACAAGAGAGGAAAAGAACAAAAATGTGAAATATCTGGTATTTGTACATTCTCAAATACACACACAAAGACTCATTTTTACTTGTTTATACCAAAGAAAACAGAATTATATATCAATTTCTTTGTGACAGTAGTGAAAAAATCCATTCATACCCATAGAATTACATATATTATGTTATATTTACTTTAACAATGGTAACTAACTTTTTAGGCACTTTAAATTGATGTTAAAATTACAATAGGCATTGAATTTTAATAATACATCATTAAATTTTTCTTTTTGACCTAAAATAAAGTAAAATCAATGATACAGTTATTATGATTAGTGTTTGCAATCAATACATTGATATTTTACATGCTTATTAATCTTTTCCTGAAGTTTTCACAACACTAACAATAAAAGGATGCCCCTGCCTAGGATGCCGAAATGCTCTAATTCATAGTAGAAAATTTTCATAACATTATTTTTCACATTTTAATAAATCTATAACTATTTTAGATTTACAAGAGAATCAAATCTTGTAATTATTTTCATTTACATAAGAATTTTAATGAAATTTTATTTTAATGGTAGTTTCTTAAACTTCTTTCATTTTGGCATTCTTTTAGTTTCCGATTATATAATGGCATGAGGTAGTCACTTATATAATTAAAAAACCTAAAATGTTACCTAGATAATCAGAAGCTAGAACAATTATTTTAGTGAATATTCATTTTTAATTTTATTTTAGTTTCACCATTAATCAAAATTCAACAACAACGAATAGCTGTGGGCAATGGATCAACTGGAAGGCTTGAATGTGATGTTGAAGCATATCCTGATGGCTTGAAATACTGGGAGAGATCTTCTGGGGGTTCTATAGAGCCAATAGAAAACTCTAGTAAATACAGCATTACAGTTATTGAGGTGGGCAAGTACAAGGTAAGGCAGGATTGCTTTGATCTTTAACTCAGCCACAAAGATGTCAGTAATTATCTAATTCTCATCAACAAATAAATTTTCTCTTATTTATTTATTTATTTATTTTGGAGCGTTCGCAGCGAGGCGATATTGCTCATAAAAATTAGATGGTCACGTCTTTTGCAGTCTGTTAGTATGTGTTTTATTGTAAGCAGAGCATTACACACATTGCAGTTAGGCATTCTTCTCTTTTTAATACTAATATATCAGTAACAATACAAAGTATACATAAAAAAGAAATTGCTGGGAAGATGTAATAATAAAAAGAGAAGGTCATCTAGTTAAATTATTGAAATCACTAGAGAGAACCTAATTTGAAAATTTCAAAACAATTACATGGCAAGTGTTGACTAAGGCAAAAACAAATGGTTTCTTTTGAAGTTATTTATTGTGCCTTAAATTTTTCATGCTTTGTTTGGCGGCCTTTGAGGGGCTGAATGTTTTAAGCGGATTCGTTTAGCTTGGCAGTAAGTCGAATACTAAAAGAGCTTGGAAAGGTGCCGAACAAAGCATCAAATATATAGGGCATAATAAAGAAATTATTTGTTTTTATTTTAGTAGATCCTTACCATAAAATTAAATAATTTGGAATTGAATAAGAAAAGTTCTATTGAATTTTTAAAACTTATTATTTTTAGCATATGCTGATAAGTTATTCCTGAAACCATTTTGAAAAAAATCTTTATAATAAATATTTTAACGTGCTCACTTTTGGCCTTACAAAGATGATACCTGTTTAAAAAATGACCCAATGAGAAAAAACTGGAAACAGCTTTAAACATTCTTAGAAGATGATATTACAACAATGAAAAACATTATATTCTTTTTAAACATGTGATGTTAACAATTTAACCATATCGGTTTAGTTAATTACCAAGTATGAATGAAAATATTCACTAGGATAACCCACAAGATTGAAAAGGTAGTAAAAACCATAGAAATTGCCCAAATGAAGAGAACAAATTATTCAGGAATTAGTTTTTGTGATGTTTATTAGGAATATTAGGTCCTATGTTGTTGTAATTTCAAACCTGTATAATTTTTAATTTTAATTTTCAGTTTTTAATGCAACTAAACATAAGTGACGTCACAAGCTTTGATCATGGACAATATCACTGTGTTTGTAAAAATGAGCTAGGGCTTACAAGAGGAAATATCACAGTTTTTGGTGAGTATATTTGTGGAATATAATGTAATCATTTTTAACAAGTAAATAGCATAAATATGATCTACCATTGGGAACAAAAACAGTTCAAATGAAGGGTCTATTTGCAGAGTAGGGCCACCATTGACTGTGGCGGCTGTGACCGTAGCCCAATATTTCTTGAGGGCTGATTTGAGCTAGCTATAGAACAGTTTCCTCTTCACCTCTAACAATATACTTTTACTTGTATTAACCAAATTGAACAAACAATAAAAGAATATTTTTAGAAAAGAAACTACTCTTATTGTATAAGGCAGTAGTCTCCAAAGTGGAATACACATCCCACAACGACACAGAAAGTAGTATTTGGAGCTAAACCAAGTTTTGTATAATAATAAAATAAAACCATGTGTCCAAAGTCAGCCAACAGATCAATGAATGCAAGCTTAAGATTCAGTTCTACGTATCTTTGTGAAGGAGTATTCTCTGCAATGGCAACTAATGAAACCAAATCCAAAATAAATTAGAATTCAGAAAAGAACTTTGATTTGCAACAGCGAAGAAATTCATATAGATATTTATGATATTATACACAAATATAATTACATCATACAAACACACACGTGCAGGCACGTGCACAAATACACGCACACACAAAATATTTCATAAATATTAAAAGTTATTAAGATTTCATTTTGGAGGTTTTTATTTGACTAAGTCAATATATAATTTTTCCATTAAAATATTCTTCTAATGAGGCACATATTACAAAAAAAACAATAAAGTAAAAAAATGCTGTAATATTAGAATGTACAAACAATTTAAGGCTAATAACCTTTAGTTGTTGAGCACCAAAATTCTAATCCTAATCCTAACAGTATAAGTACTCCATACAAGACTTTAAATGACCATTATTACTGTCATTTTAACATTACTTTTTTATTATTTGTGCTATAGATTCACGACATGGTTTACCAATGGGGAAATTTGATGAGAGTGCAATTTATGGTGAGCCAGCTCCAGAAAATGTTGACCTTGATGACCTTTGCGGACCTCCTGTACAGTGTCAAGAATGTCCAGACCCAAAAGAATTTCGTTGTAAACAAGGAATTTATTCTTTGTACGATCTATTAGGTCATCGAGATATAGATATAAGGCCACTCGATTCAAATAAGACTTATCCTGGACTGCCTAATAGAACTCTAGGTACCTATATTCAATTTTGAAAATTATTTGAATAAACCTCATTATACGCCATCATTCCTTTTACACATTTTTTTTTGTAATAAATATTGATGTTAAATACTAGAAACCATTCAGACTTCTAATAGCCAATTATTACAAAGAAATCAAAGTCATTTTCAGCATCATTATACTAAGATGTAATGAGCATGATATATAAAGTATTATAAATTGTAATGTTTTTATCATCACTCATCATCATATTTAGGTAATATAATAGCCAATTATTCAGTTATTTTTAATAGCTTATAGCATCAAGTGTTTTGATAATACATGTAAAATTAGAATTTCCTTTGTGAATATCTAACCTTTGCAGTTAAGCTTTTAATTGTTATTTGATTCAAATGATTGAATAACATTATTTCAAACGCAATAAGTTATGAATAAATGATAATAACAATTTTAAAGTTATTAAATTTTTCCTAGTGAATTAAGGAAGAAAGGAGCTTAGGCTGACTTTGTTATATAATATTTGAGATTTTTTTTCTTTTAACTCTAGTCCCCCATCACATCTTTCAGATGCATTCAAATTACATAATTTGTGTTTTAGATTGTCAAGTTCACAGTGTTGGAAAACCAGTTTTTCACAGATTCACAGAGGGACTGCATGGTAGTTGGATGAGAGATCCATTACCTCGTGGTGATGGTGAAAAATACTGGACAACAAATGAAAATGAAAATTCAGTCCTTTATGAATTTGCCAATAAAACTGCATTTGGAAATAACATGCCAACGAAAGTTTATAGATTGGAATATCCATTTATGGTAAGGAATGATTTCAAAATCTGAATTTAATATTTTAAATAAAAAATATATAAACTTTAATAATGCCATTAACTATATATAACATGCCTCCCAGGAAAAAGAATAAAAAATAGTACTCATAAAAAGAAACTTGTTTTTCCATTGACTTGAATGGTCCATGTCACGAAATCTTGAGGTATTTTTTTGTATCGACTCTCATTGTCTTTTCTATCAATGTTTCATTAGTCATTGTGCCAGTTTCTTGGTGGTATCTAACAAAGATTGAAAAACTCCAGACCCTTTTAGTGTATTTATACCAATTTTGTCTCATTATCCCTTAGTTTAAGTAGGTTTCTTTATCCCATTTCTTATTTTCCATTACCTCTTCAGCTTTCAATAATTTGTTATCAATCTTTGTAGTATGAGTTAACCAACTGTCCTACTAAAGTTTATTAGGACATATAAAATTTTCATAGCTGCTACTGTTATTATTCTCATTAAGAAGTTTACCACCTATCCTAACACATGGGCAACAAAATTCTTTCTTGTGATTTAAATTGTGAAAATTTTCTGTCCTCAGATTCCTTTAAACATGTACATGGGATTCTATAAATCCCTGGAGTTCGTAACTCTTCTCGAATAGAAACATTTTTTAGACCTTGTATCATCTGACTTATTATTCTATCAGTTGTGAAAATGGTTTCTAAATAATAATTTTTGAGAACTATTTTATGTCTTTTACTTAGGGGATATTGCCAGATTTTCTCTCGAGATTAATTTCATAAGGCCTTTGTTTGTTGTTTGAGGATTTGGTTTATTAAATAATACTTTATTTATTATTAAAGCTCATTTTAAATGTTTTTCTTTTTATTCCAATTACTGATGAAAGAGAAACATCTGCTCTTATTTCAGGGAAATGCTCATACAGTATACAATGGATCATTTTTCTACAACTACAAGCATAAACCACAAATAGTTAAATATGAGCTAAGCAGTGAAAGGAGTACTAAGCTGCATGTTCCACATGCAATGGCAAATGAATCAAATTACCTTTATTCTTACACTCCAACTTCTAACTCTAGTTTTCATAATTACATGGATTTTTCTGTCGATGATAATGGATTGTGGGTTATATATGGGCTTCCGGAGTCAAATAATACTGCAGTTATAAAAGTTGATGCCTATAGCCTTGAAATTCAATTTGCATGGAATGTAAGTCTGAAACATCAGAAAGCAGGAGAAATGTTTATAGTATGTGGAGTACTATATGTTGTCGACAGCACAACTGAAAGAAAAACCAGCATTAGGTAAGAAATCTATGTTTTATTCTTACATTATTACTCCATTCTTCTCTCTTAACTTTCCTCTGATGAACCTTAGGGTTGCTATATAGTATTTCTCATATACAATTATTTAAAGGTTGATAATATTTCGAGCAAAGACACCAGTCAGAGCTCAAATAGCATAGCCTTCATAACACAGTTTCCCTAACTCAACGCCTTTTCTATCTTTCTTTTTTCTCCTCTCTCATTCTTTGTTCACTGTGCTCTCTTTCCCCTCGACTCCCTCTCTTTTTGTTAAAATCTTGGATAGCTTTGATATCTGTCTCCAGAACAACCAAGTTTTATTGAAAGATCAAAAAGGGAATACTCAATCGAATACTTCAATAACCAATACATAACTATCTCTAAAAAATCATTTAAAAATCTAAGTGACAACCTGCCTATCAACAATTCCTTATGGATTATTCAATACTGTTTAGTTTAAACCAAGACAATGATGAATATTAAGAAATATTTAATAAAAATGTTTCAGTAAAGTAGAACTTCAGAAGTAAACATTTTTACTTAATAATGTTTTAAGTGAAAATTCTTTTTTATACACAGTAGGTTCAGAGTAAAAGTGGCTAACTAAACCTCCGGTTATGCCAACTCATTTAAAATTATATTTTTTTAAACTTTTGTACAATTAAAATTCAAACCGAATTGAATAAACATAAATAAATTGCATGAAATAATTTTTTTTTGTTTTTTTGCAGGTTTGCTTTAGATTTATATAAAAATAAGTTATTAGAAGATGTAAGTGTAGACTTTACAAACCCATTTAGAAGGACAACAATGATAGGTTATAACCACAGGAATAAGGTAACTTACCATTTTATATTAAGCCTATTATATCTACCACAATTGCCCAAATGAATTTTCAGTATACACTATACCATTTAGTCTTATGTATCTGGCCATCCTAATAGGAAGTCTATTAGTAAAATGTACCACTGGAATTATATCTTTTGAAATAACTTGCTATGGCGACATCACAACATGATAAACATTCATAACAGATAAATTAAGGAAATTGAAATTGTCTTCATACTAAAAATTGGTCTTCTTTTTTATACAAATATTCAATTTACCGAAATAATTAAATTGTTATATGAACCACAAATCGTGTAATGAATGAGTGTTTATTAAATAAAATTTAGAAGGATAAATATGACAGCAATATAAAAATATACATAACTATAATGTCATATTCATTTGAAAAATTATGTAAGCAGAGAGTAAAAAGATCTTAGGAAAAGTATAAATAAATGAACTTATGTTCATTTTCTAAAATTTTGCTTTCTGAGGATTCTGTTAGCACACTCATCATTTAATTAAATATTAACAAATTAATAAACCTAAAACAATGAACAAAACCATCAGTAATAATATTTTTTTATTCATATATCCTTTTAATGTATTTTCAACAAAAATTTAAAAAAAAAAAAAATGTAGCCACCGGATATTATACTAAAATATTAAATAATGTTGAATTGTAAATAATTTGGAGACACTAAATATTGAGAAGGATGATTGTACCAAATGAGCTGGTATACTTTCCAATGCTTAACTTCATCATTCGGAGTCTAGAGAGGCTAAAAGCAATCTATTCCTAATTGGCTTTAGAGTTCAAGCTTTAAATTTTAAAACCAATATATGTTTAACTTTAAAATCAAGCTATTGCATACTAAATTTTAAAATAAAGACTTGTCACTCTTGCCCATACATTTTTTGCATAAGATATTTAATTTAAATGTAAGTAAATTCTCGCCTCACCCATGGGTCATACCTAAAATGTTTATTCCAATGAATAAGATTATGATAATCTAGAAATAAAATTAATGTTATATTTTAGGAACTTTTTAGTTGGGACAGGGGGCATCAACTAACTTATCCAATAAGGTATCATGAGATTGGTTATAATGCAACTAAGGAAGAAAAGGGAGAACCTGAAGCAAATGCATTAAATCAAACTGGTTTTGATGTGGAAGAGAAATCTTGAGTCTTGATATTATTATTTAGGGGGAAAAAAAGTGAAGAAAAAGAGACTTGAAAGAATCACTTAAAATGCATATCTTAATTATTTATTATTTTTTATTTTTGATACTATGACAAAAGAAATATATATGAAAAGTATTTGAGACAGATTTATGTACAGTCAATTTTTATGGTATTTTTGTATTTATGTAATGTTCTATAAAATATAATATTGTAATTTCTAAAATAAAAGTAATTTAATAATAAGCAGAGGTAAATAAAGTTTAAACATTCTAGTATTTGTACTTACTGATTTATATAATAATAGTGTGTAAATAAAAGCTTATTTGTGTAAGAGATTCTTTATTAAAAACTTTTTTGAATTATATGCATCTTAATTCACTAACTTTCTCCTAATTTGTTTTTGTTTTTAATTTACAATAATTTAAGAGCATGTCAGACTTATTTACTGAATAATATAGCATCATTTTAGCTTTTCTAGAATTGTATAGTTTATTTTTAATAAGCAAACAATATAGAGGTCGAATATGAGGCAGAAGGAATGGAATTCACAAATTTTTTTGACATTTCATAATCAACTCGAATGCTGTTCTCTCAATCAGAAGAAGACCGGGATGCAGTAAACAAATCACCTTCTGACATAAATTTACCATCATGATGTGCACATTCTGGTTGGCCTAACAATTTTTTAGTAGTACATTTTCACATGAGTTTAGTGCACCTAAATTGTGTAAAAGATTATTGAAAAGCAGGTAATGGCTTCAATATGTTTATTTTGAGATACTGCTTCCTGATTATTCTTAGATAAGTAATATCAATGGTATTATGAAGAGGAAGGTTCAATTTTTTGGCATTAGATAAAAAGCTCAAATATTAAAATGGAATGGAATCATCCAAGTCTTTCTAAAAAGAAATGCTTGGCATCCATCATATTCAAAGAATTCGGATAGACTAGAAATTTTTTTTATAGGTTTGTAGTCATGCTCGTAGCTGAGTCGTTAGACTACTCGACTAGATATCCAGAATACTCCTCTACGGTGAATTCTCACCTCAAAATCAATAAAATGCCAAATGGTCTAGTGGATTATATTATTAGTTTTAGAGGGGTATGAAGTAAATGACGATGCCAGAAATAAACTCATAAACCCATTAAAGAGAGTCGTTGAGGGCAAGAAGAATAAAGGTCAGTATACAGCGACATTTCTGTTGGAAATCTGCTATTCGGCTCGTGCCTATGATGCAATTTTCGAATAAATCTCCATCCATCCTTCCTAGCAGATGACAAAATGAGGTTTGCTTGTGCTCATATTTTTTTATTTCCTTATATAAAGCAAAGGAAATTTCATGATTGGAATTTTTGTAATGAATCTCCCCTTTTGATCAAAATCGACTAAGGGAAATGGGAGGTTTAGAGGAGGGTGAAAATAAAAAATGTTAAATTTATCTGTATGTATGGGAGATACAACAAATTTGTATAGGATCTATTTTTTTTTATCATGAAAAGATCTATATATTATGTTGAATGACATTTTTTGATACAATGGTGAACCAGCATACAGCCTATGAAAGAGAGAAGAATAAACCTTGACAGTATAGATAATATAACTTCTAGGCCAGTCCTCTATAACTAAAAAGTGTAATTGACTACTTCACATATTTCTATCTAAATCAAAGCTTTTTATTGGATTTTAACTCGAGATATTCCTCTAATTAATATGAGGTATAAGTATTATTTGGGTTAGCTCGTCGGTTAAAAAAAAAAATTAAATGAAATAAGAGAATTGAGTACAATTAAAAATGAAGTGCAAAATAAACACTACCACTACTACTACTACTATAAAGAACTTTTTAAACACTTTAATGCCCAACATAACACTGAGGAATAATAGACAATTGTATAATTCTTATAAAAAATAATTTCTTATATAGAAAATATATTTATTTCACTTCAATGGTTAAATAAAGTTAAAAAAAGATTTGTCTTTCTGATTGGAAGAGGTGTCTCTATCATGCTGTCTTATGAAGTTCGGGTTGTCTAACTGTCTCTCTTTCTTTTTCTATAGAATTTTTTTAAGCTTTTACTTTTTTCAGGAGTAGCTTTCCAATTGTCATCTTGATGAGAAGCACCCTCCTTAGCTGATACTTTCGAATTGTTGGCAATTCTAGAGCTACTACGCCCTAGCAACATACACTTTTCCAAATGTGGAGCAAAACGGGAAGCATGAATCAGTTTACTGCATTTAGGGCAGTTGATGTCTGCCCTTTTGGTTTCAATCTGTTCGGGGCAAAAGGTAGTCTGAGCCAGCTCCAAATCGTCATTAAAGCCTTTAAATACATAATCACTATAACCAAACTTGTAAGCCCTGTGAACGTCATATACAACTTCGATCATGAGATCCTGCATCATTTGGTTAAAGACATCCTCTGAAACTTGATCTGCATAACTTTCTTCTGACCGTACTCTAGAAACGAAACAATCCACAACTTGTTGCATCATTCTTTTGGCGTTTGCTTCAATCTTCTCCAATGAAGTAGACATATTGCTTATAGTCACGACGATTACTCGAATAGAGTTAGCACTCACTTAATGGAATGAGTAAATCAAAAAAGTTGTTCGAATGTGGATAACCTTCCTTTCAGGAAAAATGGTCTTTAAACAGTTGAGATTAGATGAGAGTAAAGAAGCTAATAGTTGAAGCAAAGGTAGGTATATAATATAAGGTAGGGCCATTTGGCGAATAGCCAATCAGAATGAAGTAAGATCTCCTATGTCACTAGGACCCAAGACTTGGAGGGAGCAGCGTGAATGCGATCAATATTACATTGACGTTTTCTGATGAATTTGGTGAAAACTAATTTATTAAAATTTTATATGTCTGTAAATGATAGCAATTTACTTTAGTTGAATATATTGTTACGTTTTATTACAAAACCAGTAATAAAACGTTGTTAATAAGAGTTCTTTTGGATTGCAAAATTAAACACACACAAGTTTCACAGTTTATCACTGCACAATTATTATTATTATTTCACAATGTACAATACTCTTGGTTAATTATTACTACTCACAATATTACACTGATAGTGTCACTGTCCTTCCGATTATACCGTCCAATAATTCACTCACGGTCACTGAAATTCACATAAAACGACGGCACTGCACTGTCCTTTACTTCGCGGCACTGCACTGTTTTAAACACGGCACTAAACTGTTGCTTACAGACACGGCACAACACTTTTCTTCACGGCACAACACTTTACCGCACTGCACTAAGTCGCACTGAAGTGCTGAACATCCCTCGAAGACCGTCGAGCGTCAACTGAACTGAGGGGTACTGTGAGAGTCCCTTATATATACCTGTAGAAGGGCCTAGGCTTAGAAGGGGCCAGTTCGAGAAAGGTCCAGAAGTTCCTGGAAGACGGGCAGCTATAATTAGATTCTGCGGGCTGCCCTAAATAGATCGGCCCTAATTAGATCAAACGCACGCTCCCTCTCCTTCAGGCAATCTTTCACGTATTAATTTTCGCAAGAATACTTTACTTGAAATAAACCACGTACAAAATAGATTCCATTAAAGATAAATACATAATAGTTCCTTAAAATTGCGTTATGTTCGTTTACATTTAAGAATCATATTTTTTTCTACGTAATTAAAACGGTGAAAGTGTAGTTTAGTCCCACCCTTGGTGGCACACTTCGAAATGACGACCGCGGCCATTTAGTTTTTCTAACTTTATCTTTTTTTAACACTTTAGACTTTAGTGACCGCATTCAAAAATTTCCAAAATACGCCATCAGTGGTTTACTCCAAGGGTGGGGATTTTAATTTTAACTTATTTTTTTTTAACTCACCAAAGTTGTTTGATCCTTAGAAAGATGGCGGACGGTGACGAAACATTATGGCGTACGGGTGGGACTAAACTACACATCACCCATTAAAACAATACAAAGAAAAACTTTACAATTATAAGATGAAATGTTCATGACATGAAAATAGTAATGACTACAATTGTCAAACAAAATAAAGTCAATAATACTGAAACTAATCAAGCAATAAAGAAAGATAGCCAGTTACTAGAATATAAGTTAGTAAATTATTTTAAACATCAACTAGTCCATTCAGATAGAATCTTTTTAAAGGCTGTTGCATGCAGTCCTTGTTCTAAAAAGAATTTTCTTTCCACTAGATAAAGTAACTCCATTATCTATCATGTGGTTTCTTAACAATTTCAATAGATGAGGGGCATCAGCAAATACCCAAATGAATCGAGACTCATCATAAGGATTCTTGAAATCTGTATTTTCATGTGTCACATTTAATTCATTCCAAAGTGCAACATTTTTTGGTCCCATAACTGAGACGATACCCACAATTCGGTACCCAATGCTTTCAACACAAATAATGATCTCACTGATTATACTTTTTGTAATATTCCTGTCATACTCAAAATAAATTGGTTGTTTCCATTACAACTTGAACATTTTTAGGGGGTCCAAGTATCTTGCCTTCAGACTGATCATAAACAAGTCTGCTGTCTATGGTCTATGTTCATTTCATCAAACGACAAGATAATGAGTCGTTCGTTTTCAGTGAAACCTTTTCCTTTACTATCCATTAAATGTATCACATTATTTAAAATTCCTGGATTGCAAGTGAATGCGCAGCGACGTAAAGTTGAAAGTCCTGGAAGAGGTTCGCCAATATTTCTGAAGTACTGATATGCACTTTTTGAAATACATAGATCGAAAACTTAGAAACTTGGTAATATCCTCATTTTCCAACGGCCTTTTATTTTTTTTGTTTAGTAAGCACTGAATTTGAACTTTAAATAATATTGGCATGACGGCAAATCCTTTCCATTTATTTTTTCAATGCATTTTTTCTTCTTTTTGCATTAATTTTTAGCTGGTTTTCATCTGACTGCAATCTAGTAACGTAATTTCTGTTTTTTTCTGGAACCGATGATAAGATACAGACTTGCTTGATTCCCTAGGGTTGCTGGAATTTGTTGCTACAGCACACTCACTCGCCATTATATAACAAAATTCACTTATAACAATAGAAAATAAAACAATTTACTAAAAGACAACAATGTTTCTGCTCTAAGCATTCATTCCTTTTTACACGATTATACTGCTAAACATTCCAATATATTCGATTCCAAGCCCTCCAATCTAAAAGTCTTAGAAGAATAGTGAAGGTACCATTTCATGAGTTCAACCTCACCATTCACTCAGAGCTTGGAAACTTACTATTGTTTAGTATTGCATGAAACAGTTAAACGTTGAGTATGGTACTGATCAAATAAAAATAGTAAACTGACCAGAATGGTTGACACGTCACAAAAAAAATAATAATAAACGTTTATAACGTAAAGCCTGCAATAATGACATATGTGCATTACTTACATAGTCAGTTATACGATGTTTCAAACTTCGTCGCTGGGAACTTATTACAGGTGTTGTTTCCAGCATATCTCCAGCGGTGTCTGCGATGTGGTGGTCCACGATGTTTCGCCGGACTTCCACCCGGCATTCAATAAAGATGATGGGTTTCTCCTGCCCGCAGTCTGGAGACCTCTTCTAGCTCCGAGAAGGCGCACTGAGGACCCCCAACACCATGGCGAACAAATCTAACCAATGGTTGAAGGTTCCCCCACCACCTGTGGGGATAACGTATATAAGGACCGCGATTCGGCAGACTTCTCACCCCCGGTAGGTCACACTACCTTATTACCAAACAACTTGAAAAGCTGGGTCTCAGATAAAAAAAAAAAAAAAAAAAAAAAAAAAAAAAAAAAAAAGACTCGTCATTAAGAGCTGCCACAAGCACGACAAAAATATGACCACCAGAAGAAGCCGGGTGGAAGTCCGGCGAAATATCGTGGACCACCACATCGCAGACACCGCTGGAGATATGCCGGAAACAACACCTGTTACACAGTCAATGCTCAATGAAAACAAAATTTCGTATTTAAACTACCTATTAAATGTTTCACGACATATCAATTAATTGTAAATATGTCATGTGTAGGATTAGGGCATTATTGAGGGCTGAAATATAAATATGCAAATATCTCGGTTAATATTCAAGATAGAAAAGAAATGCATAGAACATTTTTATGCCTAATTAAATTTGTAACAAGATTGGTTAATTACGAGTTTCAAATCCGACTTCTCTCCCTGCTCCAATTTTAGCCAATAATGAACCATCGTCTTTAGTTTGACATAAAATATTGAAGTATCGAAGTTGGTAACGATAAAAAAAGTCCGTCTGATAGGGGCTGCGTAAACTAAGCAGATTTCCCATCTGTACCCCGTATTTGCATTTATCTCAAAACGTAAAAGTCCAATGAGAACAATATTTTGTATTTATGCTCCAAATAATGTGCTTCATAATATAACAGCTTATAGTTAATATGACATGAGTAGAAGTGGAGGTTTACTGAAGGCCGAAAACTATAAAATGCAAGTATCTCGGTTAATATTCAAGACAATAAAAAATGGACATAACAATATTTACAGAACATTAAATTTAATATAAGATCCGGCGACTAATGACGGCAATATTAAGAATTTTCGAAATTCCTCCCCTCTAACCCCCCCCCCCCACCAATTGTCGGATTTCAACCATTAACGTACTAGATCTTTCTATTTACATAAAACGATTAAATATCGGGCATGGTAAAGATTTAACCCGCATTGCGGCCGCTAGATCGTTAACTGACAAATATGTAGATAGATATACAAAATTTTGACCGGACCTCATTTTCGTCATCTACTAGGTACGATCGATGGACATTTTTCGAAAATCGCCTCATGAGTACAAGCTCAATAGCTGGTTTCCCTTAGGGAAAATCTGCTAAAAATGTCCGTCACGCTGGGGCTGCGTTAACTAAGAAGATTTCCCACGTGCCTCATCTATCTGCATTTATCTCAAAAAGAAAAAGTACAATGAGAACAAAATTTGGTATTTAGGCTTCATATTAAGTGCATCATAATATAATAGCTTATTGCTAATAAAACATGAGTAGGCTTGAGGGTTTACTGAAGGCCAAAAACTAAAACATGTAGATATCTCGGTTAGTATTCAAGAAAATGAAAAAACCTACATAAGAATATCTATAGAACACTATAATTTTTCGTTCCGACGCATAATAACGGAGATGTTAAGAATTTTTTAAATCACCCATCCCCTCCCAATGATCGGATTTCAGCCATTAACGTACTTACAGTTCCACATATAACATATAAGTATCGAGTTTGGTTACAATCAAACAAAAATTACGACCACTCGAGCGAAACTATACACCCAGAGGGGAAGTGTAGTTGTACACATTGAAGCACTGACAAAAATAAAAACCAACATTCCCTCTTATGATTTGCCGAGCGAAGCCGGGTACCTTAGCTAGTATCTCTCTCTCTCTCTCTCTCTCTCTCTCTCTCTCTCTCTCTCTATATATATATATATATATATATATATATATATATATAAAATTGTAACCTCTGTCTGTACATTGATTTTTTTCGCGAAATTTGACGATAACTTTTTGTTTCACATGTCATAGACACCATAACTGCATTTAGTTTCTTTCGTGTCTGTTTGTTTGTTTGTTACCTTTTCACGCATAAACGACTGAATCGAATTTTATGAAACTTGGTATGGATATTACTACCAGCCCAACTTAGACTTTAGGCTATATTAATATTCTCTGAGACGAACAGGAGTGGGGGTTATAAGATAGGCCTGAATTTAAAAATAGCGGTATTTCGTTTCCTATTGGTTTTTCGGCAAATATGCACATAACAAAAGTTATTTATTTTATTATTTAGAGTAACTTTTGTTATATACACTTTCGTCGTATACCGAAGTATAAATGAGTTATACACTAAAAATTATAGCGGAAGTGAACAATTGTATTTAGCACAAAAGACTCAACCGAACTAAATAAAAGTCGGTATGTGTATTAGCACTAACGCGTTCATTATAATAAGCCATACCGACATTTCTAGGGACGGGCAGGAGTGGGGGTTATAAGGGAGGCATAAAATTAAAAATAGTGATATTACGTTTCCTATAAGGATTTCCGAAAATATGCACATAACAAACGTTTTTATTTTGTGATTTAGAGAAACTTTTTTTATATACACTATCGTCGTATACCAAAGTATAAAGGCGCCATACACTAAAAATTATAGCGGAAGTGAACAATTATATTTGGCACAAAAGACTCAACCGAACTTAATGAAACTCAGTATGCATATTAGCACTAATGCCTTTATTATAATAAGCCACACTAACATTTCTAGGGACGGGCAGGAGTGGGGGTTGTAAGGGAGGCCTGAAATTAAAAATAGCGGTGTTTCGTTTTCTATTGGTTTTTCTCCAAATATGCACATGACACAAGTTGTTTATTTTGTTATTTAAAGTACCTTTTGTTATATTTATTTTTGTAGTATAACAAAGTATAACCGAGATATACTCTAAAAACTAGAGCGGGAGCCAACAATTTTATAGGACACTTAACTATTGAACCGAACTTAAAAAAACTCGGAATGTGAATTAGCATTTATTCTTCCATGATTATAAGATATATTAAAATTTTTAGGTCCAAACGGGAGTGGGGGTTATGAGGGAGGCCTGAAATGCAAAATTGTGATATTCCGATTCCAATTGGTTTTTCAACGATTTTCTATAAAAAGTCAATCATTAGTCAGTCAACGATGATTTCCCGGGCATTGCCGGGTATATTATCTCGATTGCATATACAAAATAAGTACATTATAGATGATATTAATTTATAATAAATGTATCCATGATTACGATTTGAATTATTCACAGTGTGTCAAACAGCAGACAGGGAATGATTAGAGACTTATTTTCATTTATTCTTCAAATCTAAATATTTTTTTTCCCATAAGTCCCCCAAGGGACCCTTACGGGGAAAAGTCCGCCTAGACGGGAAGAGCAGTTCTATACATAGAAGCATTGCCAAAAACAAAATAAAATCTTTCCGTCTCAAATGATTTTCCTAGCGAAGCCTATATTAATATCCTCTGAGACGAACAGGAGTGGGGGTTATAAGGGAAGCCAGAAAAATAGCGATATTTCGTTTCCTATTGGTTGTTCGGCAAATATGAACATAACAAAAGTTGTTTATTTTGTTATTTAGAGTAACTTTTGTTATATACACTTTTTTCGTATACCGAATTATAAACGAGATATACGCTAAAGCCTATTGCGGAAGGGAACAATTGTATTTAGCACAAAAGACCCAACCGAAATAAATAAAACTCAGTATATGTATTAGCACTAACGATTTCATTATAACAAGCCATACCAACATTTCTTGAGACGGGCAGGAGTGGGGGATGTAGGGGAAGCCAGAAATTAAAAATAGCGATATTTCGTTTCCTATTGGTTTTTCGGCAAATATGAACATAACAAAAGTTGTAGCTAGGTGGGTAGAATAGCTGCTTCCTCTAGGGCGGCAGACTGAGCGGATCATCTTGTATGATAGAATACCCTGCATTGTAAGTAGCTAGGTGGGTAGAATAGCTGCTTCCTCTAGGGCGGCAGACTGACGGGTCATCTTGTATGATAGAATATCCTGCATTGTATGTAGCTAGGTGGGTAGAATAGCTGCTACCTCTATAGCGGCAGACGGAGCGGATCATCTTGTACGATATAATATCCTGCATTGTAAGTAGCTAGGTGGGTAGAATAGCTGCTACCTCTAGGGCGGCAGACTGAGCGGATCATCTTGTATGATAGAATATCCTGCATTGTAAGTAGCTAGGTGGGTAGAATAGCTGCTACCTCTAGGGCGGCAGACTGAGCGGATCATCTTGTATGATAGAATATCCTGCATTGTAAGTAGCTAGGTGGGTAGAATAGCTGCTACCTCTAGGGCGGCAGACGGAGCGGATCATCTTGTATGATAGAATATCCTGCATTGTAAGTAGCTAGGTGGGTAGAATAGCTGCTACCTCTATGGCGGCAGACTGACGGATCATCTTGTATGATAGAATACCCTGCATTCTAAGTAGCTAGGTGGGTAGAATAGCTGCTACCTCTATGGCGGCAGACTGACGGATCATCTTGTATGATAGAATATCCTGCATTGTATGTAGCTAGGTGGGTAGAATAGCTGCTACCTCTAGGGCGGCAGACTGAGCGGATCATCTTGTACGATAGAATATCCTGCATTGTAAGTAGCTAGGTGGGTAGAATAGCTGCTACCTCTAGGGCGGCAGACTGAGCGGATCATCTTGTATGATAGAATATCCTGCATTGTAAGTATTTAGGTGGGTAGAATAGCTGCTACCTCTATGGCGTCAGACGGAGCGGATCATCTTGTATGATAGAATACCCTGCATTGTAAGTAGCTAGGTGGGTAGAATAGCTGCTACCTCTAGGGCGGCAGACTGAGCGGATCATCTTGTATGATAGAATATCCTGCATTGTAAGTAGCTAGGTGGGTAGAATAGCTGCTACCTCTAGGGCGGCAGACTGAGCGGATCATCTTGTATGATAGAATATCCTGCATTGTAAGTAGCTAGGTGGGTAGAATAGCTGCTACCTCTAGGGCGGCAGACTGACGGATCATCTTGTATGATAGAATACCCTGCATTGTAAGTAGCTAGGTGGGTAGAATAGCTGCTACCTCTAGGGCGGCAGACTGAGCGGATCATCTTGTATGATAGAATATCCTGCATTGTAAGTAGCTAGGTGGGTAGAATAGCTGCTACCTCTATGGCGGCAGACGGAGCGGATCATCTTGTATGATAGAATATCCTGCATTGTAAGTAGCTAGGTGGGTAGAATAGCTGCTACCTCTATGGCGGCAGACTGACGGATCATCTTGTATGATAGAATATCCTGCATTGTAAGTAGCTAGGTGGGTAGAATAGCTGCTACCTCTATGGCGGCAGACGGAGCGGATCATCTTGTATGATAGAATATCCTGCATTGTAAGTAGCTAGGTGGGTAGAATAGCTGCTACCTCTATGGCGGCAGACGGAGCGGATCATCTTGTATGATAGAATATCCTGCATTGTAAGTATTTAGGTCGGTAGAATAGCTGCTACCTCTATGGCGGCAGACGGAGCGGATCATCTTGTACGATAGAATATCCTGCATTGTAAGTATTTAGGTCGGTAGAATAGCTGCTACCTCTATGGCGGCAGACGGAGCGGATCATCTTGTACGATAGAATATCCTGCATTGTAAGTAGCTAGGTGGGTAGAATAGCTGCTACCTCTAGGGCGGCAGACTGACGGATCATCTTGTACGATAGAATATCCTGCATTGTAAGTAGCTAGGTGGGTAGAATAGCTGCTACCTCTATGGCGGCAGACGGAGCGGATCATCTTGTATGATAGAATATCCTGCATTGTAAGTAGCTAGGTGGGTAGAATAGCTGCTACCTCTAGGGCGCACACTGGAGCGAGTGATAGGGTAAGCCGGACATTCATTAATATCTCCATTTCTACTGCTCCTAGAATATTGATTCTGGTGTCATTTTAAAGCACATCCAATACTCTATTGAACTACCTCATCAACAATTTTTTAAGCAATTTTGCCAGATGCGATATAACGGTAGGATGAATTTTAAATGTGTACAACCAGATTATGTATCGCTTACTAAGTTGAGAATTGTAATTTGTAGACACATAATATCAACATATGTTTTATATTTTTTTAATAAATTGAAGTTCACAAACGCAATACTAAAATAGTAAACAAAAAGATGTCTCGAATAAAAATTTAAAAAAAAAAAATCGATGTATTTAATTTAATAATGAGAATTTGTAAGCTGGAAGAATATCTAACATTTCTAAAATTTCAAATGTTTTTTATTTTTCAATTAGAAGTTCTTTTACTTCCGAAGATATTGGTTCTAAGTGATCGCTATCGTTGTTAAGTGTTGGCCTAATGTGATATTAAAGGGTCTGAATTAATTAACAAATTATTCAGGATATCTCTGTTGGTAGCCGTCCATGAAAATTTTCTAGAAAAAGATTCTCTGTATGCGCGGAAGTATTTATGGTTAGCCTCCTGAGCATCTTCTGACAGCATACCAATTAGTACAAAAGCGTGTTTGACTATTTCCGGGCCATGTATTAACAGTTTGTGTATTGTTACTGGCATGTAATACCATCCATACAAATCCACAAATATCTCAGCTGTTTCTCTTGTAAACTTTTCAGTATTGATCAAAGCGTTGGACGATATTGCTTGAAATTAATTGTAAACCGTTTAATTAAATTTACATCTATTCCTGTGATTGACCCCGAAATATGAGGAAACGCAAAAAAACTTACGCGCCGTGTTTCCGTCACTAAATGTACCCAATCCTTGGTTCACTTGGTCAACGAATAATCCCATTTTCCCCCTAAAATCACTAATGGTTTTCGTTTTTCTTTGTTGGAGAAGTTCTTTATGAACTTGGGAGCAAACACTCCACGATTTGAAATTTAATTGATATGCAATGTAGTTGGGAAAAGTCCGCGGGAGGCATAATACGTCTTCCGCACCGAAAGTGTTAACACTAAAAGTAAAATATATAATGAATAGGCAAGTTTAGGCAAGATCTGACGACGTTGTAAATAAGACAATATACTCCTAAAAACATGCCAAGTGGAATTTTTTCAAGCAAATACAAGCGATTTGCGAATTCGATTAAATAAAATTATTTTTAGCTCGATGTAAAAAAGAAAAAAATAGAGGAATTTTAAAAACCTTTTGTGCCAGTTTTTGATTTGTTATAATACCCTTAATGTGTACTGGAAGCAACAATAATTTATAAAATGAAATAAGAGTTCACGAAGAATTTAATAAGCCAAGGCTTTTTAAAACAAAGCAATTATAACCAGGCATTATGTAAAAACCATTGCAATAATATGGCTAAAAATCAATCTGCTCAATTGAAAAGGGTTTATGTTGTACTAATAATACAATCAAAATCCCAAATTAAAACTTTTATTTTTTCCCCCAATGTCCAACATTACTGAAGGATCGCTCCAGTGTGGGGCGGCAGACTGAGCGGATCATATTGTATGATAGAATATCCTGCATTGTAAGTAGCTAGGTGGGTAGAATCAGGGGGGTGCCATACGGCAGGTGCGAAGATCGTAAATTTTTGCGACTTTGGCGCATGACGTCAATGTGCGACTTGTTTGCGACGCTTTCAGCTTTGTTCACATCGAGTGAGCATCGTTGTTTTTTTAGTGAATTCTTTTATTTGTTATAAGTGATTTTTTTTTTCAAAATGCCGAGTGAGTGTGCTATAGCAACATGTTCCAACAACTCTAGGAGAACAGGCAAGTCTGTATCTTATCACCGGTTCCCGAAAAATCCAGAAATTAAGAAACAGTGGATAGTTCTGTGTAGACGAGGAGATTTGAAATTTAATCCTACTTTTGCTCGGGTTTGTTTAGAACATTTCAGCGATAGTGATTACCAAAGAAATTTAAAAGCAGAATTGTTAGGCTATGTTCCTAATAGATTGATATTAAAAGAAGAAGCTGTGCCGCATCTTAATTTACCAGTATCGTCCGTAAGTATACAAACACCTACTACCTCTACTTCTGACTCAAAATGCGAAACATCTAAAGAATGTAGGAGTAAAAAACGTGAAATAACTAAACGTGCCCTGCGTCACATTAATGAGATTTCTCCCATAAAGATGAAAAGTGATTTTTCATGTAATACAGAAGAAGTTGATTGTAATGTATGTATTCTCTTAAAGGAAAAAAATTCTGAATATGAATCCCAATTAAAGTCCTTGCTGATCCAAGTAAAAAATTTAGAAAGTAATAACTTTAATTTAAAAAAGAGAGTTACTAAATTGCTAACAGTTAATCACCAGCTAAAAATTGTTAGCACCTGCGACTCAAAATGTTAGCATCTTTTTATTACAAGGAGGACTAAATGCCAATGACAGTTTTTTTTAAAAAAAAGGTAAGTTTTAAAATCTGAGTAACAGAATTATCTTCTTGTAGTGTATCCTATAGTGACTCTATCATCAATTAATGATATTACATGTTTCCTCCACAGTTATTTATTCTATGGGACAGTGCGGTTTCAATGCATATGCTCCAACATCAGTGCCATTCTCTTCACAAGGATGCTACTGGAACCAAGGATTCCCTGCGGCTCTAAATGTTAGCATCTTTTTATTACAAGGAGGACTAAATGCCAATGACAGCTTTTTTTAAAAAAAAGATAAGTTTTAAAATCTGAGTAAAAGAATTATCTTCTTGTAGTGTATCCTATAGTGACTCCATCATCAATTAATGATATTACATGTTTCCTCCACAGTTATTTATTCAATGGGACAGTGCGGTTTCAATGCATATGCTCCAACATCAGTGCCATTCTCTTCATAAGGATGCTACTGGAACCAAGGATTCCAGTGACTAAATATAAGCATCTTTTTATTACAAGGAGGACTACATGCCAATGATAACCTTTAAAAATCTTGTACCTATATTGACTAGCTGATGTTTAAAATAATTTACTCATTTTCATTCATTTTTAACTGGGTATCATTGTTTATTGCTTGGTTAGTTTCAATTTTATTAACTTTTATTTGTTTGTATAATAGAAGTCATTAGTGTTTTCATGTTTTGGAGATTTCATCTTATTATAGTAAAATTTTACTTTTTGTTGTGCTAATTACCTAGACAAATTACGATTTTTAAATGTAACCCAACATATATAAATTCTAAGGATCTATTATGTATTTATTTTTAATGGAATCTAATTTGTACATGGTTTATTTGAAATAAAATATATTCAACTAAAGTTATTTTGTTTTATTTACAGACATATACCATTTTAACAATTTTTTATTCGCCAAATTAATCAGAAAACTGCTTATATTGATCGTATTTCGGCTAGTCCGCCCCGAATCTTGTTGCCCAGTGACGTAGAGGCTTGCTGCATTCTGATTGGCTATTGGCGAATGGTGCTACCTTCTATTATACGTGCCTTGGGTAGAATAGCTGCTACCTCTATGGCGGCAGACAGTGGATCAATACTCAGCCCCTCAAGTTGGGCCATACCTCGTAGCAATCTCCCTCTCGTACTTCTATCGCATTTGTTTGTTTCTGCCTACTCCCTTTCAAATCTCATTTTAGTTCTCTTCCAGCTCCACAAACCCCATCGCAGGATCAGTTAAAGTGAGCAAACTTTTATTATATTGTTTATAGATTTGAATTGTTTAAAACTCAGACAATATTTGTGAGATTAACGCTGTTAGTCAGATTCTAGTTTAGCTGCCATCTAATGTATGTTTATCAGCTCACTTCAAATTGTTTATATTGACTTTTGAATGCTTGTTCCAAATTATAATGCACATTTGTGTGATGCTAAAAAGATAAATTGTGTTTGTCCTTTTTTATCCATTGGGCTAAAAGGGACTGTTTGAGATTTACTAGATGTAAACAGAATCTGATTTGATGCAAACATACGCCCATCTTGCTTTTTATAGAGTTCTGATATAACCACTAAATAAATTTTTATAGGCTTGTTTGTTTTTTTTTAAAACTTTTGACTGAATCTTCAAAATGGGTATTTTCATTACTGTCAGTTTTAATAAATAAATTTGGTTGGTTCTGTTTTATCCCTTGATGTGATTTTTCAACTGTTCAATTTCTGTAATGTTAAACAGATAAATTGTTTTATTTCTATATTGTCCATGGTGCATTATTGATTTTTTAATTCAGTCTTAATAGAGGTAAAGTGTGTTTGATTCGATGAAAACATAAGCCACATCTTGCTTTCTATAAAATCTTGATAAACCCACTAAATAAATGTTTATTAGGCCTGTTTGTTTGTTTTTAAAACATTTCACAGTATCTTGAAAATAGCCATTTTCATTTCTGTCGAGTTAAAAGATGAATTTTGTTAGTTCTGTTTTATATATTGTGCTAAAGTGATTTTTCAACTGTTTAATTTCTGTAATGTTAAAGAGACACATTGTTTTATTTCTGTAGTGCATTATTGATTTTGAAAGTGTTGATTGAGTGTTAATGGTGGTATCAAATATGCTGCTTTATCCAAACATAAGCCACAGCTTCCTTTGTATCCAGTTACAACTACAACTAGTAAATAGGCATTCAATGTTTGTATATTTTTAAAGCTTTTGACAGAATCTTGGAAATAGGAATTCTCATTTCTGTCAAATTAAAAAATGAATATTGTTAGTTGTCTTTTATCCAATGTGCTAAAGTGATTTTTGAAGTGTTTAATACAGTTTTACTGGAGGTAATCTGTATCCTGTTTTTGTTTTTGCAAATATACGCCCCAAGCTTAGTTTGTTTCAAATCTTGTTATGACTGGTAAATGGACCTTTCACGAGTCTGTTTGATTGTTTATAAAGCTTTTTATAGAATCGTGATTGGAATTGGAATCTTTATTCCTGTCATGTTAGAAATTCAAATTGTGTTAGTTCTGAATTATCCATTATGCTATATTGATTTTTGTGTATAATTGATCAGTAATGGAGGTAAACAATTTCCAATTTGATGCAAACACAAGCCACAGCTGGTTTGTATTGAGTTTTGGTACAACCAGTAAATAGACTTTTAGTGTTGTTTATTTTTATAACTTTTGAGAGAATCTTTAAAATTGGCATGTTTATTACAGTCTTACTAAAAGATAAAAGGTCTTTTCTTTTTTAAAAGGCAAATTTATAAAACTTTTCCTTGTGTCATAAAAATTGTAGTCCTCATTTGAGTTGTGTTAGGAAGATAAATTGTATTTGTTTTGTTTTATCCAATCTACTAAAAATGGTAGCTTAAGTATTTAGTAGAGTTTTAATGAAGATAACAAAATTCCCTGCTTTATGCAAACATAAGCTCAGCTTGGTTTGTATTGAATTTTGATATACTCAGTAAATTGGTGTTTAATTAGCCTCTTTGTTTATTTTTGAATGTTTTGATACTACTATGAAAATTGAAGCCCTGATTTGAACGACATTAGTGCAATAGGCAAATTGTAATTGTGTATTGGCCATGGGGCTAGAAGTGAGTTTTAACTGTTGAGTTCTGTCTTAATAGAGGAATAACCCGATTTATTCAAACATAAGCCACAGCTTGTTTGTATATAGTTTTGTTACAACTAGGCATTTAAACTTTATTTATTTTTAAAACTTTTGATATGCTTATGAAAATTGGAATTGTCAATTCTGTCATGGTAAAAGATGAATTTTTTCAGTTCAGTTTTATCCATTGCCTAAAGTGATTTCTTAAGCATTTAATACAGTTTTAATTGAGGTAAACTGTATCCTTTTTTTTTTGTTGAAATTTAAGCCCCAAGCTTGGTTTGCATCGAATTTTGATCGAGCTGTAATTGAACCTTTATCAAGTCTATTAGATCATTTATAAAGCATTTGATAGAATCATGAAAATTGGAATCCTTGTTTCTGTCATGTTAGAAAGATAAATTGTGTTAGTTCGATATTCAACTTTGTGCAAATATAAGCCACTGCTCGGTTTGTATTGAATTTTGATACAAGCCGTAAATGGATTATTTGATTAATACCCTGCTTTTAGTAAAATAATCTCCAAGTCGGTTTGTATACAGTTTTGATTTTACCTGCTTATTATGAATCTCCGTGGACTTTTCTAATTTCAGATTTCGATGTTATTATCAGTTTTGACCCTCCCAAAACCTATCTCGAATAGTTTAGACTTGATGTATGTTTGTACATATTTTGCACTTATGTTGAAATTTCATTTTCGGGGTGATTGTAATGCATTGTTTCACTCAACCTTTTTTGAAATTGACTAACGGGGATGGGAAATTTTCTATCGGACATTATTTCTTTTTTCCATTATGTGGTGACACAGGAATCCCAATAGACATTTCAAATGAAGTAATAATGATTTCAATAGCTGATGATATCATACTTCTAAGTAATTCTTGGCACAAACCTCATAAGGAACACAATATTAGGAGCATGCTGTGACCAAAATTCACTAATATTGAATCCAGAGAAGTCCATACTACTAATATTTCACAAATCACCCCAAACTAAAAAATAGAAACCATGGAGTTTATTGAATGTGTGCAGCTAAGGTTCTTAAAATATTTGTATTTTTGGCTCAGTTGTACTCCGAATTATTTAGGTCACCAAGCTTTACTAGTTATGAAGGATAATGTTATTGAAAAAATTAGAAACCACCTCCATTCTGTTGACATTGATAGTTATTAATTCCAGTTACGTCCCATTATAGGAGTATATGTAGTTTTAATAACTCTCCCTGAAAGCTAAACCTTTTCACACAAGCATAAATAAATTGAAGCTAGTCAGTTAAATAAGAATTTCCTCGTGTGAATTCTTAAAGCTATCCCAAAAAAACATAGCTCACATTAATAGTAGAGAGGCATGTAAATGGTGTTAAAAATATATTTATCTACATTTAAATCACTTACTCTTGTATTGTCCTGCTTTTACACCACTCAGGGCAAAATTCACTCATAAATATATAGTCCTACACTGAGACTACTTGATCATTTTATTTGTCATAAAACTTAGAGAAAAATTATGCTAATTTGACATTTCTGATTTAAGACATTGAAACAATTTAATTTAATTTAAAGTTATATTAAATATAATTTATTAAATTTATTTATGTACTGTAATTATTTAGGTTAGAATACTAAGTTATATATTATATCATTACCAGTGTATATGTGGTGGATTCGTCTTTTAGAAATTTTTTCTTTCTTTCTATTTATTTTTAAATCATGTTAGATTATATTAATAATCCTTTGCTTACAGAAATGTAGCCAGACTCTGTGTGTGTGTGTGTATATATATATATATATATATATATATATATATATATATATATATATATTTATTTATTTATTTAACTCTAATGTTAACCTAACCTAGCTATTTGTATTTTTACTTTTTTGTATATAGTTAAAGAAGTGTTGTAAGTGTGATCATTTTCATTTTTCAGATTCCCACATTAATATTCATTTTGCTTCTCTCTGAACCTTTTTTGACTTGTTTTGGTGTATCATTTGTATTTATGTACGTATCGTGCATAATTCAAAAACAAATAACCTTAGAATGTTGAAATTTGATATTTAGTATTTGTGTACCCCTATTTTTGACTGAAATCAACTAAGAGGGGGTGGGGGTTTATAGGAGGGTGGAAATAAAAAATTGCAGATTTTTTTGTATGTATGAGAGTTACAATATATTTGTATAGAAAATTTAAGGGGTCAGGGAAATCAAAATTAAAAATATCTCTGCTATTATGTTACAGACCAAAACATTGTATATCATCAATCTTGTTACAGCTTTAATTTCCTATAAATGTTGTTCTATGCATTCTTTTTCTGTATCTCAAATATTCACGGGATATTTGCTTTTTTTAGTATTAGTTCTTCACTAGACCTTCACTTTTATGTACCTCATAATAGGAATAAGCTCATATACCATTAAACATTCTATTCTGAGCATAATGACTATATATCAAATATTGGTTTCATTGTACTTTTACTTTGTGAGATCTATGTTCAGAGTGACATCATCACTTAAAACTTTATGATACGAGATTACATAACGTTTTTTAGTATTATTATTAAAAATATCATACTCAATATTTAACCATTTCATGTAAAGATGCAGATTATATTTGCTAATGGTTGAAATTGGACCATGGGGGAGTGGTGGTTTAGATGGAGCAAATCGTACAATCTCTCACTTATTATGAATTTGATCAAAAAAATTAATATAAACAATCTTCCTTCTTGCCTTTGATTTGAGTGTGAATCAATGATGGTCATTTCAACTCCTGTTAGCCTTTATTTTATTTCTGTAAATTTTGTTTAGGAGAAAGGTCGAATTATTTTAGTTAATTGTTAATTCAGATGGCATTATTAATATTTAATATTATATATTTTTTTAGTAAAGGTTAACTGATGGTTTTAGGCATTTGTAGTTAGTTAGTTCAAGAAGCCTTCCTTTTGTTGTCTTGTCTATTACCATTTATGTCTACTGTTGGAAGCCGTAAACTTTCTCTCAAATAGCATTAGCTATATCTTAGTGAGCATTTTTATGCTCACCCCAGCCTTTCCTACTATTTTCTCACCATTCACATGCTTTATATAGAGGTTCACAAATGACTGAATTAAATTTAATATGATCCTTCATTAAAATTGTTGTTAAATAATAAAATCAAATTAATTTTTATGGTTAAAACAATATTTTAATTTTTTTAAAAAAACATAAATAATATGATGTTAATTACAAAATATGAATATTTTTTGGCTAATAGTTTCCTGAATGGGTAGGCATGGGGTATTCAGCACTCAGATGTAGTCCTCCTTCATTCAATTTAAATGAACAAGTGATTTAAATTTAATGCAGGAAGACTATATGTCTCCTTTGCATGATTCCTAAATAGTCTAACATCGATCATTCAACATTATAAACGACTATATTGTAAGTAAGTGGATATATTTATGAGTAAGTCTCTCAAATATGTTACAATTAAATATGGCATACAAGGTCCTTTAAATCACCTTCTTTAGCAGTTTATATCTTGAATGGATTTAGCCTTAACTGACCCTGACCCATTAATAAAGTTTAGCTAAATAACATTGATTTGTTCATCTATTGGTGTAAATGCAAGAGCTACTGTATGCCGCCTACCTATTTTTAGTCTGAAATTTATTCTTCAATTTTTTCTCTGAAGCAAAAATTAAATGTGTTTTTATTATTTTTTCTTTCTTTGGCTGATCATATTTTATTGGAGAATTGTGTTTTATTGATTTTTTTTAAATTTTAGGCAAATAGAAAACAACCGCTTTGAAAGACTAACAGACTAGTCTCGTTCCAGAATGCCTCGAAGGAAGAAGCAACGTCGAGGTAAGACAAAATGTTGAGTTAATGAAATTCAGATATTATTCTATGTATAATAATTAAAGGGGAGAGGTGTAGATGAGATTGCCAAAGTTTAATTTATGCCGAAATGTCAAAGGATCTTTATAAAGTTCAGGCATTGGCTTGTTCTGAGCAAAAGAACAAATGACAAAGTTGAATGTTCCAATTGGGTCATTCCACATCAATTCAACCACACCATGACACCCATCATTTCAGGTTTTGTTGAATTTTATTTTGGTGTTCTATTCATTGATTTGAGAAACCATACCAAATATTTTTGATATATCTTTAACGGTTTGGATTTTAATGCCTCTTAAAGTTTTGAGATTTTAATGTTGTTTATAGATAGAGAACATTAAAATGAACTTGTTTTGAATTCAAAAATAATTTATAACTTTCTTATTTATGAACCAATTTTGATGAATTTTTTTTTATGCGTCTCATAAATATATTTAAACAATAAAAAAATAAACAAATGTACCAAGTAAGTATTTGTGACCAGAAAAAAATTACAACGTGCCAATTTGAGTTTTTCTGAAACAAAATACATAGTTTCACGTTAAATTGAATATCTCCTAAAGGGAAAATGATAATCATGGAAATCTTTTTTGGTTTTGGTTCTAATACATGTTATCTGCCACCTAAAGTAATAAAATGAATGGTTATTTGACTCCTTCATGGTTTATTCCAAGTTTAAAAATAAATATTTATAAAAATTTAGAAATTTATATGAATTAAAAGAAAATGATAAATAAAGGTAACTAAAAAGGTAGTTACATTACACAGGTTTATTAGCCTGAGTTGCAAAAAGTGGACGTTAATAAATAATAATAATAATACACAGGTTTATTCTAAATGAAATACTGTTTACATTATATGATTCAACTGTCTAAAATGTACTTTGATATGTACAATTCTTACCCTAAAATTGCTAGTTTGGCCAATGTTGAAGCCCAAGGATACCACTGGCCTCTGATTCTTGCACTATACATCCTGTCATCATACACTGCAAAGATGCAACTGAGAAATATCTTGTCCTACCCCTTTGCATTATATCTGACCTCAAACATGATGTAAGTATCGTGTATGAAATCCAAAAAACTGCTCTTGTGTTTTTGAAAGAAAACCGCCCACACTTTATAATAGTTCATTACTCCAGTGTAGGGTGTGCTGCTCAGTACAAAAATTAGTACAATTTCTTAAATCTATGCTTACATGAGAAAGATTTTGAAATTCGGGCCCAGGTGTAATTTAGGGTACAGTGAATCGATTAACTCGGAAGGAAAGTTTGAAAAGACCCTTAGAAAACGAAATAATATCAATGACTGAACTGTTTGACTTTGAAAACCAGAATAGAAAAAGTATGTTTTTTCCTCATATCTAAAGAAACAGTTGAATTAATTCGCCCTGGTTTGGAAGGTCATTTCAAAGATGTTCAAACTCATCCAGGGACAAGATCATTTCACAACATTCAGCCAATAGTTGACTCAGGAACCATTGAGGCTCGAAGAATTGCCATTTATGAAAAAACAGCCCTCACGTTTAATTTAATTAACAATCAACCAAACTGTAAGTAACATTGGAAGATTTAAGCCCAGGATGTATGTGAATATGACAGATTGTGGTACTTTGGCATTGTGAGTGAGGTGATCACCGAAGAACAAGATGTCAATGTACAGTTCCTTCATCCCCATGGACCTTCAGTATCATTTTCTTGGCCTAAAAAGGAGGATATCTGTGCTGTACCCGTTCTTCGTATTATTATGGCTGTGGAATCTCCAAAAAAAATGACAGGAAGAAAATACCAGTTTTCACAACAATGTATTCCAAGTCTTGAAACAAAATTAAACGATATTTTAAAATTGTAAAGATCATTGACCAAAACAACCATTTTAGGGGTAAGAATTGTGCATATCAAAGTACATTTTAGACTGATGAATCCTATAATGTAAATGGTATTTCATTTAGAATAAGCCTGTGTAATGTAACTATCTTTTTAGTTGCCTTTATTTATCATTTTCTTTTAATTCATATAAATTTCTAAATTTTTATAAATATTTTTTTTTAAACTTGGAATCAACAATGAAGGTGTCAAATAACCAGTCATTTTATTACTTTAGGTAGTAGATAATATGTCTTATTTCCTTTTGTAGATATTCAATTTAACGTGAAACTATGTATTTGCTTTCAGAAAAAACTCAACACAAATAGTTACTCAGTACCTTTGTTTATTTTTTAATTGTTTTAAATATATTTATGAATACTCACAAAAAAATTCATCAAAATTGTTCATAAATGAGAAAGTTATAAATTATTTTTGAATTTGAAACAAATTAATTTTATTGTTCCCTTTAAATAAACAACACGAAAATCTCAAAACTTTAAGAGGCCATAAAGTCCAAACCGTTAAAGATATATCAAAGAAATTTGGTATGGTTCTTATAACAATGAATAGAACACCTACAATAAGTTTCAACAAAATCTGAAATGATGGGTGTCAAAATTATTTTTTTGTGGTTGGTTTGACATGGAATGACCCAGAGGTATTTGGAAGGACCAGTAAAGAATACTTAAAGAAAGAAAAAGTGGAACATGAGTACCATGAAGAGCTGAGCACACACACACAAGCATGCTTGCATGCCTTCCTACCTACATACTTATTTGTCCATAACCGCTCTAGCAGTCAACATTTTTGTTTGATCAGTATCAAACTTGATAGCATTTTTAAAACTAAAGATCAAGTTTGTTAATGGTTGAAATCAGTCCGGGAAAGGGGTTGCTAGATAGGGGGAAATTAATATTCATAATATCTATCTCTGTTATTATAAGAGACTGAAAAATAGCACAAAACCTCTCTTGCAAATTTAATTATCTATAAATATTATTTTAATCACTTTTTCTTCTACGCAGAATATAAAGAAATATATTTGGATTTTCTAGTTTTCCTTCAGTAAACCTCACCCATTCATCCGTAATAACAATAAGATGATAAATCATAGAACGTCTTATTTCTATTTTAAATATCAAATATTGATTTTAACATACCTTAACTATGAGAATTGCAGGAAAATTTGTTATGTTTGATGTCAACAATTAAGACTCCTGGTTCAAAAATGTTTATTTCACGAATACCTTTTTCGATCATTCTTGTTGAACATTTTATGCTCTACAATTGTTTCATAACTCAAATATTCAGTGAGCTTTGTGTTTTCTTGCTTACAGCCTTCAGTAAACCCCTACTTCTACTCATCAAATTTTTACTATGAGTAACTGAGTCACTGAACAACTCATATCTTGCTTACATGTTAATTCCTGTTAACATAGGCTTCTTACTACTGAAGAAATAGAGAATAGATATTAAAATGAGATCACCTTTGCATCATTCCAACACATGGTAAATCTGCTTAGTTTATGGAGCCCCTGCATGTCTATGTCATGTCGGGTACCAAGCATCATGCTTAGAGGGGGGAAGGTTCTTTAGCATCGTTCTTTTTGTCAGTTTTATGCTTTCTAATAATTTTATAATTTTCAGGCCGAAAGAAGAAGACTATTAAGCATGATTCTCTTATACGTGAAGTAAATTTGTGTGATGCTGATATAGTAAACAAGTGTCTTGAAATAATTGCCAACTGTAATACCAATGAGGCAAAGAAATTGTTGGAGGAACAAATCGAAGATTCTTATAGGGATGATATTGAGCAAATGCAGCTATTGATTGCAATAATTGAAACAGTTGTTGACCCAAGGAAGAATATGATTATGAGAGCAAGATTTGAAGACGTCCCTAGGGATGCTGATGGTTTACTCGATATAACTATCTTGGGTGATGATGACTTTTGGAAATATTTTCATATGACGAGGAAAACAATAAAGGTTTATATTTACAGTACATTTACCTATGCAAGTTTTAATTTTTAATAGATTTCTAATGCACTAATGGAATTGTTCCTGATATAGTCCTAGACAATGCTCATTACATCATTTTCAAAAGTATTCAATGTTCTCTGATCCATTGTAAAAATGAGGTCTTTTCAAAAGTGTACTTTTGATAAAAAAAAAAAAAATGTTGCTTTATTTTCTTTTTTAGTATCATAAATAGTGTACTTATCCTATGGTGTTAAATTCCACTGTCAATGTTTTGCCGTATTCTTCATAATCAGGTTTATATATAATTAAACATAGTATGTTAATTACTTAAAAAAAATAACAACAAATTGGTGGTAAAAGTAATTAAAAAAACTTCCCTGGTTTCTAGGAAATATCTAAGGTGGTATAGTGTGTTGAAACGTTAATAAAAGGTGTTGGTATTTAAACTATATTTTTAAAAGTCTTACAGCATGGAAGGTGTTGTATATTCATAGTGCCATATCATACTCAACATATCCAAATTATGTCATTTTGGTTTGATATTTGTGAGCCGTAAGCCGGTCTGTAGTTATCTCATAATCCTAAGTTGGTTGCTGCTCTATCTGCCACTCTCTCACTAAATACCGTAGACTTTATGCAATTCCCTTAGCCTGCCTCTCAACTCATAATTATTCACTAGTGCTATTTAAGCCGATATGCATCAGTTGTACACATGCAGAGCCATCAGCTGTTGTGAGTTTAGTGTTTAACCTCTATCTCCTAATATCTCACCCTCATATCTCCAGTCGACTTTCTTTTACTCTACTCAGCTTTGGATCTATCAATCGAGAGTAATCATTCTCATAGTTTGTTATAACTGCCTTATCTAATTAACCTATTTCATCTGAATGTTTTATGTACTTATGCCCAGCCTGCCCGATATATGACAAACCACGTGAGACAGGCATATAATACACATACAACTATACAATATGCACATGTCTTATCATATACATCAATATATGGACTTGTCCTTCTGTTCGCTAATGTGAGAACAAAATGATCCATTACGCTTGAATGCAGCTTGGATTCCATTTTTATATAGATTTCCCACTAAATTGTCAGAGTTCTCCAGCATACCTTGCAATAGATGTTTTGGAAATCTCCAAATTTGAATATCTTATTATACAGTGCCAAAATACACTTTTTGACTAATTTTTTACTGCTGACGGGGGGGGGGGGGATTTTGCATGTCAGATTGCATGAGAAATTCATAGCGAATCTTGCATCCGACATGTGACAGGTGCTATATGATATACATCTGACTTTCCAATTTATTCATTTTAAGCTTATGTTTGCTGACGTGAGAACTCAGAGATCCATTACTCTTGAATGTTGTTTAAACACCATTCTTATGAAGTATTTCCATTAGTTTGTCAGGAAGTCCTCAAACATACAGCATGATGCACCATTTAGTAGTTGTTTCCAAAATCTTCAATTATAGTTATAGAGTACCTTGATATGCTTTTGCCCAATTTATCTACAGTGCTCACTGGGTATCCATTCTTTGTATAAAAAATATGAATGCAAATACTTCTTAATTATCATGATGGGAGGTCATTACATCAGTAGAGGTAAGCCTCCTGTATAAATTTATAAAAATTAGCTGTTCCTTCTCTTGTTATTAATATATTGAGAGTGCTTAACTTAGTATTCTGCTCTGTTATTCATTTGAATTAGATTGATTTTTGGTAAACACCATAATTAAAAAATTCCTAACATTTATGAATTTCATTAAAAAAACTCCCAAATCAATTTATTTATTAACCCTTTAACTGTGTAAGTGGAGTATACTGATTTCGGCTGGACAGGGCCGACATGTGTCCAAAGGCAGTATACTTGCTGTGGCCGGTTATGCAGAACCAATATTCTAGCATTGCTAATGGTTCATATGCATACAGCCACATCCCAATTCTGAGCTCAGAAACCTCGTTTCAACATATTCCAATAAAGTATAGTATTACAAAAATAAGAATAAAAGGAAGATTGTTATTATAATTAATATTTCAGAAAAAATAAGGTAAATATATTAATTAAAATACAACTAAAGATTCATGAGTCATTTCTGTTGTTAAAACATATAGAAACCTAAAAGCATAGGCAGAAAAATGTGAGCTGAGATGAGGAAAGATTGACTCTGCTCTGGGCAGATGTCGTATAACACTCCAGTCATATACTCGTAACACTCTTAAAGAGTTAAATAATAGATTTTTCACTACTCCCATACACATGGCACTCCTTAAATCAAGAAATGAATTCATTGGCAACCGATCCACTAATTATCTTCTAACCTGTCCTTTTTTCTTCTTATAAAAACTGCCTTGGAATTAACAGTGTTTTGGGGAGAAAAAAATTATTTAAACGAAATAATGCTAAAGTATTCTTGAATGAATGAATCCATAAAACAATTACTTCCAAAAACATAGACAAAAAAAAATCTTTCTTAGAATTAATTTATTTTAAACTAATTGCATAGTAGTTATTTGTAAAAGGAATAAATATTTCCACCTGCATAGTTTCATGTAAAAA